>CM034355.1:38817545-39331098 GCA_019925275.1 Mytilus edulis
AACAATACGTATCCTAGTAGTGGCATTGATATCAAGGTTGTTCAAAACTACATAACGATACCATAATATATTTAGTACGCAAGACGTTTATTTTTTATATATTAAACGCATCAGTGGTTCGCAAATCAAGTTTATTGAAAAACCAAATCTATTTACAGAAATTGAATTGTCTGGATCAATGATTCTCCATGTCAATTCATGAATTTTTACTACTGAAACAATAGGAAATTAGTTTATTTCGGTTCCATGTGTTATCCTTGGGTTAAGACATAACATACATCTTTAATCGTACCACTACTAAATTTTTAGGAATTTATTTAGCAATGTTTCTAAATTTAGTTTGCATTTGTATATATTGTGTTTAAACAGTATTGTTATCGTACCTTCGGAGATGGAATGTGCACATGAAGTTAAAAAAAACTCTAATGGATAGTTGTCTCATTGATAATCATGCCGCATCTCCTTCTTCTGTATTTATTCATCATTGTAGGATGAAGCAAATCCTGTATAAGACCCAATCAATAACTGAGATTAATACTATCAATTTTTTTTTTAAATGTGCCAGATTTATTAATTAATGCATTTTTCATTTTAAAAAAATTAAAAAATACATAAAATATTCAAAAGGTAAACAAAATTAATCATCATGTTTTTACAATTAATCTATCAACAAAAGTCAGTTTAACATATTCAAATACATACACTCATATACAGTCCATCAAAAAGGCAAGGTCAAATCTTATAGAAAACCAGACAAAAAGATTAAAAGCCTAGACAGATCAAAAGTACATTCAAAATATACGACAAAATATCTTGCCTAAAATCAGAATTCATTTAATTGAAAAGTACAATTTTTTTTTTATGTTTTATAAATATCAGAATATCCTTAAAAACAGTTCATATGAAAATCTCCAAGCTAAAAGTACATATGAAATACTTAAACAGAGTAAATATGCAACCCGATTAAATTTTGTAACATAAAACTAAAAACCATTTTAACAGAAGGCAGTCATAAGACAGCGGTCTCTTGACTTGACTTGGAACACAGAACAGTCATCAAATATTTTTTGCCGGATAAATAGGTGGTTGAGAGCTCAATCTACGATAATTAAGTGTAAGGGTTAAGATCACGAATCTGTACACATAACTTCTTATAATACATATAAAAAAACTGAATTTATCGATGTAACTGTAAGGTATTGCTAATACCGATTTAAGCTAGCAAATCGATCTTGTGGTTCAAAACAAAAAAAAATATATGTGTTATCTCCAAGCGATTTTTTTATTGAAATGTCACAAGCGGTGATGAAAATCCTAGTTTAAACTCATATATGGTTATTTGTTCACATCTCTAAGGGATTTGTTGTTAAGATGTCACAATCAGTCTCAGAAAAGAATGACATTGTACAATACCGAAACATAAGTCTTTACAAAATATACAATGTAGCACCATCACTTCTAAAATCCAGATAGCGATACATCTATAGTCATGAAAGTATTTTCGAAAAATGTGTGTGTTAAGTGTTGTCGTTGGAATTCAATTTTGATCCATCACACATGGATGCTATTACATGTATCACATATGTTTATCTCATGTCTGCACTGATTTGTGTACTTGTTAAAGGACAAGTAAAAAGTAAAATAACAAAAAACCGATTTCCGATGAATATTAAAAATGAAATGCCCGTAGTCACATGGCAAAATCAAGAGCTCAAACACATCAAACGAATGGATAGCAACTGCCATATTCCTGATTTGGTACAGGCATTTTCTTATGTAGAAAATAGTGGATTAAAAATTATTTTACAGCCAGCTAAACCTCTCACTTGTATGCCACTCGCATAAAATTCGAAAAAGCACATAATAATTGATTAAAATAAAAATATATATTTAGATTAATTAATATACCTGTGTAACAATTTTTGTGGTGAATTGAAAAAAAATATTGTCTTTTTCATCGTACGAAACGCAAGATGCGTTTACCACTTCCTTGAATCCATGCTGTCAATGCCGTCGTTCAAGCACACAGAGGATTTTTTATGTATATAAAAAGTTGCACACGGTGTATAAAATATACAAGTATATCGTTTTTCTAATTTTTTTTTTTTTTTTATTTTGATTAGAGAGCCGTGGTGTGGTGGTAAGTGCATCGGACTACTAACACAAAGGTTGTTGATTCGATTCCGCCCTCAGGAGAAAATTTCAGGGACTGAATTTTTGGCTCTCCCTTGACATCATTTGTATGGTCCTGTGGAAACGGTAATAGGCCGTCGGAAGGGGACGATAAATGGCTGAACCGTGTTAAGCGAGAGCCATATCTCTTGCACGTAAAAGCACGGTCAAATTTGTAGATTTTGAAAAAGAGCATGCTTATGACGCTACAAACAGCTATTACACCCGCAAAGTGGAAAGGCATTAATACAGGTTGCAATAAATTGTTTCCCAATCCACTATAAATAAATATGGTTAAACTAATTTTGATAGTGTTGAGTCAATGATATGTATGCTTATTAAGTTAGAATAGCGAATTGACATTTGAAGCCGACAAAATAAAAATGTACTTTTCATTTCTAACTTGTTAACGACAGACCCTTAATGATATTTCTATGTTTAATGTCTGAATGATAACATATATAACACAGTTGAATTTATTAGACAGATAAAGTCGCCTAGATTTTTATTGTTATATTTTTAGTGATGAAACTAACACTTAGTTTGACAAATATTTGGGTTGTTTCATTTTTTTTTTATGTCAGATGAAAATAATAATTAAATTGTTTCTGTAACTCCTAATTAGTGTACTTTTAAGCTGTGTAGGTGCAACTAATCAATCGCTGTCGATTTAACGTGTTCCGACTAGCCAAATTATAAGCATGGAATCTTTTTGCATTTAATTACTTTCCTTTTGTTTTATTTCTTTTCAGTACTATGTTTGAGTATTGACTCTATTGTCAAATTAAAGCATAACGAAAAGTAGTGAGGCATTATTTTTACTGGCATTTTTTTAAGTTAATTTAAAAATTAGTGTCAAAACGTATATATTAGTGTTTAATATTTTAAGAACATTAATTACAGCAATTACTTAATGCGTAGCGGTTTAATTAGACAGTAACGAATACGAATATTTTATTTCTCATAAAACTACAATTACATAGTTATAGAGAACATACATATATGTAACTATAAGGTACAATTTTTACAAGCATGTATGAACAATACAATGAAATTAACTTGGAGGACTTACTTTCATATTTATAACTTTGATAAATTCACATAGTTTTTTCTAATATTACAATATTACATGAATTAAACAGTTGATCAAATTTATAGATATTAGGGTTTGACCAGCAGTATGTAGGTAAACATTTCTTTCTTTCAAACTTAAAAGATAAAAAATTCATAATATAATGGTACTCGTCACCAATTCGCTTGAGTCACACAGACGGCATATTCTGTCTTCTCTCGGTAAACCCTGCCACCTTCCAGACTCAATCGGCAAGTGGTGACTACCACATCTATATTTGCATAATGTATAAATGAATTTGTAAGGTAAAACAGAAAAATATTTTTCGAATTGAAAATTATTTTAAAAAGTAAGACTGCATAAATTTTTAGGTGATTCTGCAACAAATGCAAAGCATTCTTGTTGAAACTGATCTTTGAGTTTTTTCTCAATACATTTTGACACCCATTTATCAGCAAACTGTGCATTCCATATATTGGACATACCACAATTATCAAAAATATTTTTAATATATGATATCCACTTAGTGTCTATTCCGTAATCATTATAACATAAAAATACAAGTTCATATAACATGTATAATACAGCACACATTTTACTTTCTTTTCCATTAAGAAGTCTACTCCAGAAATTAATCATTCGCAGTTTTACAGACACAGTAATAGTGTATCTTCCAATTTCTGCATACACTATGAAATTAGTAGTAGACTGTTTAAAATGTAAAATATTTTACAAAATTGTCATGTACACGTTCAAGTATATCTATATTTTCAAAACCCCACATTTCTGATCCATATAGCAATATTGGTAAAACCATTTTGTCAAATAAATTAAGTTGACATTCTATTGACAAATTGCTTTGTCTACCTTTTGTTACAACACTATACATAGCTTTTGTGGCTTGTTCTTTTAAATATTTTTTATCTGATAACAAGGATTTACTTCTAGAAAATAAAATACCTAAATATTTGTATTCTTTTACAATTTCAATGTCGTTACAATTAACCGTGAACTTGAGATTTACTGGCATTCTGCCACTCGAAAAGATCAAAACTTTAGTTTTATATGTATTTATTTTCATTTTCCATTCTTCACAATATTCGTAAAGTGTATTTAACATGTTTTGTAGATCAGTGCTATTTTCTGCTAATAAAACAGAATTAACAAATAACCTGTCAATTCGGGTTTTGTTACTTTATTTTGTAACGTTTTACGTTTAAATACATCCTCAGTCTTGATATATAGTAAAATGGAGAATGGAAAAGGGGAATGTGTCAAAGACACATCCAAATTAAAGTGCAGATGACAGCCGAAAGCCACCAAAGGGTCGTCAATGCATCGAAAAAATCCCGCACTCGGATCCATGCTTCAGCTGGCCCTTCAACAAAAATGTCCACTTGTTCCGTGATATTGAACGTCATACTTAACTTTAAAATATATAAAAGAAACTAAATTTAAAAATCATACAAAACTAACAAAGACCAGAGGCTTCTGACTCCGGACAGGCGCGAAAATCCTGCGGGGTTAAAGCTGTTTATTTTGGATCTCAACCCTCCCACTATATCTCTGGCCAATGTAGAAAAAACAAACAATAAGCATAGTAAAATTCAGTTTAAAAGAAGTCCGAGTCCGATGTCAGAATAGGTAACGAAAGAAACTAAACAAAATAACAATGATACATACATTAACAAACGACTACTAGCAGTTACTGACATGCCAGCTCCAGACCTAAATTAAACTGATTGAAAGATTATGTCTTCATCATATGAATATCAAGCAAAATTCCTCCCCCTGGGGGTTCAATATTATACCACTTTAAAATGTATGAGAAGAACATGCCAAAAACTGCTTTTAGAATAAATGTGTTTAGTTCCTATGCAAAGAACCTATAAGTGAATCAATATTAGAGTCAAAATATGCAATTTTTAATGACATGACAACAGTATCGTAACTATATCCTTTCATAATAAGTCTGTTTAAAGGTTTTGTTAGCTTTTCAGGTGACATGTTTAGTGCTTTGTAAAGAATATTACCATACAAGATTGGATGTGAAATACCTCAACGTATAAGATGTCTTCATGTTGAATTATATTTACGAATGTTGTCCTTGTCCAAAGATAGAATTTAGTTAATGTTTTGACTAGTTTGTAATATCGAAAACCCTGGTGTAATAATTTTCAGTAATACATAAATTTATCTCGCTAAAATCTAATACGTTGTTACATACACGAGCGAATCGTATAAGTTGAGATATATAAACACCATAAGATGGTGACAAGGGAACGTCATCATCTAACAAAAAGATAATTAATGATAGGAAATGAAAATTCATCTCTTTTATCATAACTTGTGGTATTAAGCTTCCCGAAAATGATATAGATATCAAGACCGAGGAAAGGGCAGTGTGCATTGTCAGTATTATCTTCATTTAAAGTTTATTCAACAGGATAATTTCTTAGAAGTCGTCATTATTGAGAGCCAATATATCATCCAAATATCTTAAAGTATTGTTAAATTTTTTAAATCAGATGTTGTTTTGATAGGTCTTTGCTGATTTTACACATAAATTGTAACTCGTAACAATACAGAAACAGGTCCACAGTAAATGGTGCACAAGTAGTCTCCATTGGAATTCTGATAACTTGACAATATACGGAATCTCTAAAGCGAAAATTCAAGGGCAGTAAAAGTATTAAAGCATGTCCAATGTACATAGTTCTTTGAATTGTTGTTACTAAAAAATACCTCAATGTTTGAACATATAAAGTCGAATTTTAACTTTTTGAATGTCAATTTAATTGGGTGCATGAATATGAGTTAAAGTGGTATATTTACGGAAGAAAAATCAAAACTTTGAACAGATTCAAAATCACCATTTTAGGCATGCAATTTATCAAGTACTTCCAACGAATTTTTGACACTGCAAAAGTAATTAATGCCACTATTTTCAAAGGCCTTATTTGAACAAATTGTTATCAGAATTTTTATTGTACCAAGTGTACTAGTAAGTAGAATAAACAATTTAAAAGTGGAACAATGGCTTGAAGACGAAATAAATCATTTGTAAAGTGTTTTGTGTAGCTTCGTATATAGGTTGAACTTTCATTGTATTTGGTTCTGCTTGTAAAGAAGTGGCTAAAAGAGGGACGAAAGATACCAAAGGGACAGTCAAACTCATAAATCATAAACCTTTGATGAAATGTACAAAAATAAAATAAACACACCATGCGTACTAGTTTTCCACTAGGAGTATAGATGATTAATATACAGCAATAAATAAATAAACCTGGAATATATTTTTGCAAGCTAATCATCTATATCTCCCAATTTTTATAACTCCATCCTTTCCTTAAAAACAATAAAAAATAGAAATATTGTGCAACTCATAAAAACAAAACGCTGATATAGCAAGACTGTTTTTGGATGAATTTGTGTACATAATATGCAATGATTCCATTACATGTAAGTTTCATTACAATACGCTTTTATAATTATCTAACAGCAATCTCGCATCATTTAAAATTAACCTCATTTCAAAATAGAAATGTATCATTCATGGTGACACAAACCTCCACAATGAAGTGCACAGGTAACAAAAAGAACAAACATAAAGAAATGGTGTTTGCAAGATCCTAACAAAAAATATAATAATGAATAATGAATACATTTCTTATTGATTTTATAGGGTTGTGAAAGAGTTGACCGTAACTGTAGCTTATTTGTTTTTTTTTTGTTCTTTGTTAAATTTTGGTAAATGACCTTTTATGAGCTATTAAGTCTTTTTTATTTTTATTCAACAACAAATTGCACTTTCTGCTGTTAACAATATACAACACTAGTCCAGCATTCAAGTGAAGTGTCCCTGTTTGTTAATACCAGAAATCCAGGGTTGTTTTCTGGTAAGCATCATTATATATCAACATTAGTTTTATAATCTAGCAGTTGAATTATAAAATTATCAGCAGTGAAATAATAAACAAGTAAATATCAGTGAGACTTATTTGTCTAACTATATATATAAAAAAAATACTTTATATATCATCTAGCAATAAATGACTTTTAAGCATTGTTTCCGGAAATTTTTCATATTTTCTCCGTTAACGTATGCATTGTTTTTCTATTAAGTAAACAAAATTTAACCATTAATCTTTCAAGTCAATATAATGAATAAAAACAAACACGTAGTGCTCGAATTTTCTAAACTAAAACAAAATTAAACAAGAATGTGTCCCCAGTACACGGATGCCCCATCCGCACTATCATTTTCTATTATTAGTGGACCGTGAAAATGGGGGGAAATCTCTAATTTGGCATTAAAATTCGAAAGATCATATCATAGGGAACATGTGTACTAAGTTCTAAGACAATTGGACTTTAACTTTATCAAAAACTACCTCGACCAAAAGATTTAACCTGAAGCGGAACGAACGGACGGACGAATGAACGAAAGGATGTACAGACTAGAAAACATAATAACCATAAATGGGGCATAAAATTGGTGCACTATCCCACTGGAGTTACTGCCTATAAATGATCCAAAATTTTTTTTTTTTTCATATTTGAAATAGCATTTTGTCTCTTTTGTTCTCAAGTATTGTTATATTTATGTCTTTAATTTTTTCGAAATTTTTTTTCTTCTTCTAATAATTATATAATTCAATATTTATTTCAACTTAATTTTGGTACATGTAGTATTCAGGGTTCTATTTTTTTGGCTTTTTAGAATTTTCTAATAATTCAATTTTTACTTCAACTCAATTTTGCAAATACTTCATTTTTGTTTTGAATTTTTAAAGAGTAATATTTAATGCTTAAATATACTGACTGTATTTTACCTTTCATTAATTAGAAATTGTTATAACAACACCTATTGTATTTTGTTTGTAGGCATAGGTTGAATATATTTTTATCAAATGTTGGCATAGGTTGAAGACACCCTTACTGGTTGAAACAAAATTGTCACACCGTTTATGACTTTAAAAATAAAACATCCAGAAGTGATGTTGCATTTTCACAGGTATGTCTAAATCAGAATGTATCAGTTGTATAAAGAAAATCAAGAGTAAATACTTGTTTCTTTTTTTTAATCTTTTTTTTGTAACGGTAAATTGATCTACAGTAAATAGCCCCGTTATTCGTCACATGTAGCGGTGAACGGTAATATTTATATTACTTAATCAGTTCCTGATATGTAATTTGTAAAATTTATTTCTTTAATTTATTTTTTCATTTATTTATTTTTGCTAGATCATATATTTCTCAAACAAAGAAATTATTTCAATAATTTCACAGTTTTATCTAGAATATAATTGTATTGTGTAGTCTTACATGTTGCCTGCAGTTTGTAACTGTACATTGTGTACATACATTCTGCTTTAAATACGCCATACACATTTATAGATTCTGTTTTCTGTTCAGACATATAGTAAGCTTTATATATACAAAACATCATTAATGTAATCAAATAATTTAATTCATAATATTTTTCATCATTGATTTTATAACCAAATACTAGATTCTTCAATGTTAGAATATTATTATCACTATTCAGTTTTCTAAAAAGATTTTTAATTTTACTAAAGAAGTCATCAAGAAAATGACATTTCAGAAACATATGATCATAATCTTCAGTGGTATTGCAATTATTACAATTTGAAGTATTACAGATAAACCACTGTTTTAATGAAGTTTTACAAGGTAGAATAAAGTGTAACAATTTCCAACGAAACACTTTATACTTGTTTTCCTTCAAATAATGATGAACAAATTTTAATATATTACATGTTGAACGCTTGATATACTCAATATTCAACACTGTTTTCCATCGATTAAAACCAACAGACATTTCATTCTCATTCTGAATGAATATATTATAAAAAAATTTAGTTTCTAAATTTTCTAATGTTTCTGTATAGCCATTTTTTTGGCAAAGCTTTCTTCAATTGAGAAAATTAAAATTCTGACAACCAATTACATTTAATTTTGAGTTTTTGTAAAACATATTTCTCTAATATGTTACCATTTTCATCCATAATGTCATTTACATAGATGATGTTGCTTTTTATCCAGTTTTGAAATAAAAGTTTTTTTTTTAATCTTGATCAATTGATTTCCCCAAATTACTTGTTGACGAATAGTTATAAAGTTTTCTTGTTGCTCTATTTTTTTGTTTTTCACCCATGCTTTTACTACATTCAAATAAAATTCTGGCAGCTTATTTAAATCAGGAATTGAGTTAATACCATCAATGTTCATATGAAAGATAAGGAAGTTCTTGCCAAAGGAGAAGGGGCTATAAGGGGCAAAATTGGCCCCACTTCAGAATCTATTGATATTTCTTTCAATTGATCTCTATGATATGGAGCTTATAAAACATCAAAAATTTTATAGTTATCTCTTGCGGTTTTCTTGTTATGACGTCGTAAAAATGGTAGGCGGACTAAGCTTAAATATCAGGGGCCTGGTTTTCGAAAGTATCATAAGATATGTCATAAGATATATCTTAGGACATATTTTATGATCATCTTATGACTATCATATGATATGTCATAGGATGTAAATCAAAGCTGTCTTAAGAAAGTCATAGCTATGATGCTCTTATGACTGTCATAAGTGAGCATTATTTTCTATTATTTTAAATAATGTTTAAAAAGTATAAAATATAAGAATGAAAATGAAAAGCATTAATATATTAGTTATTACTATTCTTAATATTTACGAATGTTATTTTTTTTCATTATAATGAACCTGAAATTTTATACAAAAAGGAATTGAAATATGAGTTGATAATTTGTTTAAATTTAGTTTGTAATACATGTTTAATCTTAAACTTCGCTTTCGTGTATCATCATACATGCATTGTTATTTAACTGTGAATACTTTTTTAGATTCGGTACATCGAGTACCCGCTTGACGAAATGCCCGTGCACATACGTAAATATAGTACTATTAAATAAACTAGGAACGAAATAATATGTATATCTATTGTACAAAACCATAAGTTAGAAAAGAATTCCAAATTGTATGTCGCAGGAGATTCAAATTTTAATTCACGTAGTAGTAAAATCTTTACTATTTAGCTAACCGAGACACACAAAAAATATTTTTATTACAATTAATATGAAATTATGCCAAAAAAATCATGAAAAGTAATTAAAATTTTAGTTGACAATCATAAGACCATCATAAGTCATGTCGCGAGGGGTCTTAAGTTTACGACAAAAGTTATGACAAATCGTAACTTGGGACACTTTCGAAAACATATCTTACGACTATGACATGTCATAAGACCATCATAAGACATGTCTTAGTCATAAGATACTTTCGAAAACCAGGCCCCAGATTTTTACGTATTTTATCCTTTTTTATGTATTGTGTACATTTTACAATAGATTACACCTTAAATAATCAACGTGAATACATTACTACTAGTGAACCATTGTATTAATACAATGAAAAACAAAATTGATATAAAGTTTAACTATTTAATATCACTAAAATAGTTGCTATGGTAACAACAAGTTAACATTCGTTCTATGTACATGTATGACCAAATTATAGAAATTTTTCACCAGAGAAAATCTAGTTATTGTTTGTATAAAAAAGAAAATGTGATATGATTGACATTGAGACAACTGTCCACAAGAGACCAAAATAACACAGACATTAACAACTATAAAATAAAATAATGGTATTACTTTCAAGTTGGCAAAATCTCCATATATTAATCTTTTAATCCACCCAATTTTTATAGATTCTATGTATTTATCTATGTCAATCATTTTTAAACCACCATCTAGCAATTCATAGCTTAATTCATTACGTTTAACCTTTTCTGTTTTGCTTTTCCATAAAAAGTGAAATATATTTTTTTTAAATTCATCAATATATTCTTTTTCTATGTGGGAAATAGATGCTAAAAATGTAATATTGGGTATAATCAGTGATTTAATAACTGTTATTTTTCCCAATAATGTTAAATTTCTTTTCTCCCAGTTTTTTATTATCTTCTCAGATTTTTCCATTTGTCTTTCAGCATTGAGTTTTTGACAAACATTTTTATTACAACCAAAACAAACTTCTAAACATTTTACTGGTTTGTTTGTAAAGTTGATGTTTTCATATTTTTCTTTACAATGTTTGTGTTTTCCTAACCATATGCCTTCTGTTTTTGATCTGTTTAGTTTAAGACCTGACAATGTGCCAAAAATTTTAATCATATTCAAAACTTTTGAAATGTCTTTTTGTGTTTTTAGAAAAAGTGTTGTATCGTCTGAAAGTTGGCTGATTTTTAATGAAAGTGTTTTTTTGTCTTTCTTAATTTCAAATCCTTTAATGTTATGGTCTTGCCTTATGTTACAGGCTAATATGTCTACTGCAATGACGAAAATTAATGCACTGCACGGACATCCTTGTCGTATTCCGCATTGAATGCTTATGGGTTGAGATATCCATCCATTATTTATTACTGAGCTTTGTATATCTGTATATAAAGTATTAATCCATTTAAGCATAGAATTTTGAAATCTAAATTTTTTTAAAGCTGAAAACATAAAATCCCATTCTAAAGAGTCGAATGCTTTAGAAAAATCTAAAAATAGTAGTGCCCCTTCTATGTTAAATCTTTCTGCATAATCAATTATATCTTGAATTTGTCTAATATTATAACCTATATATCTATTTTTAACATAACCATTTTGATCCTTATGAATAATTTTTGGTAGGATATTTTTAATGCGTTGAGCCAATGAATATGCAATTAATTTTGTATCAATATTTAATAATGTTATGGGTCTATATTTATTTAAACAAAGTTGATCATTCTTTTTATGTATAAGAGAAATAACTCCTAGTTTTTGAGAACTTGTTAACTCCCCTTTTTTATACGAATAATTTAATGTAGATACAGAAAAATCTTTTAAATCATCACAAAACGTTCTATAGAACTCAACACTAAGTCCATCAATTCCTGGGGATTTATTAAGTTTCATCTTGAATAATGAGTTAGTGCATTCTTCAATGGTTAAAGTACCTTCCATTATCTCACTTTCTTGTTTATTTAATTTATGATCAATATTTGTATCATTAATAAATTTATCTATAAATTTTACATTTGGACTATTATAAATATTGTAAAATTTTAGAAGATTCAGTATGTATAACTCCTTTATCATCTTTTAAAAGCAGTATTTGTCTTTCTAGTCTGTCTAGCTTTTTCTAATCCCAAAATTTTTTTAGTATTTTTTTCTCCTTTTTCTACCCATTTTATCCTTGACCTTATTTGAGCTCCTTTACTTTTTATTTCATAAATTTTTCTTAGTTTACATTCATTATAAATTAATTCTTCTTGAAAATGTTTAATAACATCATCTTTACAATTTCTGTTTATATTTTCATTTAATTTTTTAATCTTATTTTCCAGTATGTGTATTTCACTTTTATTTTTATTTGCATTTCTTTTACAGTATGCAACAGTATGTTCTCGAACTTCAATTTTGAACAGATCACATTGATGGCCTATGTTATCAGTAAGTTTTGTTTTATTTTTCTATTTCATGATAATACCTTTTATTATATTTTTATACTCTATATTATCCAAGATACTATTATTAATTTTAAAATAAACTTTCCCTTTTGATTGTCATCTCCCTTTTACCTTTAAAGATATAGCTTGATGATCTGTGTGCGAAATAAGTGCAGGTCCTATATCTGCTGAATATATATGTGACCTTATTTCTGGACAAACAGGAAAGTAGTCTATGCGTGAAGCTTCAATTATCTTATTTTTCCGTCTCCAAGTAAATTGTATATTGATTCTATGTATATTTCTCCAAATATCTATCAATTTATGTGTTTTAATTAACCCTTTTAAACTGTTGACTGGTTTTTGTTTTCTTTTATTATTTCTGTAGTTTTTTTTGTGGTCAATATTAGATAATGTATCATTCATATCTCCCCAAACTATGACCATACCTAAACAGTTTTTCTGTATCATGTCATTCACTTTTTTTGAAAAAAAACATTCCTATTTTTAGGAAGATTATGTGCATAAATATTAACTAAAGTATAGATACTTTCTGAAATTTCTATGTTAATCAAAACTATTCGTCCCTCCTCATCCTGAAATTTATCAATTAATTGATAATCAGTGTGATCACTAATAGAAATTGATACCCCTCTTGATTGTGAATAACCATAACTGTGGTATGTATCACCTTTGAATTCATTTTTTAAATGTTTCTCTAAAGTAGAAGTAAAATGACTCTCTTGTACAAATAAAATATTACAATGTTGATACTTCACCCACATGTGAAGCCTTTGTCTTTTATCTTTTGAACCAAGACCTTGACAATTTAATGAACATATATGTATTGTTTCAGTCATTGTTTACCATAAATTATCTAATTTAAAAAAGTAAAGTTTTCTAATACATAATATAAACATCATTTGTTTACAACATGGTATGCAGTTTGTATTAATATTAATATACACATTGTACATAACTTTGTCAATAGTTTTTACAATATTGTTGTAAGTAATCATTGTAACATTTCTAGTATGATAACTACATTGTTTTCTTATTATTTCATCGTCTATTTTCAGACCGCAAATGGCCTTGACATTCCTCAGAAACAGACCCAAATTTGGATTAGCAAATTGAAGTGGTATGTCCAAACACCAGTCGTTATTTAGAGAAAAGTTAAACAATTTCAGTGATGGTTTTGCCATATACCATATTCCAAATATTAACCGGAATTGACATGTACTATTATTGGATTTACCTGTGAAAGTTAAGAAAACGTAGATGGATATAAATTGAGTGTCATGTTCTACAAATAGATTTGGATTTTCCTTTTCTATACATTGCAAAGAA
Source organism: Mytilus edulis (assembly GCA_019925275.1). Lineage (NCBI taxonomy): Eukaryota > Metazoa > Mollusca > Bivalvia > Mytilida > Mytilidae > Mytilus > Mytilus edulis. The sequence continues at coordinate 38,831,663 of CM034355.1, forward strand.
GTGTGAAAAATATTACCACTCTGGATTATAAACGTGGCATATATGGCTGATGGATTTTTTTTCAAATGGAGACAAAATTGTTGGATATAGACAATTCTTGACACTTTAATATCAATGATGTGATTTTTACCAAATATATATCAAATTCTAATGTTCTATTTATAGCGTCCTATTCTAACAGGTGATTGTTTGAAACATAAACATTTTTTATGATAAACATATATTTGACATTCAAATAGTCATTATCTTTTGAAAGTATGCAATCTCGCATTGCATCACATTCTTTTTTTTTTTTTTTTTTTAATTATTAAAAAAAATAATAAATTCTATGTACATATATTTATATTTGAACATTGTTCTGTTTTAATTATTTAACAATTGCATTGTAATGGATTTACATATGGTACTGGCCCTACGATTTAAATGTCTTGTGTCCAGGACCTGTACGTTCTTGATACTCTTCTGTAGGGGTTGTTGCATTTCTCTTATCAGTTTTATTTTTTTTGGTAGTTTAGTGGTTTCGAACCTTGGAATTTAATATTGGCATTATTATCTCACTTGACTTTATCATTGTTATTTTTTGACTATTGTTAAGGTAAAGTTGTTTTTTTCCTTATCCTTTTTTCTTTTTGCGTAATTCTCATCTCTGTTGATGTGTTGTTGTTTATAGCCTCCAATCCTGAGTCATGATTGTACGTATTGTTGGTGTCTGCACCTTTGTTGGTAGAGGTGTCAGTTTGATCTTTGCTGAGTGGAGCTATAGGTGATTTTGATTGACTGTCATTGGGGATTGGTTGCAGTATTGATTGTGATGTCTGCACAGAGTCTTCTGTTTCCGATTTATCCTCATCTGAATTGTTCTCTTCTGTTTCGTCACTTTCACTTACATGTAGGTGCGAATTACATTCTGCTTGTCTGTGTCCTTGTTTGCTACACTGAAGACAAACCCAGTCATTTGGACACTGAAAATTTGTGACCTTTCTGTAGGCATTTATTACATGAGATTTCAGCTTGATTGTGATTTTCTTGTCCTTGGTGAATTACTGTTGCTCTGTATTTACCGATAAGGACAGGTCGCGGTAAAGGTTTACTTAGAGGAGCTACCATTGCGATTCTATCGCCAGTTTGGCAATTTGATAACAGGCAATCTACCCGCAATCGCTCTCTGTACATTTTAATAACCTCAGATCCGTGATATTCTAAGCTTCGCTCAATCTGTCCATCCTCGGCGGAACAAGGCACATTTTTTACACGTATTTTCAGGTAAGATGGTCTTTCATGAACAATTATCCTTGGGTTTCTACTGTAAACCTGGATATATTTATTGCGAATTGTTATGCCAGATGTAATTAGGGATTCCCTATCGATCTCAGAATCAAAATAGATTCTCATAAACCTCGAACACGCTGTAACCCTTTAAGATGACTGGCTGGGCATATTGTAGCGTCGATGGTTTTGTACAGTTCTATGTGTGTTTAAAACTGGTCTCTCTGCTTGGTTTAGTGTTGCCAAACAAGTCAGTTTCTAATATAAACACGGGTTTAACATCCTCAACATCATGATTGTTTTTGGTGTTTTGTTTTTGCAATATAGAAGAATACGTCTCAATGGTGTCCGCCATATTGTTTTTGTCATTGGTTTGGTTTACCTCTGAGTTTTCAATTATATTATTTGTATTATTTGCAGAATTTGACATCTTACCACTGTAAAAATTTCCAACTTCTTTTACAAATTCGTCTGATCAAAAATTAATTATCAACTCACATCTGACATACCTTAAATCATATTTTTTTGTGGGAGCTGTGACATAAACCGCCTTAGCAATCAAGCCCCAGATGTCCATCTGTAGCTTATCTGTAACACTAGCGTATAAATGATATTCTCCAAACCCTTGTGATGAATCTAAAGCCTTGGTCACACCTTACCGGATAGCACGAACGGACGCCTAACTTATGAAAATAAAAGTTGTCCGTTAACAAAGTTGTTATCCGTTGGGAGTCCGTTGATGTACTGACCGAATAAAAGGACGTGTAACGGATGCATAACGGACACACACCGGATATGTAACGTACGAGAAACGGACACGTACCGGACAGAACGGATGTCGAACGTACATCCAACGGACGAGTACCGCATGAAACGGACACCTAACGGAAGCGTACCGGATAAAACGGATAAACAAGATATACGGAAAAATCAAAAGCGACAATAATAATACATGTAAATCGCATAAATATTCAAAATGTTTCTGTGTAACTGGTTTTGGTTTGTTCTTCAAAATTTCGCCAAAGGGCAGTTTCTGGCCTGAATAAGAACTGCTTGATTATGAAGACGTGCCTATACTCTAAGATCGATTATGAATAATAAGAATTCATGAACCTTAAGAAATCTGACATACCAATAATTGGCATTTATCCGTTTCAGATCCGTTCATCATCCGTTTTATCTGTTATATGTCCGGTAGAAGTCCGTTTCTCATCCGTTCAACATTCGTTTTATCCGTTAAACGTCCGGTAGAAGTCCGTTGGTGAATTTATCTTCCAGACCTCCAACGGATGTATAACGGACACGTAACGGATACAAATCGGAAACGAAACGGACGAGTACCGTACAAAACGGACGCCTACCGGACGATCAACGGACATTTTATCCGTTGGACGTCGGTTCAAAGTTTTGAACATTCTAAATATTTTCCACCGGACAGAACGGACGTCGACGGATAAAACGTACGCTTAACGGACATGCAACGGATATGGACGGACGTCTAACGGATAAGAACGGACGTCTAACGGACATGAACGGATTGAAAAAAAGTTATCCGTTAGGCGTCCGTTCGAGCTATCCGGTAAGGTGTGACCGAGGCTTTACAGACATAACTGTATAATCGTTTATTTGGCAATGTCAGACCAGCGCTGCCTCATCATAAAGCAACGTCCTGCATGACAAGGAAATTCAAGTAGCCATTGATCTGGTCAAAGCAAACGAAAACTCGGAAATTCAATTCAGACAAATATAGTTGACGAGCATTAAAAAAAGGTTGTGTCAAATTTGGCCAAGTATTTTTTGTATGAATATGGGTACACAAACCTTGTTTTCATAAATGATACGAAAAATAACATAACTCGTGTATGTTCAACAACTTGTTTTAGAAAAAATGTGTTTATTAATAATATAATGTTTTGTATGAGTGAATCAATATTAGTTCCAAACATCCCAACTCTAATGACTGGACAACAGAATCATAACTATATTCCATGTGTTGGGAATAATATAAGACAAAAAAGATGTGGTGTGACTGCCAATGAGACAATTATTGACCAGAGACCAAATGACATAGAAGTAAACAAAAAATATTTATAGGTCATCGTACTTCTTTCCAGACCGTTTAAGTGTTAATTCTTTTCCTGTGCTTTGTATAGAATAATATAATAAAAGATTGGATGTGAAATACCTGACCGTACATGTATAAGATGTTTGCACGTTGATTTATATTAACGATTGATTTAGATCAATAGCGTCTGGTTTCACCTATAAACTGAATATCGCAGCACGGTTTGTTTTAGGAAAGTAATAAGCCAATATTGCTTTTCAATTTACACCAGTTTCAGAATTTAAGGAAAACTTTCGATCATTAAAAGTGGACAATACCGTATTGTTCGTGAAAAGAGGGAGACATGTACATATATTTTGCACATCTCAGCTGACAATTCTAAATGATTGACTAGCATATTACAAGAAGAATCATTTAAGTTGTCACTCTTCCTTAGAGATAATTACAGATTTGGAAAAATGGAAAAATGTTTTTTTACAGTCAAATATAAAATGTAATTGGTCAGCCAATATTACCCCCTTCAGAAAAGATCCGTGTAAAATTCAGGACGAATGAAAATTCCAACCATAGTAAACTAGGTAAAAAGATAAATTAATCCAAGTAATGTTGATAGGGTGTCTTTTTCATTTATACTCATATTTTTATTCGATTACACTTCCAACTCAGAATTGTTCTATCAAGTCACTATCTCTTTGAAACTTTTCCTAGAACGATCAAAGGAACTCAAGAACAATTATTGCTTTATTAAGAAAATATATCAAATTAAGAAGATGTGGTAAGATTGTCAATTAGACAAGTCTCCACTAGAGACCAAATGACATAGAAGTTAACAACTATACGTCTAAGACCGTCCTTGTATTCAAAAATCAATTATTAAATTAGTCACATTCAATTATAGCAGTGTTAGATTTATCGACATAATGTTAATTTAAGAACTCTTTCTTAAGGAAATTTCACAGACATATCAATCAGATAGAGAAAGAGGTTATAATATCTAACATGTTTAGCTACCACTATGATGTCCTTAAAATTTCATTTTAAAGTCGACTGAGTTATAAACGTATTGAGCTTGATGGTTAACGTCAATGAAACAGCAAATAAGTTACACAAAGTAAAAAACATCAAGAGATTAAAATGCGGCAGTCTTCCATGATTTAACAGTTTCAATGTATTAAGGGCAAATCCAACAGTTTATTTCTGATGCTGATAATTTTCCCTTGAAGATATATTGGCTATTTTTTACCTGCTTAAATCAAATATGTAATAACAAAATATACCTTCCCGTGCAACTTTTTGAGAAAAATGAGGTCAAAATTTCAGATATTTGCTCAAAATTCGGATTTGTGGACGTATTTTTCCTCCCGACAGAAATGCACAACTTTTTTGTTTTTTAAAAATAAACACAAGCTATTTTTTGTTTAATTATTTATAAGTTCTCTTTTAAATAAACATCCTACAAATTTATGATATATTTTGTTTAGAAATAACTAAAATTTATCAAATGTTCATGAATGTAGAAAAGAAACGTAATTTCTTCTACAATTACTACACCCATAGACTACCCAACTCTAAGCACATAATACTAATAAAAAACCAAACTAAAGTTCAAATTGAATACCCACACGACAGTGCCATGTGCTGATTTTAATTGCACATTATGATACATAATATCATGTCGACAAAATGTAGTCAAGTAATACATAATTACTACTGAAATCAAAACATTTCATATAACATCAAATAAATTCACATAAGCAAGATAAAAAAAATCAACTGAGAAACACGTCTATTCGAGTCGGCCCTGTCGTGCTGAATGGCTATATCCCATGAAGCGCGGGAAAACAACTAACGGTCTATGGGAGACAACTAGAAGAAATTAATTTCAATCTAATTCAGTTCCTTCAAACGGTTGAAATTACATTTCTTCTACAATTACTACACCCATAGACTACCCAACTCTAAGCACATAATACTAATAAAAAACCAAACTAAAGTTCAAATTGAATACCCACACGACAGTGCCATGTGCTGAAACTACAAAGAACGGGAAATAAATTTTTTATCTTGCTTATAGAACTTAATTCACTTTGTAAATAAAAAGTCAATACCAGGTTATAAACCTAAATTTTCAGAAACAATTAATCTGTCTTTTAAAGAATCTTTAATATAACCGTCCTTGGCCGTCTCTGAACGCCATCTGCCATGTCTTTTGAACAATCGATCGGAAATACCTAAATTAGCGCAAGTTGTAGCTCCGCCAGAACGTAAACTGTGCAATCCATATTTCTTAATATCTGACACAAATGGTTGAAAAGCTTCAATAAATAATTCTCTCATACGTGTGTAAGACAATGATTTATTTTCCTTTCGAAGCACATATCTATCCTTGAATTTTGTTAGATTTCTAAAAATAAATTCTTCTGATTCCGGCGAAATATCAGCCCACAACAAATATAACTTTAAATTCTTAACTGGACACAAATCGGAATCCATACAGGCTATTACTACAGAATTGCCATCACGATATATATCAGTTTTACTTTTCGGAATAAATATAGATATATAACCTAATTCAAAATTGATATCACATCTCCGTATATTTAATAGCTCGGACACTCTCAAAAAACCTGAATAAGCGAGTAAACACGCACATATAATACGCTGTGACATAACATTATATTCCTTAAATGACGAACTATACATTTTAGATAGAAGCTCAGGAGTAACTGGTTCCTTTTTCTCAATTCGAGTCGCTAATCGTCGTTTTGCACCTTCTAAAACATTTTTCACAACTAGATTAACAGTAGGAGACGTTTGACCAATCATATGATGTGCCCATTGTATACTATAAAAAGCTGAAATAACCGGACTAGCAGTGCGACTGTTCTGAACTAATGAAGATAAATAAAGTGCAACGTGCAAAGATTTTGCCGGTAAAATATCACAACAACTTATGCCGTTATGAACAGCCCACTTTTTCCAACGGATAAATCCTGCATGATAAGTTTTAACGGTACTGTCAGCTTTAGATTCGCTAAGTAAATCCACAAGAACATCAACATTGGTATGCAGAGCTGGTGGCAAAAAAATAATCTCAGATTCAAAGGCCTGCAAAAATACATGTATAAACAATAATTAAACAATAGCAGAATCTTAAATGTAAGAAACTATCAACAGAAAAAGACTTGTTAGTACATCTCACAAGACTATGTACAATAGTCTTAATGCTGACATAAGCATTTGTATTTATTAGTATATTAGTTCTCAACAAGGCCATTTAAAGCCTTAATGCCAAAATCTGAAACCAATTCAGATATGCATTGTAACGTTAGTACACAATCAAGGCACTACTACAGCCTTTAACATATCATCTGTAAAAAACAGATAAGCATACACAGCTTCATAAACAAAATAGGTTTACAACCTACATACATATCAGTATTTTATTCTGAAATCTAGCCTCAAAGCTAACATCTTAAATGTAAGATCAGTATTACCAAAAATGGCCTTCTTGCTTTTACCAGGAATATAAAACTCCTTACCGCTTGGTAATTGTACATATCCAATAACTTGATCTGTGAAATCTCCCCCATTTGGGCATAACATAGGCCAATAACTTGCGGATGGCCAGCAAGGAACAATCAATGTTCCTACAGCGTTGCATTGTCTCATGTAATTAATTACACGTGGTATAAGAAATACAGGTGGTACAAAAAGACCGTTGACCCCATACCAATCTACTGTAAACGCATCAATACCAGAAGAATTTTCATTCCAAAATCTAGAATAAAATACTAGTAACTTGAAATTGTGATCAGAAGCAAACCAATCTACTTCATGCGGGCCCCATAAAGATTCTATCAATTGAAAAATGTAATATGATATTCCCCAATCGTCATGATCAACGATACGACTTAGAAAATCAGCTTTTTCGTTTAGTGTTCTAGGTATCCAAACTATATCAATGTTGACATTGTACTTCAAACATGCGCTAAATATGTCCAACGCTAAATTCTGTAAAATAGTTTTCGTACTTCCTTTGCTAACAATGCTCACAACATTTTGGTTATCTGTGAACCATTTAACCCTTTTTCCGGATATAATGTTAATTAAGGACAGCAAAACTTTCTTTACCGCTGAAAGTTCCTTCCAAGTAGAACTATTACTACGTTCTGATTCAACCCACATACCATGTGCAATGTTTTGTGGTGCTTCCACAATATAACCACCAAAACCTGTATCACTAGCGTCACTGTAGATAATACTATGACATGATTCATCAACACTGAAATGTTTTACATTAACTTCACTTATATACAGTTTCCAGAATTGTAACTGTTCAATACTAGATTCTGAAAGTTTAATATAAGAATACCAAGACGCAGATGTGTTCACGTCTATAGTTAAATGTTTAGTCATTAAATAAACTAAATTTCTAATAACTAAGTATGTAGATATAATCTGACCTACAACAGATGCAACTTTTTTCACAAACACGCTTTTACGCCCAGTCAAACAAGATATAATGTCATCAATAGAATGTATCATCTTATTTATTCTGTTATCTGGTATTTTGTAAAAACCATTTTCTGTATCAATAAATGTACCTAACCAAACCAAACGTTTAGTAGGTTCCCACAATGACTTTTCAGCCTTGGGTACAAAGCCACTTCTAACTAAATCTAGCTTAACTTGCTCTGACACAATCTTGCACATTTCTTGATCTTGTTCTATACCCAAACCATCATCAAGATACATTATAACTTGCTTACCTTCAGATCGCCATTTCTTTACAAGTGGCCTAGTCAGTTTAGTAAAAATAAAACAAGCTGTACTCAAACCAAATGGTAAAACAAGAAATTTGAAAAATGTAGGACAGCCATTAATGATCCATGAAAAACCTAAATACTCTGTGTGTGGTTCAAAAATGTCAATATGGTGATAAGCTGAGTGAACATCGTACTTAAACATGGAATAATCTAATTTAATATGCTGTAGAGCAGTCCTCATGTCCTCAAATTTAACGCTCTGTTTCCATAAATGTTTATTTACCGCTCTCAAATCAAGAATCAATCTTTTCTTTAAATTAGACTGAACCGCTACAGTATTAAGAGGATTAACAACAAAAGGTCGTTGGTCACACTGAACTATTAACCCTCTATGTAATAAATCTTGAATAGCTGTATGTACAAAATCGGAATTTTTCAAAGCTGATAAATTGTTGAATAAATACGTAGACGGAGGAGTAGAATAAAATGGTATCTTATAGCCATCTCTTATAGTATCAATTATATAGTCATATGCACCAATATCTATCCAAAATTGTATATTTTCCTTCAGCCTACCCTTAACAATAATATCAGTACCTTCTTGCTCATACTCGTAATAATGATGTGTAAAATTTTGAGCATACTCATTATCTAAAGAACTAATGTCAAAATTATACTCATCTTTTACAAAGCTAGTTTCTGTTGTGTGATGCTGCTGTCTTGTTGTTTTGGAAGGGGCAGTTAACTCTCCAATGTTTGTACGACCCACAGTTGAAGCAAGGTCCCCGTTGAGATTTTCCAGCGTACTGGTCCTGGGCATACGGGAAACCTCCATACCAAGACGGCTGGCCCCCTCGAAAGGGCTGTTGAGAGGAGAAGCTAGAGCTAGCGGTGGCAGGAATCTGCTGCTGTTTAGCTGCTGGTTTGCTTTTAGTCTTTTTCTTCCTAATGGCCCTGTTTTCAGCCCTTATAATCTTGGATTCATCTTCGGAATCGCTAGCAATAGGGTTTGCTTCGTACTGGCGAGCTGTATCCCACCCTCCATCAGAAGTATCCGCGATCTTTATGAGCTTATTTCTATGTTTAAGCCTATTTGTACAGGATGCAACAATGTCTCTAGCATAATCAACTTTGCCATTGTCAATAGCCCAAAAAGCTTGGGTTAAATCTTCAAGGTTTTCTGTATTATGACTGAACTGAATTTTGTTACCTTCAGAACGCCATTTGTACTGGGAGTCAGACTTCAGCTTCTTAACTTGAGACTTCATGCTCTGGTTTGTGCCATGGATTTCGTCGCGCAAACTATTAATCTTCTCACTTATCTTTGTGTCAACAAGAACTTCAATATCCTGCTTTTGACGGTTAACTGCGTCTAAAACTGTCCGCAAAGATATTTCTTCTTGAGGTGTATCGGAATCCATATTTAGTACAACTGAGAAACACGTCTATTCGAGTCGGCCCTGTCGTGCTGAATGGCTATATCCCATGAAGCGCGGGCAAACAACTAACGGTCTATGGGAGACAACTAGAAGAAATTAATTTCAATCTAATTCAGTTCCTTCAAACGGTTGAAATTACATTTTTTTGCTGTATATTTATCAAAGGAGTACAGTTGGGTGCAGACCAAGCATTACATAAAGTAAACGCAAGTTAACGCCGCGTGCACATATTTCGTTAGTTAACTTCAAATCTCCCGTTTACTAGTAAACGCACGTTTACTATAATTACGTTAACGTGGTCGAAATGGAAATTTCTAATGTCAACCCTAGTAAACGGGCGTTTACTATGTGTCCGTTTAGTCAGTAGTAAACGGGCGTTTACTTCAGAATTCTTCAAATTATTTTTACGTGCACTTAAAAGTAAACGGGCGTTTAGTACAGATTTTACAAGTGTATTTTTACTTGCACTTGAAAGTAAACGCACGTTTACTTTTCGCGTTAACTGATTGGGTAAATTTAGAAATAAACTTCAAGTTCATTTGCACATTTATTTTATGAAAACGACCATGTATAGTCTTAATATTTTACGTATATGTGTTTCAAACCAGAACAATTCAAAAACTCTTTTAATTCGAAATATTAAATTACACAAAATCACTTTCATTAAATCCATTACCTTTTCTGATTGGCAGATTTTCTATATTTTTCTTTCAAAAGTTACATGTGCAAATATCGATACGGAAAGAAAGGTTGTCCGAGACATCGGGAGAATATTTTTATATGATGGAATATAAACATCATGGTTTACGTTGTTTCGTTCCCCATTTATAATTGTCTCTTCGAATTCCTAACTATAACTCGGTGCATTCAATACATTATTTTTAATCGAAATTCACCTTGTTTGCCTTGGATTAACATGATAAGATTCTGTTTTGACAAATGATAAAAAAACGTAAATTGTACAGTGTATTGAAAGAAATATCAATAAAGTGTAATATAAGTATGTACATTTGTACCATCTCGTCAATTTAAATGTTCAAATATTGCTATCTTTACATGGATATATAACTAATTTACTATGCAGCTATATATAGTGCTAATATGGTCTGTTTTGGTTATAATTCGAGTCAGTCTGAGGTTAAAAAACTACTGAAATTTGATTCAATATTCAATATTTTGAATAAAAAAAAGGACATGCTGGCACTCTAAATTGATGCAAACAAAATGTTTTAGTCATAATATTCAAATTTTGCTACCTTTTTCATTATACAATCAATCCTTACATGAAATATAACTCATTTACTTTGCAGCTTTATAGATTTACATAATAAAATGCTTATATGGTCAGTTTTGGTTGTTGCAGACAAATAATTTTATTATATAAGTCAGTCTGAGGTATGAAAACTACTGAATTTTGTTTACGATTCAATATTTTGAATAAAAAAAGCACATGCTGGCACTCTAAATTGATGCGAACAAAATTTTTTAGTCATAATATTCAAATATTGCTACCTATTTTATTATACAATCAATCCTTACATGAAAATATAACTCATTTACATGTACTATGCGACTATATAGATTTACATAATAAAATGCTTATATGGTCAGTTTTGGTTGTTACGAACAAATAATTTTATTATATGAGTCAGTCTCAGATATGAAAACTATTGAATTTTGTTTACGATTCAATATTTGGAATAAAAAAAGGACATACTGGCACTGTAAATTGATACAAATAAAATTTTTAAGTCACAATATTCAAATATTGCTACCTATTTTATTATACAGTCAATCCTTACATGAAAATATAACTCATTTACTATGCGGCTATATAGATTTACATAATAAAATGCTTATATGGTCAGTTTTGGTTATTGCGGACAAATAATTTTATTAAATGAGTCAGTCTGAGATATGAAAACTATTGAATTTTGTTTACGATTCAATATTTTGAATAAAAAAAGGACATGCTGGCACTGTAAATTGATGCAAATAAAATTTTTAAGTCACAATATTCAAATATTGCTACCTATTTTATTATACAATCAATCCTTACATGAAAATATAACTCATTTACTATGCGGCTATATAGATTTACATAATAAAATGCTTATATGGTCAGTTAAGGTTGTTGCAGATAAATAATTTTATTATATGAGTCAGTCTGAGGTATGAAAACTACTGAATTTTGTTTACAATTCAATATAATTTTGAATAAGAAAAGGACATGCTTGCACTCTAAATTGATGTAAGCAAAATTTTTTAGTCATAATATTCAAATATTGCTACCTTTTTCATTATACATGTACAATCAATCCTTACATGAAAATATAATTTATTTACTCTGCAGCTTTAAAGATTTACATAATAGAATGTTTATATGGTCAGTTTTGATTGTTGCGTACAAATAATTTTATAAAACGAGTCAGTCTGAGTTATGAAAACTACTGAAATTTGTTTACGATTCAATATTTTGAATAAAAAAGGACATGCTGGCATTCTTAATTGATGCGAACAAAATTTTTTAGTCATAATATTCAAATATTGCTACCTAATTTATTATACAATCAATCCTTACATAAAAATATAACTCATTTACTATGCGGCTATATAGATTTACATAATAAAATGCTTATATGGTCAGTTTTGGTTGTTGCAGACAAATAATTTTATTATATGAGTCAGTCTGAGGTATGAAAACTACTGAATTTTGTATACGATTCAATATATTGCATAAAAAAAAGACATGCTAAAACTTTAAATGGATGCGAGTAAAAATATTTAGTCATAATATTCAGATACTGCTATCTTTTTAATTATACAATCAATCCTTACATGAAAATATAACTCATGATTTACTATGCTGCTATATAGATTTACATAATAGAATGTTTATATGGTCAGTTTTGGTTGTTGCTGACAAATAATTCTATTATATGAGTCAGTCTGAGATATGAAAACTATTAAATTTTGTTTACGATTCAATATTTTGAATAAAAAAAGGACATGCTGGCACTCTTAATTGATGCAAACAAAATTTTTTAGTCATAATATTCAAATATTGCTACCTATTTTATTATACATGTACAATCAATCCTTACATGAAAATATAACTCATGATTTACTATGCAGCTATATAGATTTACATAATGAAATGCTTATATGGTCAGTTTTGAGTGTTGCGGACATACATTTTATTATATGAGTCAGTCTAAGGTAAGAAAACTATTGAATTTTGTTTGGGATTCAATATTTTGAATAAAAAAGGACATGCTGGCACTCTTAATTGATGCGAACAAAATTTTTAGTCATAATATTCAAATATTGCTACCTATTTTATTAGGCAATCAATCCTTACATGAAAATATAACTCATTTACTATGCGGTTATATAGATTTACATAATAAAATGCTTATATGGTCAGTTTTGGTTGTTGCGGACAAATAATTTTATTATATGAGTCAGTCTGAGGTATGAAAACTACTGAATTTTGTTAACAATTCAATATTTTGAATAAGAAAAGGACATGCTTGCACTCTAAATTGGTGTAAGCAAAATTTTTTAGTCATAATATTCAAATATTACTACCTTTTTCATTATACATGTACAATCAATCCTTACATGAAAATATAACTCATTTACTCTGCAGCTTTATCGATTTACATAATATAATGTTTATATGGTCAGTTTTGGTTGTTGCGTACAAATAATTTTATAAAACGAGTCAGTCTGAGTTATGAAAACTACTGAAATTTGTTTACAATTCAATATATTGAATAAATAAGGACATGATGGCACTGTAAATTGATGTGACAAAATTTTTTAGTCATAGTATTCAAATATTGCTACCTATTTTATTATACAATCAATCCTTACATGAAAATATAACTCATGATTTACTATGCTGCTATATAGATATACATAATGGAATGTGTATATGGTCAGTTTTGGTTGTTGCTGACAAATAATTTTATAATATGAGTCAGTCTGAGGTATGAAAACTACTGAATTTTGTTTACGATTCAATATTTTGAATAAAAAAAGGACATGCTGGCATTCTTAATTGATGCGAACAAAATTTTTTAGTCATAATATTCAAATATTGCTACCTAATTTATTATACAATCAATCCTTACATGAAAATATAACTCATTTACTATGCGGCTATATAGATTTACATAATAAAATGCTTAATATGGTCAGTTTTGGTTATTGCAGACAAATAATTTTATTATATGAGTCATTCTGAGATATGAAAACTATTGAATTTTGTTTATGATTCAATATTTTGAATAAAAAAAATACATGCTGGCACTCTTAATTGATGCGAACAAAATTGTTTAGTCATAATATTCAAATATTGCTACCTATTTTATTGTACAATCAATCCTTACATGAAAATATAACTCATTTACTATGCGGCTATATAGATTTACATAATAAAATGCTTATAAGGTCAGTTTTGGTTGTTGCGGACAAATAATTTTATTATATGAGTCAGTCTGAGATATGAAAACTATTGAATTTTGTTTACAATTCAATATTTTGAATACAAAAGGACATGCTGGCACTCTAAATTGATGCAAACAAAAATTTTTAGTCATAATATTCAAATATAAGTACCTTTCATTATACATGTACAATCATTCCTTACATGAAAATATAACTCATTTACTATGCAGCTATATAAATTTACATAATCAAATGTTTATATGGTCAGTTTTGAGTGTTGCGGACAAATAATTTTATAATACGAGTCAGTCTGAGTTATGAAAACTACTGAAATTTGTTTACGATTCAATATATTGAATAAATAAGGACATGCTGGCACTGTAAATTGATGCGACAACATTTTTTAATCATAATATTCAAATATTGCTACCTATTTTATACTACAATCAATCCTTACATGAAAATATAACTCATGATTTACTATGCTGCTATATAGATATACATAATGGAATGTGTATATGGTCAGTTTTGGTTGTTGCTGACAAATAATTTTATTATATGAGTCAGTCTGAGGTATGAAAACTACTGGATTTTGTTTACGATTCAATATTTTGAATAAAAAAAGGACATGCTGGCATTCTTAATTGATGCGAACAAAATTTTTTAGTCATAATATTCAAATATTGCTTCCTAATTTATTATACAATCAATCCTTACATGAAAATATAACTAATATACTATGCGGCTATATAGATTTACATAATAAAATGCTTAAATGGTCAGTTTTGGTTATTGCGGACAAATAATTTTATTATATGAGTCAGTCTGAGATATGAAAACTATTGAATTTTGTTTATGATTCAATATTTTGAATAAAAAAAATACATGCTGGCACTCTTAATTGATGCGAACAATATTTTTTAGTCATAATATTCAAATATTGCTACCTATTTTATTGTACAATCAATCCTTACATGAAAATACAGTCGACTCTCGTTATCTCGAAGTCAGCCGGACCGGAGAAATATTTCGAGATACACATAGTTCGACTCAAACGAAAACCGGAAGTTTGACTGAACAAGGGACACAACTCTTGCTTAGCATGGTAAAGCTAAAATAAATCCGGGTGAATATGGGAAGGAGATCGATATTCTGGTATTAGATCGATGTATTTGTATGTCATGGTCTTTCGTTATTATAATAACATTGTATTACTTATTCAATTGTTTCAGTTACAATGTTTCCTATGGCTTTTATCCGAGAGAGTATTTTCGAATCGATAGTTTCGTTATTCAGGTCGTTTAAAGTTGACAAAATTGTTTATTCTCGGATACAAAAAGACTTTAGAAAATTTAGATTCCTCTTCATTTTGTTTTATCTCACTCTTTCTTTTAATAAAAGAAAATACAACATGATTAAAGACGCAGAATGAGTAGTTTTTAGGTGATCATCAAAGGAAGTCATAATCCTTACTTTATACACACCCAAGCTCATTAGTGTAAATCACAATTAATTGTTTTGTAAACATTTTAAATACTTTTTCAAAAGATGATCTTAGGTAAACACTCGTGGAAATAGCATGTCATAAATCAATACAGTTGTCAGTGACTGGAAATTTAATTACACGTGTATTGTCAGATTAACTCTTCAATCCATTTAAATGCCGGAGGTCATGTTTTGACATATGTGTATTAGTTCGAGATAAATAATGAATTTTTAATGCTTTTGTTAACCTTGGGATCGTAAATTTAGTTCGACTCAACCGAAATTTCGACATATCCAATTTCAACTCATCAGGAGTCGAATTACATACATTTATATGGAACAAAGGTCGGGACCACGTGAAAACTTCGACTCATCCGAAATTTCGAGTCAACCGAGTTCGAGACAACGAGAGTTAACTGTATAACTCATTTACTAAGTGGCTATATAGATTTACATAATAAAATGCTTATAAGGTCAGTTTTGGTTGTTGCGGACAAATAATTTTATTATATGAGTCAGTCTGAGATATGAAAACTATTGAATTTTGTTTACGATTCAATATTTTGAATAAAAAAAAGGCATGCTAAAACTCTAAATGGATGCGAGTAAAATTTTAGTCATTATATTCAAATACTGCTATCTTTTTAATTATACAATCAATCTTTACATGAAAATATAACTCATTTACTATGCAGCTATATAGATTTACATAATGAAATGCTTATATGGTCAGTTTTGAGTGTTGCTGACATAAATTGTATTATATGAGTCAGTCTTAGGTAAGAAAACTAATGAAATTTGTTTGGGATTCAATATTTTGAATAAAAAAGGACATGCTCGCACTCTAATTGATGCAAACAAAATTTTTACGTCATTATATTCAAATATTGCTTCCTTTTTTATTATACATGTGCAATCAATCGTTATATTTAAATATAACTCATTTACTATGCGGGCTATATAGATTTACATAATAAATTGCTTATATGGTCAGTTTTGGTTGTTGCGAACAAATAATTAAATATTACGAGTTAGTTTTATGTATGAAAACTACTGAATTTTGTTTACTATTCAATATTTTAAATAAAAAGAGCTCATGACCGTCAGGCTGGAACAAAAATAGCTGTCAATTGTATTATATGGTCAATTATGGCATTAAAATATAACTGAATTACTTCTATATAGAATAAGATAACTTGTTAAAGGGTAAATATTGTCAGTTTTTGTTAATGATATCAAATAATTTTGTTTTACGAGTCAGTCTGTCTAAGATGAGAAAACTATTTGATTTTGGTGACGATTAAATTCCATGTATTTGAATAAACATACTTAAACTATTATTTGCGAAGAACAATAAATTTACTATAATTATTGTTCAATTAAATACAAATGTGTGACATTTTTAAATAACCGTAATCGTCAATATGTCAAGCGGAAATGACTAGTTGGTCAATTAATTTTGATGTTCCTTATCAATTCATATTTTAGGTCAGTGGGTCCGAGAACACAACTAATTTGTAGTGCATTTCTTTTAGAACATAAATAAAAATTAAAAAAATCCCACCTGCGCTTTCTCAATGAAATTTTTACAGTGTGTTGTACTACTTTTGGGACAAATTATATCAAAATTATAGAAAACTTCATCGCCTCTAACTCCAAATATGGACAATTTTGTTTTTAGGGTGTCTTGAAATCTTTTGACAGCTTCCGAAGTGCTAATTTTTAACCTTTTTCAGCTGGACCAAATCACTACTTTCCTATAAAATTCTGGACCCAAAGTTTATTACAGTGTAATTTCACCCCCTACTTACAATTTGAGGCATTAAACATGGAGAAATAAATTTGGAAGGGGGATAAAAATTAATGGCAAGTAACCCACTGTTAACACTAGGGACTATAAAATCAAGGACGACAATTATGGTCTCGGACCATTGTATCCAGGTTACGATGACAATCTGCGTTAACGGGCGTTTACTACAAACAGTAAACGCGCGTTTACTTATTACGAAAATAGAAGACGCGCATTTTTCCACGTTAACGCGGAGGTAAACGGGAAAGTAAACGCCTGTTTACTCTTTAAAAAATTAGAAGACGCGCCGTTTTTGCGTTAACGCGGAGGTAAACGCGAAAGTAAACGCCCGTTTACTTTTAATGTCTACTGCAATTTCGGAGTTAACGCACAGTTAACGCGGCGTTTACATGAAGTGCACGCGAGTAAACGCCGCGTTAACTTTTTCGGCCCGTCTACATGTAATGATTGGTCTGCACTCATCTGTAGGTCCGGTAAGGGCCGATTTTGGCCTCAAGCTTCAAGTTCATCTGACGAAAGATTTTAGACACTTTTTAAACACTTAAGAGTCTATTTTAGTTGATTCAAAAAGTAGTTGTAAAAGATTTAAACTGATTTACTCATTAAAAACGCCCCGATTCTAGCTTAAATATGAAAAATCTATCAAATATGCCAAAAATTGGCTCTTTTCAGATGTTTTTTGTCAAAAACGAAAATGGCCGCATCCGTGTTCATCCTCAACCTTTATATATTATGTAATGTATTATAATTAAATACAACTTACATTTCCATTTTAAGAATGAACACGAATAAGGCAAACTTCATTGAAGACGGAAACCGTCTAAAATATCACTAAAATGCTAAAATTGTGAAGATTTCAGTAATTTAGCATAATTTAATTATGCTAGTACCCGACATATGTGCATTGTTTTGTCAAACATAGCCCATATTTATTTAGCAGAAGAATTCTACTGTCCAATAAATAACTAAAAGTATACATTTTCACAATTTTGTAAAACTGCTATATTCTGGGTCCAAAAAGGGGTTTTACATGTACTGAACCTACCCCTTTAATAAAATTGCATCATTGACATTTTCATGATATTTGGTACAAATGATCTTCATACATTATTAAACCGAATGTCATTTTTAAAAAGAGGGGTCCATGGACTCGTTTAAAAGTTAACCAGTTTGAATGATAAAAATCAATCGAAAAATGCATCTTTTCCCGATATGTCACAGTTTGACGTCGCGAAAATAACTTTTTACGTTAGCAACGTCATTACCTCCCCTGTAACTGTAACATTTCCTTAATTACTTGTATGAATTCAACAATGAGGAAACTCACGTATTATAGTTCCCGTTATTTTACAAAATGTGATACAATCCAAAGGAGAAAAAACCTATAACTATTGACACAATAATAAACGAAAAACAATTTGACAGACAGAAAAGAACCACAATAATTACATTACAGACAGTTGACTTGCGACATGCATTATGTGACGGGATTGAATACATTTAAATCTTCTCTTAACCTGTGACACTGGTGTGACAGTACAGCATACGAAAAAACTTTAATAGGTAACGATAAGGGGCTTACCACATTTGATTGCAACTTCAAATCGAGAAAAAAAACACAAACAACTAACAAAATGACAGAATCAAAAAGAACCGAGTAGACAAAGTAAGTGAAGCTAGTCGAAAGCAAATTTAAAAAATCGATATAGCTTTTAATCACAAACAAATATAAATACGTACAAAATTTAGTATCGATAGTATTTACATGTAGATCCATACGATTGATAATAACTGTCAAGTAATTCTTGTGTGTTAATTAGGTAAAAAGGAGTTCATTATAAGAACAGATACATATATTATTGAATGATCTTTCAACATCATTAAATTGAAATTGGTAATTTAAAGAATAAGTTTATTTGAATGATCATTAAATTACAAAGATCAATAATATCTCCAATAAAAGTATGATGTTAAATCTGGTTGTTACTAAGATTTTTAGCGAAACAAACATTTTGTACATACCAACCTCTAAGTCACTTAATTAGTTGAGGTGAACTTATCAAAATTTATCCCGTGACTGTGTGCGGAATACCGAAATACCTTCATAAACACAGGCATTATCCATTATAAAACAAATAAAAGCTAAAATACAGGCGTTCTCTACTGTACTGCTTTTTTTTTTTATAACAAAGTGAGTTGGTATAATTGCAACAAAATGAGGGAGAAAAAGTATGAAATTAGACCTAACGAATATATAGAGTTTCACATAACCGTTTTTAAATTGATACTAATAATCATCGGTTTGTCATTGTCGCGAATTTACCCTGATTTATTATATAGAGAAATAGATGCTGACCACAAATTACCAATACATATCTTATCAAAAATAGTTCAACTGAAGTACAAAGTATCCTGAAGAGTCACAGACAAGGTGATAATTCGATATGTCTAAGAAAAGTGAGGTCCATGATTTAATGGACTATGGGGAGTCAAATTATTGCTGTAATAATTCATATAAACAATATGGGTTTTACTCATCGTTGAACTCCGTACGATGACCTATAGTTGTTAATTTCTGGGTCATTTGTTCAGATGTGGAAAGTTGTCTTATTAGCATCATACCACATCTTCTTATTTTTTTTATAATACACACACACACACACACATGCACACACACACACATATATATATATATATATATAAAGCACACACGAGAGCGAAAATCAAGTTTGGAAAAATAGGAAATAGCTAGTTATATATAAATGAAAAGACGTGATAAAAATGCTAATGAGAAAACAATTGACTGGATAAAAGCAAGTATAGGCCGACATACTGCCTTCCACAACGGAAAACCCCTACAGTAAATAAACTTATTACAGAACTGATACCAGTTGATACCGTTCAAAGTCAATAACAACTAATTCAAACAATCAGGAATCTTAGACTAAAATATCAATCAGTATACGTCCAAGACCAATTGGATTTATTGTAAAGACG
Source organism: Mytilus edulis (assembly GCA_019925275.1). Taxonomy (NCBI): domain Eukaryota; kingdom Metazoa; phylum Mollusca; class Bivalvia; order Mytilida; family Mytilidae; genus Mytilus; species Mytilus edulis. Next base: position 38,851,949 of record CM034355.1, read on the forward strand.
TCTTTAAAGTGAGAGAAATAGTTATCAAAGGTACCAGGATTATAATTTAGTATAAACCATTAATTTGTGCAATGGCAAGTGTAAACGAGGAAGAATTTAATTTTTCTAAACAAAGGAGTAGGTCCAGTAAGACCCCTTTTTGGCCCCAAAATATAGCAGTTTTACGAAATTGTTAAAATGTAAACCTTTAGTTATTTTTTGGACAGTAGAATGCTTCTGCTTCATAAATATGGGCTGTTTTTGACAATACAATGCACATATATCGGGTACTAGCACCATTAAGTCATGCTAAATTACTGAAATCTTCACAATTCTAGCATTTTAGTTAAATTTTAGACGGTTTACGTGTAAAACGAAAGTGGCCGCATTCGTGTTCATCCTTAATATTGAAATGCAAGTTGTACTTTATGATAATACATAACATATATAAAGGTTGAGGATGAACACGGATGCAGCCACTTTCATTTTTGACAAAAACCATCTGAAAAGTAACGTTTTGTGGCATATTTGATAGATTTTTCATATTTAAGCTTGAATCGGAGCGTTTTTAATGATTAAATCAATTAAAATATTTCACATAAACTAATTGAATCAAATGAAATAGACACTTAAGTGTTTAAAAATTTGTCAAAATATTTCGTCAGATGAACCTGAAATTTGAGGCCAAAATCGGTCCTTACCGGACCTACTCCTTTAATCATATATTTTTTTATAAAAAGCCTTTATTAGAGCTTTGACCTAAATGTTCTATTAAGTGAACAATTTCTATATTACAAAACACGAAGGGTTAAGTAGAAAAAAGCCATCTATGATTTATATTCCGGAGAGAGTAAGGTAACTTATGTCTTACTTGATGCTTTCTTAATCTTTAAATGGCAAATTTAGAACATATATGTTATCAATTATGGCAGTGGTAAAATACATTACTTGAAAATTTATTCCCTATGGAAAAAACAGTTCATCAACACCAGTATCGACACAAGTGTTATACAATAGATTTACAATTTGTTAATTTGGTGATATGTCAAGTTTCTCAATTATTATATATTCTTGCTACTTGAACCAATTTTTTTTGTAGATTTTTGCTATTAATTATCACGAAACAGTGTTTAGTTCAAATTATAGAATTGATATATCAACATATATGTCCATGCACAACTTTGAAAAATAATAATCATTTGTTTTCATCATGCGAACATCTAACGTCCACAATTCAAATCCTGGCATCTATTCTGAATGTATTCACACATAACTTTCTGTTAATAGGATACATATATGAAACAAATAATGTATATTATGAATATCCCTTATAGGTACCAGTCTTGTATTACAACTCCAATTTCCGGTGCATGTCAAAACATGGAGGGAAACAAAATAGTGCATTTTTTTCTGAATTTTTTTCTGAACTCAATTTTTTCTGTTTGATTATAGGTTTATGATGAATTGAAACATATATATAGACTTTTAAAAAAATCTTGCATCTTTTGGGGATATCTATCCAGGAAAGTGGAAGGATATCATGTTTACTGGAAGTGGTGTCGCCTAGAAATAATAGCAAACAGAAAGTAGAAAAAAAATGTTTTGACTTCAGGATTGCGTAACTTTTTATTCTTCGTGGCAAGACCCCCTTTTTTTCGATTAAATCACAATTTCACATTAGTACATACATGATATGAACATGACATTTTTTTTCTAAGTAGCATTTTTTATTCTTTTATTTTCAAAGATCAGCTGTTTTGCATGTAAGCCTATGGAGCAGTCAATTACAAGACTGCAACCTGCATAGGGGATTTTTTTCATATGTTCACTGCAAGGAAGTAGCTCATGTGGACTTTTGTGTGCCCAGAATGATAAAACATCATGATTTAAGAACTTTTTAAGAGACAGAAATCATGGGGTATCAAGTTACACTGAAAAAACTGAAATTATGTAATAATTATGCATTTTCATACTAGACACCATTCAAAAGTATTAATAGATATAAAGCACAACAGTTTGAGGCAAATTGAGATTTTGATGGTATTACATACATGATTTTCAATTAAAAAGAACATAGAAAGATTTTTTCTCAATGAAATCTTCTTCTTATGATGCAAATTTTAGTTGCACAGTTTTATTGAAAATTAGAGCAAAGTTGAAGAAACAGCTACATACAAAAGTAATGTTTTTCTTTAGGGTTATTATTTTCATGGCTCAATTGTTGACATCTAGGTAGAATATGTATGAAATGAACTTTTGGTGAAAAGATTTTCTCAAAATGTTCATTTTTCATGAGTCTATACTTCTTTTCCTGTCTGCCGCACTGCATGGTTAATTGAAATTTCCATATTTGGGTTAAAAATTTGTTTAAAAAGTAGAATTTTTCTAAAACTATTCATCATGACAAGGATTTTTGTGATTAGGTGTGACAAGTAATCAATATTCTTACCAAAAACACCAACTTGAGTATTCATTTTGGTTTTTTTTAAATTTTATTTCAAATTTTATATGCATTGGTGGGTCAATTACAGTCTAAAAACCATGATATAGTAGGCATGTATAAAGACCAGTATAGTCAAACAAGAGAAAAGTATGGTCTTTCTTGTGTCCAGATAGTTGTATTGTAGCAAATTCTTCAATATGAAAAAGTTTTGGGTAGTTTTTCAATTTTGACTTAAACAAGAGGCCCACTTGGGTAGATTTCATTGAAAAAAGGGGGAGGGGTAAACTATTGAATGTGGTTCATTTAAACAGGAGGAAAAAAATAAAAATAATAAATAAGAATACTCTTCTAGCTCCACAGTATCCAAATAACAGGAAAACATTCATAAAGATAGACTAGAATGAGATTTACAGATCATTTAGTAGACATGACTGATTTCCAAATTTTGCCTGTTTTCAGAAAGGGGTACTGCTTTAATAGTGGGGTTATTTTTATTAATACAGCCAAACAGTTCTTATAATGGCATTTTTTATGTTCAAATATGGCTACTTAATGAAACTAAGCAAATGAATTATTTTTTTAAGACATGTCATTATTGTTATAGGTACCAGTCTTGTATTAAAACTTCAATTTCCGGTGCATGTCAAAACATGGAGGGAAACAAAATAGTGCATTTTTTTTGAATTTTTTTCTGAACTCAATTTTTTCTGTTTGATTATAGGTTTATGATGAATTGAAACATATATATATAGACTTTAAAAAAAATCTTGCATCTTTTGGGGATATCTATCCAGGAAAGTGGAAGGATATCATGTTTACTGGAAGTGGTGCGGCCTAGTAAAAATAGCAAACAGAAAGTAGAAAAAAAATGTTTTGACTTCAGGATTGCGTAACTTTTTATTCTTCGTGGCAAGACCCCCTTTTTTTCGATTAAATCACAATTTCACATTAGTACATACATGATATGAACATGACATTTTTTTTTCTATGTAGCATTTTTTATTTTTTTATTTTCAAAGATCAGCTGTTTTGCCTGTAAGCCTATGGAGCAGTCAAATACAAGACTGCAACCTTAATAGCTCAAGGCAAAATATTGATGACGAAGAATGAGTTTTTTTCTATACAGTTTGCCATTTCTGTCGTCATCGCTATTATGTTAAAATGACCTATGTCAAATGAAAATATCCACAATCATTAAATCTTGCAAAAAATAAATGGAAAATTTCTGTATTTTCCTGTAACATGTGTAAAAGGAAATATAATACTAGTACAAATATTATCTGCATATATTTAAGAAGTTTAAATTCTAAAGCAAAATACTCTCAGCAATGAACGTAAGACTAAGACTGTCAGAAACAGGAGAGTCTGAACATATTTGTTTTGTCTTAGAATACCAAATATGTTACAGATAATTCCCCCAAAACGACCGATAGCTAAAAAGAAGTATTAAACAAATCCCGAATTAATGCAACATTTGAATACATAGATAATACTTATACTATTGATATATTTTACTTTTTTGTCTGGGTAGTACATTTATTAAATCAAAATCAAATTACTATGAAGATAAGGTTCTAGCACATGTATCAGTAGCATACTTAATTCTAATCAATCATTTTAGAAATTCAAAATATTTCAAACAATTAAGCTTTAAACATTTTCACATTAAATAATGGGAAAAATTAATTAAATTAATTAAGACTACAATGCAAATAAATGGGGGAACATATTGGACAGAGAAACACACGAACCATGTTGACCTACAATATTCAAACATTTCCATTTTCAAATCCCTTCTTATAAAAAGGAATAAAGAGTTGTTATTATTCGGTAGAAGGTACTACGGAAGCTTGATTCATTTAAATTTTTAAGACTTATGTTTTGAAATTCATTGAAGACGTTTATTTCTTTAAAACAACTGTACAATTATGTTTTTTAAGAGTAATTCACTATGGAGAAGCCTCCAATTTCACTATAAAATTCCCAAATAACACTCAAAACAGATTTACCTGAACGAAGCTCATATATACATGTGAAATTTTCTTAATTAGAAATTTATAAATACATAGAATTATATATTCTAATTATCAAATATATTATGAAACTAAAAGAAATACCATATGCTTCGAAAAGTACACAATTTATCATTCATTGTTTTGTTATGATTCAGTTTATTCCCATATCAAGCTTCTATAGCCAAGATATTTATCATTTAGCTATTATATGAGAACCATCAAAAGGTCGAGTTCAATCTTGTCCTGAAAGTAAACCATTTGGAGTATTATATAAATAATATAATTATTTTCATAAATAATGGACCCAGTAAATTATTTATCACATTACTAGAAATTATCACTCAGCTGACATTCCATACTAACTGGAAGCTTATTTATATCATATCATAGATTACGCTGACATGTATTTAGTGCTTATTTTCCTAACCTTAAGTAAACTTGTACTGACGTTGTTTAGCATCTTAATAACGTGTTATAGTATTTTTTATTTGTCCTTTTGAATATTGTTTTTACTGTTTAGTCTTTTTGGGGGTATTAATTTGACAAGACACTGTAATAATACATCCCTTCATTGTAAGGTGTACTATGGTAGGTTAATAAATATGTATTCTTGTATTTCGTTTTTGCTGGTTTGCTCTTCTATACGCCATTTTGGTTTCTTTGTTACATTGGACGTGGCTCTGCATATCGTCATAGAGTAATTTTTCCATGTTCAACATTTGGAATCTTGTCTTTCTTTTTAGCTAATGTGCTTTGTTCATATGCCTATTTTTTGTTTCTTTGTTACATATGACGTTGCTCTGTACTTGTACATCCCGTCATTGTGTTATTGTACATTTTTGTATTCATTTCTTTCATGTTTGCTTGTGTGCTTTATCTATATATATGATTGTTATTTTTGTAACAAATCTGTTTGTTTTTATAGTGATTAACACAATGTTGACTGTTGTACCCCATATATTTGACATTTTTACCTATTGTGTCTACATATGTAAATGACTGTACCAAGTCAGGAATATGACATTTTCATTTCGTTTGATGTTTTTGAGCTGTTGATTTTGTCATTTATTTACGGTTTTTCTGTTTAGAATTTTGCTCGTCTTTTCCTTCTTTTTTTATGCTTTCTAATATAAACAACAACGGTTGCTTATTTGTAAATTATATCTAAAGTATAATAAAAAAAAAGTATAAGATAGAATATAATATAACAACGTATAAATAAACTTCATCATATATACCAGGATTAAATTTTGTTTTTACGCTAGACGCGCGTTTCGTTTACACTAGATTCATCAGTGACGCTCGAATCCAAAAAAGTTAGAAAATGATATAAAAAGTTCCAAATTCAATAGAAAGGTTATTTTAATGTTTTACGTTATCTGACTTGGCATGAATTTAGATCACCCTAATAACGTACAAAGTCAATAATTTCACCCATTCACAAACATGAACTTGAAACACTAATGATTTAGCCTAATAGTAATTATGTCTTTAACTAAAATCAAACCTCTGACAGCATTGTGACGGACAATGTTATGAAAACCACTGTATCACAAACGTCTGCTTGTCAAAAAAAGTTAAATTACAATAATACTGAACTCTGAGAAACTTCAAAACGGAATGTTCTTCTCAAATGGCAAAATCTAAAACTGTAACATATCAAACGAATGGATAGCAACGCAACTGTCGTATTCCTGACTTACAAACCATCACTAATATTCAGATAGCATGGTTTGAATGAACATGATAACATATAAATACTTCATGAAATTTTGACATGTACATATTTTTATTACTTTAATAAAAATTAATGATTGGAGATGTGATGTGTACTTGTAAATGTATGCAGGTAGAATCAATTATGCGACATATATAATAAGAAGACAACTAAGGATTATCAAACAGTGTTAAAAAATAGGCAAGTGTCGTTTAAAGAACAGCAAATCACCAACATTTAGAAATTAATTAATAAAACAATTTAATAAATCTGGTAGATGGTTAAAAACTAGTACAAATTATCCAACGATAGCAAATGATATAAACAACTAAAGATGACGGTACGGCTTTCAAAATTAAGGAAAATCCATATGGGACGGGAAGCTAAAAGAAACTCATTGACAATAAAATGTCAAACATGTAAAATAGAAAACAAAACAATGTAAATGCATGAATCAATTTACAAAAACAAGTCTTTCAGAACGCAGTCAACGACAACTTATCGATAACAAACACATAACGCATGTGTCCGGGTTAAATGCTCAGCCCTCTCCAACATTTGAATGTAGTGGATCAGTTCACCATCATAAAACATAGTATAAAAATCAGTTGAAAAGGATTTGATTGATGAGTCTTATGTAGCCGAAACGCGAGTCTGGCGTATTAAAACATATTCCTGGTACCTTTGATAACTATTATACACCAATTAGTGGATGCCACTGCTGGTGGACGTTTTGTCCCCAAGGGTATCATCAGCCCAGTAGTCAGTACTTCGGTGTTGACATGAATATCAATTATATGGTCATTTTTATAAATTTCCTGTTACAAAATTTTTTATTTGTTTGGCTTTATAACTATTTTGATCTAAGCATACTGATGGGTCTTATGTACATGAAACGGGCGTCTGGTGTATTAAATTATAATCCTGGTACCTTTGATTGACTCATCAGTACAAGGACAAAGAGTACTGGTTGTACATAAAAAAATATGTTAAAGAAAAATATAAAAAAATCAAACTGGAAAAAAAGGATATGCAAAATCTACCACAAAAATCATATGTCTTCATGATTATTCATGAAATATTTCCCAGTTGCCCTTCACAACTTTTGAATCAATTGTTACAAACTATATTGATCAAGTAACAGAAGATCCTTAAAGAATTGTAAAAGGCAATCACTGACGAGGCTCCTTTTTTTTAGACAAACTAAAATGTGGCATTGTCAGCTATTTGTTTCGATCATCTTTTTTAATGTATTTTTGAATAAACTGAATGCATAGGTTTGACTTTTCATCTTTAAACTGAAATAAATTGTATTTTGGAAATTGTCAATATGTGTATCGCCATGGTCAATATATGCATTAAAGAACTATGGAATTACACCTTTTTTTACATTCATGCATGCAATCATAAAATTAAGATATTTTCAACAGACATAATAATTACCGTACCATATTGTGTTATTCCATTAGGACGGACATTAATTATATTTGCTTTTTCAATTGTTTACATCACTTCTGTTGTATTTTTTATTTCAGGTTTTTTGGTGTTTCTATCACGTTCTTTTCAAATAAAAAGTAAGGATATGACATCACAACAAAACATGTTTTCGTTTTGTTTTGTTTTTCGTAAAAAAAATTTCAGTGAAAGTATGTGTACAAAAAATATCACACTTTTTATGAGTTCATTAAATTGAGGTTTTTGTGTATATGTAATATTTCGAAAATAGAAATGTGTGAAAACTGTAGGTCAACATGTTTATGTCAGATGCGACAATTTATTACCTCAGATGTCGTATTGAGAGGATAATATAGAACAGTAATAACAAATACTGTGTAATACTTTGTTCTTGAAAGTAGTAAGTATTACTGTTCGAACTTTTCAACTTCGTATTTTGTTTGCCTGCCAATAGTTATCAAAGGTACCAGGATTATAATTTAGTACGCCAGACGCGCGTTTCGTCTACATAAGACTCATCAGTGACGCTCATATCAAAATATTTATAAAGCCAAACAAGTACAAAGTTGAAGAGCATTGACGATCCAAAAATTCCAAAACGTTGTGCCAAATAAGACTAAGGTAATCTATGCATGGGATAAGAAAATCCTTAGTTTTTCGAAAAATTCAAAGTTTTGCAAACAAAAAATTCAAAAAATGACCACAATATTGATATTCATCTGTCTTGATTCGAGACCAACTGATGAATTCAATGTTAAACTGCAAAATGATTGGCCTGCTTTACGATTAGTTTCTTAAGAACATTTAGGCAAAAAAAATCCAAAAACATAGAAGATCTCCGTTTTTGTATTATATAAATTTTGAACAAGTTATTCCTGTATTTGAATTTTATATATGTTCGGGATTCGTTTCATGATATCGTTTTGGCGGAAAATAAAATTGGCAAAATTTATCTGCATCAGAAAAGTCATACAACGGGCAAAAATAATCTTCATCGAACAGAAAATACGACTATTGCGTGCAAAAATAGTTTGAGCCCCATTTTTATTCAGTAATAATATGTTTGTTTAATGTTAATATTTTTATATATGATGGTTAATCTTCCAATATGCTAGAATGAAGCTTCCTCCTAAGATAAGTATTAAGCGAAACTAATTGGATACCTAAAGTTTGACGATCTATCAACAATATAATTAGAATAAGTACTAATTTACGCTCTTGTCACAAATTATGCTTAAATATATATCTTAAAGGTTTCAAAATTAAATGCAAAGACACAAACAATAATTTGTGAATGACCGGATTTGTGGACATAGAAACATTCTAAGAACGTGTGAGTTCAGTTTAATTAAAAACTTAAAAAGGATGGTTTTGAGTCAAGTTGGACTAGAAATTGGAAAAGTAGGTGTGAGTCCGGTTGGACTAAAATTTGGAAACGATGACAGGTAGATCAACAAAACCAAACTGAAACGATGAAATAAAAGAAGAAAAAGAATAAACAAATTGATAAATGGTGAACATAATATTACAGAAGTAGAAAGAGACAAACCTTCACTCTTTATGGTTTCTTATTTTCAATATTAAAACATTAGTTTGACCGCCTTATTCTTCGAAAGAAAAAAAATCCGCATTGAGGATAACAATTGACTCTGTTTGCAATAATTGTTTGCAGGGACAATAATGATCTTGTGTACAAAATAACACAAACAGCGGTTAATCCAGCTTATTTGAACACTTATCTTTGAAAGAAAGAAAAAAATTCAATAACGTACATTTGGGTAAACTCTTTTGAGGCTGGCTTCATACAGGAACTTCTTAGAGTGATAAGAAGTTAGTAAAATCCCTTAACTTTACTTTCCGCTATATAAATAATGTTCTCTCACTAAATATTAAACATTTGGTGACTATGTTGAACGCATCTATCCAATCGAACTAAATAAAAATAAAGGATAAAACAGATGCAATTAAGTCAGCTTCATATTTTGACTTACATGTAGAAATTGTCAATGAGGGTCGGTTGAAAACAAAACTTTACGACAAAAGAGATTATTTCAGCTTCTCAATTGTGCACTTTCCATTTCTATGTAGCAACATTCCAGCATACGGAGTATATATCCCCCAATTGAAACGATATCTGGGCTTGAATGTCCTATCATGATATCTTTGATAGAGTGTTGCTGCTCACAATGAAGCTATTAAGTCAAGAGTTCCAAATTGTGAAGTTGAAATCATCCCTTCGTAAATTTTACGGACGCCATCATGAGTTGGTTGACCGTTATGGAATCACCGTTTCACAGATGATATCAAATATGTTCCTTATGTCGTAACTACAATCGCTTTCCCTCTTCCCGAATGTGACGACTACCAAATAAGACTATTAACCGGGTTTGTAATAACATGAGCAACACGACGGGTGCCACATGTAGTGCAGGATCAGCTTCTCCTTCCAGAGCACCTGAGATCACCCACATTTGTTGGTGGGGTTCATATATCCTTATATATTCGGGAAGCAAAAGTCTATCAAGACTTACTCCTTTCTCATCTTGTTAATACGGAAATACCAATGAAATATTTGTTTTTTCAATAATGTGAACGGCTATTTTCTCAAACGCAAATTTGTATTACATAACAATTGAGTGAAAACTATTTTGCTTCCATAGGTTTGTTCCTTGTTTTGAATGTACCTTGTGTACGCCACACTCCGAACAATCAACGTTAAAATTGGACAAATACATTCGGGAAAATGTTAACCAAAGGGCTGAACGTTTAATTACACCTTTAACTGAAAAGGTTGAATCCTTGTTTTCATAGAAGGTTCGACAAGGTCTTAGCATGATTGTGGCCCGTATTTCTTGCTTAGTTTTTAAAAATGAAAAAAAAGCAAAAATGATTTATTTGTCATTATCACAATGTATTATTGCTTACACAATAGCTACATAGGAAATAGTGTAACATCAATTTCGTTTAAATCGTTCTTTTAAGGATATCATAAACAAATATTCATCTATGTTTTTTTAGCAATTTCATGGAATCTTGCTTTAAAAAGCATTTATGTGACATCATATTTTAAATTCGTCCATGAGTTTATTTCAATTATGAAACAATCGAGAAAAAAAGGTCGGGTTGAGACAACGACAATTGAAAGGCAATCCAGAAAAATGACGCTGACATTGATACAGACTAATGTGATCTGAAACATATCCTTGAATATGTATTCCAAAACGGTCAATTAACTCATGAGTGTGTCCGTAAAACAGTCGAAGTGATGACTTACAAATGTAAACTTTACTACTTGGAACCCATGGTTCAATATTCTCTAAACAAACAGCTATCATTTACCACGCAATCAATTCATGATATGCAACATATAAGCCCTGGTATATCATTTCAGATGTTAAAGTTGTATGATAATCCTTCCGTTTCACTATCTAACACACCTATCAAACGACCTGAAACACATTTCACTTTGAAAATATGACTTTAATACTAAATATCTTTGAAGATATTCATTACAAATGAATTATATCTTATTGAACACGGTATCACAAACGCCTGCATCATTAAACCATCATATTTAGATATAAATTTCAAGGGAACGACCATTTAATTTCAAAGGGAGGTAGTATGTTTATTTCTAATAAAACTATCTGATCCCCAATTTGACGAAGAAAAGAAATATTGTGATCAAGTTGGTAACGAAAATAAACATTCTGAATCCATATTTTTACATACCATATAGTGTTAAATTTTGAAGAAAAACAAATTTGATTGATAGCGTCGAAGATCAAAAATTTCTCTCACTCAGACGAACACCTGCTACATTGAGTTCGGATAAAAAGGAGTAGGTCCGTAAGGACCGATTTTGGCCTCAAATTTCAGGTTCATCTGACGAAGATTTTGACCACTTTTAAACACTAAAGTGTCTATTTTATTTGAATTAATGAGTTTATGTGAAAGATTTTAACAGATTTAGTCATTAAAAACGATCCGATTCAAGCTCAATATGAAAAATCTACCTAATATGCGAAAAATGTCACTTTTCAAATGGTTTTTGGTAAAAATGAAAGTGGCCGCATCCGTGTTCATCCTCAACCTTTATATATGTTATGTATTATCATAAAATACAACTTAAATTTCAATATTAAGGATAAACACGAATGCGGCCACTTTCGTTTTACACGAAAACCGTCTAAAATTTAACTAAAATGCTAGAATTATGAGGATTTCAGTAATTTAGCATGACCTAATGGTGCTAGTACCGGATATATGTGCATTGTATTGTCAAAAACAGCTATATTTATGTAGCAGAAGCATTCTACTGTCCAATAAATAACTAAAGGTTTACATTTTAACAATTTTGTAAAACTGCTATATTTTGGGGCCAAAAAGGGGTCTTACTGAACCTACTCCTTTGGCATAATTTGATATTTTTATTTCTGCAATGCTCGTGTTATAAAGTTTAATAAATAAAAATAGAAAATTGAATGTTCTAATAACAATGTTGTAAGCTGACAACAATATACGATAACAATTATTGAAAAACGCAATCAACGACAACCAATGTCCATCAATGTTGTGTAATGACTAAACATATGATAAAAACCCTCTGTCAACCTTTCAGAAAAATTGGTACCGTTAATGTTATTCAAAGTGATGTAACAGTATACCATAAGAACTTAGTTAACATAGTGTAAAAATCTGTTGTAAAGGACTTAAGTTAACCGATTGGTGCTGAGAAGACAAAAGAAAACGAAAATACTCATAGACTCAACGAACCACTCTACCAGAACTCGCGGTAACCGAACTCATTTTTTTTTGGCATTGCCAATATCAGTTCATAGTTCGACTTCAGAGATTGACTATCCTTTTTTAATCTATAGACTTTCTTTAAAATGATTTCCAAAACTTTATAACACAAGATTGATCACAAGATTGTTCACTAGGCTGGTGATAATCTTGATGACTAACAGAAATATTTGAAAATTAAAAACTTAAGACTGAAAAATAAAAGAAAGGTATAAAGTACAGTCTTGTAAGTCTTGGTCTAAACTACAATTGCAAACATTAATTTGACGCAGTGATATAAAAACAAATATAACTATAGTCTTCATGACTAAACCTATTCAAATGTATTTTGTCCCTAACTTTCAGCTATACAATTTAGAAGAAAGGATTGTCTAATCGATCACATCTATTATCCAGCTGTTAAAGTATTTGTTTGTGAAAATATCAAATTTGCTTAAAAAAAAGAAATATGAAAAAGCACTGAACACTCAGGCGCATGGGAGCATGGGAAATGTGTAATGCCTATTTTTTTTAATTTATTTTTTTTAAGGTTTTCTTTCCCAGGTAGTGGTTGATTGTCGTAGCTGTATTTGTCAAAACTTTTCCAAATTCTTCATCCTCAATGTTCTTAAATTTCGTACTTTATTTTTAAATGAACTTTTCTTATTCGAGCATCACTGAAGAGTCGTTTGTAGATGAAAAGCGCGTCAAGAGTAGAAAATCATCAGCCTGGTATCTTTTCTGAGTTTCCCCCTGTAAGTATTCTGTCGTGATATATAACTTTCAAATACAATTAGAATAAATGTTTAAACAAATATGGACAGTAAACTCTCTATCTGCGAAAACTTTTATACAAGTATGAGCATCCAATAATTGCTTTGTGCCTGTTAAATATTTGAGTGATATAAAAATAAGGATTTTGAATCACTTCTTATTTTTCATGACAGAATGTTCATGAAAAAATTGATTTTGTTCTTTCAGCTCATTATTTTAAACCTTGAATGGGTTGTTGTCTCTTTGACACATTCCCCATTTCCATTCTCAATTTTAAGTCATGTTAATGGGGGATAATACAAGCAATATAATAAGATAATTCATACCATTCGATGTACAATTAATTAAACAATATCAAAGGAATGATGATGCATAAACAAATTGAGCTTAATTGTTCTCAGGTCGGAAATTCATATACATGTCCAATATTTTCAACATTATTATTTGGTGCTATAAATGAGAAGTCTGCTTCATCGTCCATTGTAAATGTTACTGTTGGGCCTCTACGATTCATGCTTGATCTATTGAATTCTTGTAATGGCAAGTGAACACCACGAACATGTTTAGTTTTTTTGGCTGAACAGTGAAGTGTTTTTAGTAGCACGGTCTTCAGTGGTCTGTTTTTAAACACATAAATGATTGGATGATAAATTACTGAAGATTTTGCGATCAAAGCTGGAAAAGTTGCTACAAATGGAGACATTCCTTTTGTTATACCGAGCATCGATACAACACAGTGTATGGCATATGGGGACCAGGAAACACTAAAAGCACCTAAAATTGAACAAAAATGTCAATGTTATATATTCAATAACTGTGCATTTAAAATGATTTAATGTGGGTTTTTTTTTTTGGCATATACTAAATCAAATAACGCGAAGGCACAACATAAAACATCATATCATGCTATAAAATGTCTTTAGTTACTATTTTGATAAACAGACCCAAAGTAATAGAGTATTGTTCTGATATGCATGTAAGTATCTGCAAAAATAGTTGGAAGCAGAGAGACGTTATCACAACACGACTCAAGCCATCTCGTAACATTTTTTCCCGTATTAGCTTGTTTTATCAAAGTCTGTTTGCATATACATCAATCTTAGAATATATGTGTCAATATAACGATATTATATCTAATGCTAGAAATCTATGTTGATGTTTTTTTAAATAAAGTAAATGAAGATCAAAATGCATTTGTGTGGTAATTATAAGAATGTGTTGATGAACTTTATTTTCTTGTCCGTATTGCTTTTCAATGATTAAAATGATTATTGTTACAAAAACATATCGACGTATATGCATCAACTTAATATTGTGAAGCAAACATTTAACAAATGTTTACTGATATGAAAATTCATTTCTTTCTTTCTTATTGTAAGGTATCTATTTTGTATCTTTATCGTCTAAATGTTAGCCTGTATCTTGTAATAAAATGCGTTTATGGATATTTATGTTTTAATGCACGTTGTTTAACCAAACATAAAGTATTTATGTGCTAAAATGCTCAATTTATTTTGAACATATGTGAAAATAATTGAGCTCATCCAATTATGTACACTTCAACATTAGCCTTTTCTTACTAAATGCAATAGAACAAACAAAAGTTAGGATATTGAATGGCGCAGTGATCACCTCGATTATGTGGTCACTTCTCAGTCCTCGATAACTAAAAACCCGAGCAATTTAATTTTATACTGACCACCAAAACCGGTTAATGGTGATAGTTATACAACTAATACAAAATCCCCTTTATGAAAGTTAGGCGCAATCTTTCAAATACCGGTACCTTCCGCATACCCCACATAAATTCATATTTCTAACGGGATATCGCATGAATGTAGTACAAGTAATAGGTTTGTCGTCACTCAAGTAATGAAGTTATGCGGAAGTCAATATTTAGTTTGTTAAATCGCTTGAAAATGTGTGAAAATAATTTTGTAAATACATTTCTCGGAAGTGATTTATTGTATTCTTCAACATTGTTTAGAATATGGTACAATGAGTTAAATCTAAAACTATAATTACTAATAACTGTAAATATTGGCTCTTAGGTTATCTCTACTTGTCTTATCTTATCTTATTTTCTCTTATCTGATCTTATTACCTATCATGAACAAAATTGTCTTTGTTACTCTCATTTCTCTCTTTAATATTGTTTTTCGCTGACAGCTGTAGGAGTTAAAGTTTGCTGATTTTCGTTTTTCTTTCATCTGTAAAATAAAAGAAACGGATACATGTACGTTTATGCTTTTTATAGCTAATTGTTAATTGAATGTAATGTTTAACCAAGAAAAACTATAAATGGAAGTGTAGTTAATATAAGACTCGCACATCTCTGTTAATGCTATTATGTATGTGTAATCCATTACATAATTACTGTGATGGTTAGATTTGACTGTTTACTGATTTCCATTCATTTGGTTTAACTACGTTTTCTGAGCTCAGTTTTAAATATGGGAAACTGATCTTGTGAATTATTAAAACTTCACAACAACAAAGCATTCTAGAAGTAAAAAATTTATGTAATTAAGGATTGACAGTATTTTTCTTTCTGTCTATGAAGAAATAACATAAAAAATATGGTGCACACTGAATAACCTGCGTAGCGGGTTATTTTAGAATGTGCATCACATGTTTTATGTTATTGCGAATAGACAGAAACATTATTACAGTCATTACTTATAATTCAATTCTAAATTCCATTTTAAGCTGAGAAAATCATGTGAAAACGTAGATGACGTCACGGTGACATGAAAAAATTATGTCTATGAGATGATAAACAAAAAACTGCCAGCCAATCATAAGACGCGTTACATCCAAAATTAAATTAATATATTCTATGTTATCAAAAGTATGACGCTATTTAAAGGGAATGAAGAGCAAGAAAAAACAGAAAAAAACACCATAACCAAAGGTAAAGTGGTTGAAGAGAGCAGTCTATAAAATACTCAAAAGATAACAGATTGAGATATACATTACTGATACAAAGGATAAGAAATATCCTTTCATGACACAAACGCAGTACATGCACAACCAAAAGCACACGAAAGTCAAGGAACAACGCATGTATTTCTGCACTACATCTCAAAGAGCATTGCACAGTGAGACCTTCACCCGTACCCAGGTAAAGGAACTCAGGTGCTAATAAAGAGTAATAGACACTATTCAACAAATATTACTAATGTACCCGTCGTGTTGTTCATTATAAGATCAAATAAAGCGATAATTTTTTCCTAATGCAAACATCAAATATGAATAAATTAATGTTCCAGCATTTGCATTGGATCGCGAAAACATAAACTGAAAGCTAATTTGCACTATATCGTGACTTGCAATATATGAAAACAAATTACCAAATAAGCTATCATAGATATATTTTAAACGGGAAAAAACAAGGGAACGACTATTCATAGGATCAAAGTTTTCGCTAATGTATAAGAATTGGACCAATAAAAAACTTAATAATTTTTAATGATATATACAAATGATGCTAAATGATCATGCTAGTTTCCTGTATTGTGTTGTTTATTTTTACTGTTTCGAATGTTATTGGGATTTTGTGAAGAACATATTTAAGGTTTGTTATTCTAATGCCTAATTAGCCTTATGTCGCTGTAATTAGTTTTAACACCCAGACAAGAGCAGTAATCTTTTAGTCTAAACTGTTTGTAGCGTTCTTAATGGCAATTGCTAGATATTTCCTGTACTTTAAGGACGACAACAAATTAACAATTAACATATTAGGTACGTTCAACAATAGGCGATACAACCGAATGAAAGACGCCGATATTGAATGTCACTTCAAATCTTAATAAATTGGGCATGTTGGATAAGAACAAAAGTTTAGCCCTGTAACAATTCACCAACGGACTATTTAAAAAATGTGTTGTACTGCTCTATTGTGCAGAGAGTAACCCTCTCTTTGCAAAACAATATTGGATTCAACATACCATTTCATACCAGAAATCACAGACACGAGCGATTCTGCTCTTTTGAGTGTTACTTTGCCCTATTCAAATAATATGTCTATATCTTAAATTTCAAGTTAATTAAAGAACAGCAGATATATGGCATAAGCCATGCGACCTGCGTACATCGTATTGTGTCTAGTATTATGCTTGTCTTAAAATATCGAATAACACACGCTTAATACAATTTCATTACCTTTGCATAAGAAATGACTGGTAGTCCACGAGGGTATTACCAGCCCAGCAATCAGTTCTTTGGTACTGACATGAAAGTACGGTTTTTGTGTTATTAAAATTTGCTGTTGCAAATTTTGTAAATGATTGTGAATTAAGGAATGTATTTCCTCATTCATGCTCTTATTCCTTGTACAGCTTTGGCTTACTTTTTTGGGGTCATTTGGTTTATAGTTCTTTACCTTTTTAATAAGCCTTGGAGTTCAAATACTTTGGCTTCGAGCATCACTGAAGAGACATTGATTTTCGAAATGCACATCTGGTGCAGAAACATTGCAACTGTTTATGTTCTTGCAAGTTGTTGAGATATATTTATAAATAATAACTTACCCGAGCACCTGAGATCACTCCTCAGTTTTTAATGGGGTTCGTGTAGCTTATCTACACGAATTTGTGTCTGTTTGTCTTTTTCATTTTTAGACATGCTATTGTCAGTTTTTTCGATTTATGAGTTTGACTGTCCCTATGGTATCTTTTGTCCCTCTTTTATCCCTTCCAAAAATAAAATCCAATACTATTTCTAAAAAAAGGAACATGACTTACCGTAACGATTATTTTAGAGTATACGGTAATCATTACTCCTAACGGACAAATCAATCCTACTATCAGCATAAAAATGTTGAAAGATGTTGAATTAGCGTCTGTACCGTCCATTTTCAGCGAACATGTTATATTGAATCCTTCAAGTTGATACCTGTTCCACCCAATGAAGGGCATGGAAGAAATCACAAACCCATACACGTGGCATATTAGTAGTATGTAAATGCAAACTCTTTTTGTCACCACGTTTCTTGATTCCTGTTTTATAACGATATATTTTTCTATAGCCATACTTGTCAAAGTAGCAATAATTGCAAGACCTAGGAAGAATACTATAAAAGAATGCATTTGGCAAACTGATTCTCCAAAAATCCATTCTCCTCTAACACTCGTTGCTGCTGTAAATACTGTACCAAAACTTGATATGAGAAATCCATTTATGCACATCGATACTACAAACGTATTGTTCACATTTTGGAGATGTTTATTAACTAATACTACATACACTATAGCACCATTGACAGAGCACCCAATGAACGTCACAAAAAACATGATAAAAGCTATACAATAAAATATGGCATTCATATTGCATCAGTATTTGGAACTCCACATTCGCTGAGTGGCAAAAGCAGTTTTCATAAAGCTCTCCAATTTTAATTATTTCACAGCTCTTCAAGGAAATAAAGCTACAAAAGAAAACACAAGAACATTGTTCGTGCTAATTTCAGATAAAACAAGGCATAATTATTTTGTTACTTCAAAACAAATTATAAAAAAATCCATAACGCCTAAATGATGATGATGTTAGCAATGCAAAATCGTACAGAGAATGGAAGTCATACTTATTGACACTCTTATATAAATATCATGCATTATCTATATATTGATTATGTGAATATGAAGGTATGATCTTTCAAGCTTTAACATAAATGCTGAATTTTCTTACCGTACGCTATTAAGTAATTTGACGCATATTTAGTACTTTCTTATGAAAAATCATTTTTACATAACAGGGCGTGTTTAATACTCCAGTGATATTTGACTTTAACACTGAATGTGTCGTTGATTAATATTTGAAATAGTTTTATAGGCCAATGGGTTTAATGAGCTTAATAAACCATGCCTTAGATAAAGTTTTGACATTTAGAAACGTATAACGTAACATTTCATTTTAAAAATTCATATTCACCTCAATCATACACAAATTCAAGTCGATATATATAATTCTGCTTTCAATTTCCTGCTTGTTATCTTTATTCTCTCGTCGGTTAAGAAGTTTGCTACTCCGTTTGAAATTAACAAGCTTTTTAAAAGACTGTTAAAAACATAAAGAACTCAAAAAGCAGAAAAGATGAAGGGTTCGTGTGACTGTATTCGAGATATAAACCATGCATTAGAAATAATTAGCGGAAAATAATATCTCTAGACTTTACTATATTGAACATCGGCACACTTTTTCTTAAAAATTTATGAAAAAATAACAAGGATTATATAATATTTTCAAATATGGCTATTTGAACTATAAGTAATAAAACTACAAAACGAAAAATAAGGGTTAGTGGGGGGAATTAATGGCAGTACATGGATAAAACCAGAGAATACCGAATATCCGGCAAAAATTTAACTACGAGAGGAGCGAACATCCTTGAATGGAGGTACGTCGATAAAACTTGAGGATTCCGAATATTCGGCATAAATTAAACAACGAGAGGAGCAAACATCCTTGATAGATGTTTCCATTCCCTTTTATTTTTGAATGGGTATAAAAGAGAATGATCCGTTTGGTTATAGTGGTATCCTTTTATATTGCTGACCGTCGTTTTATGTCCTGCTGCAGCTTGTTTATTTTAGATTGTGAATAAAACTGTCAAAAGGGTTTTTCGACAAGTACTTATGTAAATGTGAGTAGGATTATTTTGCACTAGTTTATATTATAAAATGTTTTTATGAAATACGGCTGCCAAGATTCTATTTATAGGCTTTTTAGATTTTATTCATAGAATGTAAAAATATGAAGATATAATATGAGAGAAAACTGTTTTTTTTTAAGTTTAAATATCTAATAAAGACTGCAATTTAAAACAATTTCAAAATTCAAAATTGTAAACAATATACAGCGATACTGATATGAAATTCATTTATAATATATAACAACTGTTTAATTTTAGCTGCGTGTTAATCAAATGTGGAACAGGATCTGCTTACCCTTCCAGAGCACCTGAGATCAGCCCTCGTTAAGGTATCTTTCGCCCCTCTGTTATTCCTAGTTATTACTTTGCAAATCATATAGAAGATAACACGAATGGCTTGTGGATTTCGCGTTATATAAAAATTAGATGTAATATGTTTGCCAATGAGATAACTCTCAACAACATACCAAATGACACAGAAATAAACAACTACAGGTCACCGTGCTGCCTTTAACAATTACTTCCTTTTGTATATCTAATCCTTCTGAACAAAATCGCAAAACATCTAATGTTAAACTTAACAATGTAATTTACCAAAATATAAATATACCCTTAAGATTTTATCATTCTTATATAAGTATGTATCTTACACTGTACTTCTTTGCCAATACAATTCTGTTTAGTACGTGATAATGTCAATTATTTTTGACACTTTTTTATTCGTTAACATGATAACAACGGTTGTGACTTGAAGATAACTATGGTAAAATAACGAGGTCCAATTTGCTAGATTGCATGACGTACGACGATAGATCAAAGAATTCAACAATATATGTATATAACTTACTTATGACACTTGTGTTGATTCAACATCATAATAGGCCCTTTTGTTTACAACATGATTGATATTACCAATATTTAACAAGTTCTGGGTTAATTCCGATACCGATAACAATAGTATAAGTCAAGTAAGTTGTGACCTTATAACCAGCATGACTTTTATCAGATCACATAACGAATACTAAAAATCCAGGCTTAAAATAAGGCATAAGAGCTTAAAAATCAGTCACGGACCCGCAAATCAGGACTACTAGTTGTTTTCCATTCGTTTGATTTGTTTGAGCTTTTTGTCTTTTGTCAAAGGACTTTCCGTTTTTGAATTTTCTTTGAAGTTCGTTTTTTTATGTTATTTTACTTTTTTCTAATATTGACATATTTAAATGTATTTGCGTATTCATCAACTGTACCTTGATTGGCATTGTAATATTTTATATATGTTGCATTTGTCCTTTTGATCCGCGTATGTTATCTGAGTGATCAATAAAATCCAGAATATCTACAATGATAGCACGCCTGATTTATCATTTTTTATTAAAATTATTTGATTCAGAAAATAATCCGATGACTATCAAACAGGTATTTTATTCTATAAAGCTGGTATTTATTCTTACAATTAATTATATAACTTCACTTTATTATCCTTAATTATTCTTCATTTTTCAAACCTACAATTCAGTAAAATGTAATTAGAAGTAAATTGTGTAACATGTATGACGTAGAGAAATCACGATTTTGTTAAAGAGCATTGAAAAACAAAAAATTCAAAACGTTGTGCCAAATACGTCTAAGGTTGATTATTCCTGGGATAAGAAAATCCTCAGTTTTTCGAACAATTCAAAGTTTTGTAACAGGAAATTTATAAAAATGACCATATAATTGATATTCGTGTCAACACCGAAGTGCTGACTATTGGGCTGAGGAACGTCAGGTTAATGATGAGTCCGAAATCCCTGTAAATTCATCGGTTAAGGTATTACCATACACCGTGACTAAAATAATTTGGCTAGTTGAATTTTAATAAAAATTTGAAATAATAATAACTTTGACCCTGTGATGAAAATTTCAAAAATTTTGACCAGCACACTTTATCGTTTGACAAAAATCAGTTTTAATCAATGAGAAGCTTCACATTAAAATGTGGTTAAAACGTTCAGCTGATTTTTACAGAGTTATTTACCTGTAGTGTTATGTACCACCTAAAACATATAAATATATTAAATAGCACTGGGTCAGTACCTCTGCTAGTGGAATATCAGTCCCCTAGTGTATCATCAGCTCAATAGTCAGTACTTTGATTCATAACAAACTGTTCTTAAATTGTTGATGAATTTGGAAATAATAAAAAAAAAAAAAAGTTTAAACTCCCTCAGGCATCTTTGACCTTAAATGGATTTGGCTATTGTTTAGCTATTTTTTTTATCATATAGCTCTTTAACTGTTTCGGTTCTTCTAAGTCCTAATAACTTGATGTATCGTCTGAATTGAGTGATGAGTTTTAAAACCTGTCCACTTCTTTTACTTGAGATTACTCGTATTCGTTAACATTGATAGTATCAAAGAAACTATGCATAAAGAACTAAAGTTTCGTACTTGAACTTAATACTATGCATGTAGACATTTCATTTTAAGCAGTGTACATTATTTTGACTAAAATTAGTTGCATACAATTTCAATTTTAATCATATTGTTAGAACGATTTATAAAACAGAGAATATGTTACATGTAGGTTTTTTAAGTGAAAATAAAAGCTTTTCATTGTTGAATTTATTTTGTAACCAACGAATCAATATGATTAAAAATTATTTACCATAGCAATCGTTCTTTTGTATATAAAAGACATTTGGTTTCATTTTGACAAAGTGTCGGGTATCGGAACAGAGATATATGTTGAATTAATTCATGATACAAAATCCCTGACCGGCCTTACACCAACAACCACAAAGTCTTTTATTGCTGTTTGTAATCTTGGAGTCAAAGTTGTGTCTTCTACTCAAAACAAAAGCTTTCAATCGTATTTTTGTTTGGGTACGAACGTCTTTCCATAAATTTAGGAAATATTTCCGAAAATCTAATAAACTGTAGTTACGAGATTTCTTTGATATTTTTATACCTTGATCATATATGTGACCCACAATGACATTTCTGGGATTATGGCGGTAAACGTCGTAATGAGAAAACGTCGATGTAAAGTCACGTAACGTAATAGGGTCACCCCTTACTGAATGTTTAATTGTACCATGCGGTAAAATAAAGTTTCATCTTTTCATGACCTGCGGAAAATTGAATTTTATACTAAGATACACAAAACAAGTAGAGTGATTTTATGCTTAAGAATCGGTTAAGATTCTTATATTATTTGTTTTTCGTTCCTTTCGTTGAAAGATGTACTTTATGGTTTTTTAATTAACCTCGGATGTCGTTGTGTTTTACACTTTGTGATACTGTGAGTTTTAATAATGATTACAACGCTGTGATATGACACTGTTGTGAAATATATTCAAGGGAAATCGGAGCAATCTCTTGTTTGTGTTAACCCGTTTTTTCCTACCTATAGACAGGAAGTTTGTTTGTTAAAGATTTATGTGTAATTCATGTTAATACAACAATATATATGGTACAGCATATAGTCCATTAGAATATTTGTCTATATTGTTGTTATTTAGTAGGATCCCTTTGATAAAACTTTGAACAAAATACACTCTTTTGCAATCAGATGACAATTATAACTAAGTGTAATCCACCATTTTCTACATACCAAAATGCCGGTACCCAGTCAAGAATATGACAGTTGTTATCAATTCGTTTCAAGTGTTTGAGCTTTTGAATTGCAATTTCATAAGGGACTTTCCGTTTTCCTCACAGTTCGCTTTTTTGTGATTTTACACTTTTTCTGGGTTAAGTACAATATGTCAGATAATCTAGTATCTCCATATGATGCTTTTGTATAGGTTAGATAACATAATGGGGAATATGGTACATATAACGAATAGCTAAATAGATGTTCCAATTTGAGAAAAAAAAACAAAGAACTTAAATAAAAACAACTACTAAAATGCAAAGAGTAAAAAGTTTAAAAAAGAGGCAAACAAATAATAAAGGAACTTCTAAAGAAAGAAAATAAAAACACCAAAACATTAGAAAAAACAACAGACAAAAAACTGAAATTCACGACCCAAAATTAAGCATGAAGTATACTTCAATGGTTGTTTAAAGCCCCTAATTCAGTGGTTGTATCTTTTGACAAGTATTATTTTTTGATAACTATTATTGATAAGTCAGAAATTCTTATTTTCGTTGGAAAATGAAGCTAAGTTCATAAATAATTGTACCTTTTTCGTGTATTCGCAAATGAATGGTAGCAATATGTAAATTTGACCAAACATATTGAATTGTGTCATTAAGATTTGTTATCATTTATAAAAGATTATTCCCGTGTGAATATGGATTGAATATGCTGTAAAAATCTATTCCGCAGTTGTTTCATTCGCAATGGACTCACAACAGCAGCACTTAGAAAGTTGAAAAGTTTATCAGTATCATAAAATTATATAATTGTGATAAAGCCATCACATATTAACTCCCTCATGCATCGTTGGTCCATACTGTTCTGTTATTCTTTTATTTCATGCACTTTCGTTAATGTCCTTTTTTCTGCTGATTTACTTTGTATGCTTAAACTTTTCTAAAAAGTAGGTTTCAATTCTACAAGAGTTAGGTTAACCAATTCTCAAAAAAAGTTACAAATAGAAAACTGTAAATATTCCTAATTTCGTGATGGGGGTTTAAAAAGAAGCACAAGTTTCTGCACATGCATTTCATATAAATCATATGCTTTTTTTCGAAAAAGAAAAAAAAATATTACAAAGGACGTTTTAATTGGGGCTTTAATGGGTACATTGAAAGGTTAATATTTGGTTCAAAATTTTCTTTTCCTACCTGTACTTTGTATATTGCCACTAAGTGAAATAACGTGACCTCACAACAAAAGCTGCATCAACAGGATTCATGAAATCTTTTCGATGTCATCAGGTATTCAATGAATGTATGACGCTTTTGGAATTTCAAATATTTTGGCCTCGAGAATCACTAAACAAGCATTAATTACCAAAATGCGCATCTGATGCCACTAAATAATTGTCGTTTATGTTATTCAATTTTCAAAGACAGCTTCCTACTCATGAATCAATTAACAAAAGAGTGAATATGAAATAAAGCCTTTGATATCTTTTGTGTGAAAATTGACACATTTTAATTGATTAAAACAAAATACTACGTGAAATGTGATGTTTTCTTTTTTCTCATTGTTATCTCCCGGTTGGCTAAGACCTTTTACGTATATAAGTTGATTGTATATGCGAGAAGGTGTGAGAGGATATCACAAGTAGAGATTAACACTTCAGTTATTAGGTGCAGAGAGATCATTATTGTTCATCAATATCAATAGCATAACACAATCAACATCCACATATGGTGTAGACATGTATAAAACTAACATGTCACTTTATACATGAGGAGGGTTCAAATAGTTGAACTGGTTATACCTTCATTAGAAACGCCAATACTTAACCAGATTGAAAACCAACGATGTAACCTGAGATCACCTCAGGTGGTGTTCGTGTTTGTCAACAATGTACTGTTGTTTTTATTTTCGTCGTTTTTCGTTTTTTGACATGGCTTGTCATTTTGTTTTCGACAATTTAATATGAATATTTTGGTATCCATGGTATCTTTTGCTTCTGTTATCAATATTCTAGAATTTTTCAAACTTGAAATTGTGTACGCCATTACAAAAATAACTCATCAAACATGCTGATGATCTTGTTCGCCAGTTGTGCGTTTTGTCTACAAAAGTCTCACCAGTGAGGATAAAGAACTGCTATTAGATCATCTTATTTTTTAAATGCTTATTTTTATTACAAGATTTAATATTCAGAGCTAGCAATGGATAAATACGTACAGAATAATTACATAAAATTGAGAATGGAAATTAGGAATGTGTCAAAGAGACAAAAACCCGACCATAGAACAGACAACAGCAGAAGGTCACTCACAGGTCTTCAATGCAGCAAGAAAATCCCGCACCCGGAGGTGTCCTTCATCCGGCCCTTAAACAAATATATATACTAGTTCAGTGATAATGAGTGCCATACTAAACTCCAAATTGTACACCAGAAACTTAAATTAAAAATAATGCAAGACTAACAAAGGTCAGAGGATCCTGACTTGGGACAGGCGCAAAAATGCGGCGGGGTTAAACATGTTTATGAGATCTCAACCCTCCCCCTATACCTCTAGCCAATGTAGAAAAGTAAACGCATAACAATACGCACATTAAAATTCAGTTCAAGAGAAGTCCGAGTCTGATGTCAGAAGATATAACCAAAGAAAATAAACAAAATGACAATAATACATAAATAGCAACAGACTACTAGCAGTTAACTGACATGCCAGCTCCATTAAACTGATTGAAATATCATGTCTTCATCATATGAATATCAGGCACAATCCCTCCCGTTAGGGGTTTAATATCATACTATCGTAACATATATGAGAAGAACATAACCCGTGTCATGCCAACAACTGGTTTTTAAATAAATGTGTTTAGTTGAGATGCAATTTATTTTGTTCTGAATTTGTCAGCAATAATCATGATAATAAGTCGAGCTGATTCTTAATTCAAAACATAACTCAATATAGGGTAGTGTTATACGAAAACTTATGGTCCGAAATCATGGGGATATGATAAAATTGTATTTTGTCACTGAGCATGTTGCACAAGGTCAGGCTTTTCACAGTCTCAATATTACGCTTTACCTCAAAACCTTATGATGTGTGCTGATAGATAATATATTCTTTGAAACCATGATTTATTTGTTAGTTTATTTAATTTTCAATTAACTTTTCGTTATTGCGAGCTCAAGTGCTCTTTGATAATATATGATTACCGAATGCACTCCGTGTCCTTATTAACTTTATGAATGTATTTTTCATATGCGTTAAACATATTTGAGTGACGAAAGAATTTTTTTTAAACTATACAGCCTTGTTTGGTACTGGTTAATCTAAGAAATTTATGTACAATTAAAACACTTGTTAACTAAAAACATGAAAGTCCTCCAGCAGCGACATAGATAGAATGGAAGATATTAAACAATTTATAGATTTCTTTTGGTTCGGTTTTATTACGATATTTTGACATGATATTTGAAAAATTTAGCATATCTTAAACAATGTTTCAATTTCCAGTTTTCAATACTCTTCAACTTTGTACTAGGTCTTCAAACCGTACCGAATTGAATATTCTGTTTTTAGTCTGTGACTACTGATAAGTAAAATAACACTTATCAAATCATTGAAATTATCAGCTATAATTTTTGTATTAAAATTAAACACAAACAAGTAAAAGCTGCAACATTCTAACGAAACCTTATTACTAGTATATTCAATTTTGTATAAAAAAAAAGTGTCTTCTCTCTATAGTTATAAAATTAAGTGAGAGCTGGGTTTTTGTTACGTTTATTGCATATACTAAAACTTGAGTTTGGAATATTTAGAAAATAGGAATAAGTTCAATTATCAATGAAACATTATTTTATGAGAAAATTGTCTTAAAATTATTTCATGGCAACCGTAAAACATATTTGAAATTAAGAAAGCTGTTCTATCGACACATTTCCCGTTTCCATTTTTAATATAATGATACAGATAGGTTAATACGGAAATATTTGGAATCCAGTAACCAAAAACTGTTTAAACAAACTTCAGAGACTTACAAATTAATCTTTGAAAGACGTCAATAAAAAGGTGTAGTCAATGGAAATATACTCACATAGATGCAAAAAATTATATGACTATCCTTGAACATTACTGAAGACACATTACTTGTCAAAAAAACGCATCTGGCAAATCAACATTTGTTTTGTTAATGAAATGGCAACATGGTATAGTACCATTTGTTCCGCCAATGTAACGACATCATAAATTCAGAAGAGATACAATTATAATTGGTTCTGATATAAGAAGGAAAACCAGATCTTCTCCCGCATTATATTATGTTTTACTTTCGATGATGAATGACGATAAAAAGAAATATTTATGAATGTATCAGAATGATACGAAATATACCATCGAGAATATACAGACCTTTTGCATTGACATGGGGTTAGAAATTTAACATATAACCAGTCATACAAATAAATGTACTTAATGTAGAGTGTAATGCCATAAACTAAAATTATTAACAAAAACCTGGGTACATGGGTGAATTGCAATCTATGGAAGAGATTTAGATATACTTTTTATAAGTTTACACACCATCGAAATAAAACGATAAAAAAAAACTTTTACAGGTAAAGAAGTAATTGAGTAAAGATTCTCAGAAGCAGCAAAAAGCAAAAAACGGAAGATTGACGGATTTAAAGTATCAACTGATATACCTCAGCGACAGAAACATATATTGTTCTACCAATCAAGAATAGAGATTGGTAAAGAAAATATAAAATCATCAAAGTTTTTTGTAGATTTATAGTTTTAAGACGATTTTAAGAACAGTTTTTGACATGAGGAAGACCTTGTATTCTCTGTGGTATTGACATGTATAAAATCACTGTATTTTAATGTCACGTTAAATACAAATTCGTTATAGATTCCAGGAATAGAATTTTATGCTCCAGACGAGTGCTTCGTCTACAAAAGACTCATCAGTGATGACGGTCGAATCCAAAAAGTAAAAAAAAAAAATAATAATAACTACGTCTACTCAAAGGATGTTTCTATAAGTTGGACATTTTTATTTGAATTTTGTTTCATGTTTGATAAGATAAAAAAGATATGTAAACGCGAGGGGAGACTACTAGTCAAAACTTAAATGGTGTTTTTTTCATCATTTTTTATTTTCTTCGATGTATTTGTTGTTCGAATTAGTGTAATAAAATATAAGCGACATGAAACGCTATAATATAGTACTAAGAAAAAATAAATTTCCCATGTCAACTGAAGTTTTATTTATAAACGGGACATTTGATTATTAATTGCTCACAGTATATCTGTTGGTTAATATAGTTTAAGAAATATAAAGACAAAGCCGGTTAAAAAAACACACATGTCTAATTTTTTTTTGAAAGATGTTTTACGAAAACAAATAGTGAAACGTTGAATTGTGCTTCAAGATGATGAATCACATTATATATGAACAAATATGGTGTAGTATGTAAGAGAAACTTAAAACAAAGAGTTTCTTCAAATGGGATATTGAGGATAGTAAGACTTTTTTTAAAGGCGTATTATATTAGTTCTGTCCGATTTTTGGAGAATACCAAACTTCATCGACTTCAGGAAATTGTGCCTATAGCAGTAATAATGTCAAGAAGATATTCTGTTAAGATCGACAGTAGTTTCCGATATTCTAAACTGTTAATCGATTACGAAGAAATAAATCAAGTAAACAAACAACAATTGGGGAAATTATATGAATTCCAAATGGAGTAAACAAGGCAACCATTCCTGTTATGCTTCCATTGCCCTCCATTCAAATTCATGCTAACCCTTTATAGCTGACTATGCGGTATAGGCTTTGCTCATTGTTGAAGGCCGTGTGGTGATCTATAGTTGTTACTTTTCTATGTCATTTTGTTCTATTTTGGAGAGTTGTCTCATTGGCAATCATACCACATTTCTTTTTCATAAGTCATATTTCATAACTGGAAATATAAAACCTTCCAAATACTATTTTGAAACATTATTATGAAATAACACCAAATCCCACGGCACAAAACTAAAAAGGGTTATTGATGTTTAAATGGACCGCTGACTCACATAACTGACATAAAAGTCCCACAGATTTGTTACTGTATTTGTTGGCTTCCAACCAAACTTTTTTTTTAGAATTCCATTATTTCCTATCTGAGTATCATGCACGTATAGATCACAATAAAATCGACATATCGATCAGATCTTTGGGTGTTTTTCATTTAAATCGTCTCACAATTGTCATTAATTTCAGGGTCTTTTATCGCTGATGATGCGATTTTATCCTTGTTGAAGCCAATACGGTAACCAATAATAATGAAATCAGCGTGATTTGGAATGAGTTGGATAGCTGTCTAATTTAGATTACTACAGAACTATTGCAATATTATGATATACGTCATTACAACGAACGAAGCAAACGAAATTGTTGTCATAGATTTATAACTTGATAACAAATTCGAATTTCAAAAATATCTTGGTGTTATATATATATATTGATGTCCCTCAATGCAAACTTCAGAACAAATCTTTTTTTTATATACAATTATTGGTTAAACTTTCTCAAAGACTTTGGTTGTTTTAATTTCAGAGTAGATATTACGTAAAATGACAGTCTTCATATGCATAAAAATGAGATTTGTGTCTTACAGACTATGTCAAAAACCCTCCGGGATGAACATTGAAGATTTATCATAGACTATTGAATAGTTTGTGACAAATGTTAGCTTATATATTGTTAATTGGTCATGTAACTTAAACGTCTGACATTAAACTCAATTAATTATAAGTTAGACAATACTTCGTCATATTTTATGAAGATTTAAGCCCAAGGTGAAGCCGAGGTCTAAAATCTTCATAACACATGACCAAGTATTGTCTGACCAATTTAGAACATATTCACACTTTCGAATGACCTTACAAAACCATCATTTCCCATTGTTATATTCAAAACTAAATATGAGTTCACTTTTTATAATGAACTAAATATAAAACATAGATAATGATCATTTCAATGTGTGAAATGAAATAGCACTGACATAGTTTGTGAAGGAAAAATTTAATACTTATATATCTTTAGATTTTTTATTTTAAAAAGCAACCCAATGTTATATAAATCCCTTTTTGAAATTTGATTTTTTTTATAAATATAAAACTCTCTGTATGAATATTTGAATTCAAACCATTGAACAATAAATGCTTACTTTTTATTGATAAAGGAGTAGGTCCAGTAAGACCCCTTTTTGGCCCCAAAATAAAGCAGTTTTACAAAATTGTTAAAATGTAAACTTTCAGTTATTTATTGGACAACAGAATGCTTCTGCTACATTACTATGGGCTGTTTTTGACAATACAATGCACATATATCGGGAACTAGCACCATTAAGTCATGCTAAATTACCAAAACCTTTACAATTCTAGCATTTTAGTCAAATTTTACACGGTTTCTGTTTAAAACGAAAGTGGCCGCATTCATGTTCATCCTTAATAATATTAAGTTAATATTAAAATTTAAGTTGTATTTGATGATAATACATAAAATATATAAAGGTTGAGGATAAACACGGATGCGGCCACTTTCATTTTTGACAAAAACCATCCGAAAAGTGACATTTTTCGGCATATTTGGTAGATTTTTTCATATTTGAGCTTGAATCGGACCGTTTTTAATGCCTAATCAGTTCAAATCTTTCTCATAAACTAATTGAATCAAATGAAATAGACACTTAAGTGTTTAAAAAGTGGTCAAAATCTTTCGTCAGATGAACCTGAAATTTGAGGCCAAAATCGGTCCTTACCGGACCTACTCCTTTAAATGTTTTGTGTTTCTCCGAAAACAATCCTTTGCTTTATATATTAGCAGTCGGGCATTGTATTTTTTTGAAAGAAAAAGAAACAATTCCTTCAAATGTTAGGTATATAATCAAATAAATATCATTTTATTTATCCTTAACACATTTTTTTGTGTCTTATATATGTCTTATATATGTGTGTTCCATTAGAAAATGCATGAAATTTTGCAAAATTCAAAATGTTTTTATTTTAATCTTAGCTTTTTAATCTTTAATCAGTAGGCTAATCTCCCAAGGAAAATGCCTTAGGGGTTTGTACACTTCGTTAGTGCAGCTTTTAATAGTTAACTTTCATAATTAACTGACAATGAAAAGTCATTAATGTATTTATAGCATTCCATAGTGCATGGAAAACCATGTACTATGAAAATTAGAGGGCAAAACACTGACATTTTATTGGACGAGAAGGGGTGAGTATGTACTAAGTAAACATTATTCCAACTGTCCTTTATCGTTGCATAAACTGGGATATGTAACACCGAAAAGTGACTGTGTTGTCATCTGAGTATGACTTACATCATAGGATTTTCAACGATATTTGTAATCATATCTGAGGAATTCGCATAAATTACATATCTTTGGGCAAACGAAAGTGTAATGGGACAAATCTTAGAAATAATCCTTAATTAGTAACAGAACGAGTCATATTGATAATAACATAAGAAAAGAGCAACGTATGTAAAATAAAAACCCGAACACGTCCTAATCAGCATTTTAGCATATGAATTTCCTCCTAACAATTAATTGCTTTACATGATTATTGCTTCAGCAGATTTATTCCTCATACTCCAACATCTATTTCAAAACTTCATATTGCAAGGACATTTACAGTTATAACTACAAGCAAAATCGAAGATTTATTATTTGCTGCATAAAACGAGTGTAAAAGAACATTCATATCAATCTTAGGAAATATTAATTCTAATTCCAAATCAGATATATTTTATTTTAATTCGATATAAAATGAATCCTGATGAATAAATTTAATGTTTGATACTAATTAGCGATAATCGGGTTAGAACAAAGTCATGATTATCAATTATATTATCGCTCATACTGTTAATATTATTATAAGTGTGAAAAATCGTTTGCTTTGGTATTAGTATTACATTGCACGCTATCTGTAATTAAAACATAAAGAAATAAGACAAAACACAAAAAAGTGGTCATTCTATACGTAAGTTTTTACTTGTTCTGAAAGGGTCATTGTAACTCCTTATACCTCTGCCCATAAGTCTTAAGTCTTTTGATGATATTTCAATTCTTGTATTAGTTATAATGAAAATTATATGATGCTAATTGATATGGAAGAGGATAACCACTTTAAGTCTATATGTTGGCATTTTTTTTATTGATCATCTTTAATTGTCCTAATTCTGTTTGAATCAGCACTTAACAGTTACAATAAATAAATATTCTTACACTTGTAGTTTTGTAATTACTTATTCTATTGTTCAAGTATTGTTTTCTGATTAAATAAAGAAAGAGGATATGGTGTGATTGCCAAAGAAACAATTCTCCTTCAGAGACCAAACGGCGTAGCAACAAGTATATATATGTTACCGTTACAATATCTAGACCGTGTTGAAAGTTATAGCGGGTCCCATAAAAAGCAAATATAAAACAATTAAAAAGAGAAAACTAAAGGCCTTATTTTTATGAAAAATATAAAAGAAAAATAAATATGGCAAAAAGCACACTAAACTATATTGGGCCATGTACTTAATAGTTTTTTGCATAGAATATCACAGAAAACTGTCATTCGTACGAGTCATTTGATGTGGTTCTAATATGTTTCTCATATGTTTATCTGAAACTAGTAATGTCACCGTTGTCCCAATATTCCGCAGAAACAGTTATATCAACGGCAAAACTAGAAATCAAACCTATTACAATGGAGCGAGCTTTTTATTTTACATTACTCATATTATTCATGAGCATATCATATCAAGTTAAAAAAATCACTAGCGTCCACAACAGAGGTCATCGTCATTTCTCTATGTCATTGCCCAGTTGAATCGTGTACGATTATGTGATTAAGTAACATAGGAACCGCAAGCATTGACTCGGATACAGAAATACAATGTGTCTTGGCATTTTTTCAATCAGCAGTGAAACTTATGTTCAGAGGTTCATCCACTTTGCTGTGCAAAAATTGAAAAAAAACGCTACGTCCAGTCGGCATAAGTAGTCAAATTGCCGCCCTATTTAGAGTGGGAGCCAAAGCTCACTGTACGTAAATTTACCGTACCAATATCCTCTCGAGATATCCGTCGGCAGCGATTGTGGAAAGGAAATGGTATATAGAAATGCCTTATCTTTGCACTAAAATGGGATTTTGACATGTTATATCAAGGTACCAATATATTTTGATAATTGAGACATTTAGTCTAGCTACTGTAAGAGTGAGACATTTTTTTCAGTTTCGAAGATATGATACTTTACCATGTGAAGCAATCTTTTCTGTTTAAAAAATGCATTTGATAGCTATTTCCATTTGTTCACCATAGGCCCAGTCTTCCGATCAATATAATAGTTTTTAGAAATAAAAATGTATATATTCTTACATTTGAAATTTTTTGCCTGGGTCAAATCAATATTTGCTGATTAAGTAAAACTATATTGTTCACATGTAGAAAAAAAACTGGACAGGTAATACACTGTCAACACTGGGAACTATGTTTTACTATACTGGGAAATTAATTTCGTTTGTGGATTTCAATGTTCATGGTTTGAGCAAAAGTTACAATAAATGAGTTCTTAAATTTGTGGATTTTAGTTTTTGGGAAAAAAGATAATTGAGTGAACAATTTGAGGCCATCAGAAATGCAGATTCTTTAAAATAATCATATGTTGTTTTGATTTTTTGTACATTGCTACATAATGTGTGTTTTTCACTTTCTTGTTTATTTTCCATTGCTTTAAATAAAGACAAAAGTAGTGTACCGCTGTTTGAAATTCATAAATCGATAGAGAAAAAAACAAATCCGGGTTACAAACTAAACTGAGGGAAACGTATCAAGCGTATCAAAGCGTAATCAATTTTCTAGTAAAATGATTGCTATCGGCAATGAGCTGATTCATCTGTTTATTTACTTACAAATGGTCGCAATTGAAGGAAATTGCAAAGTAAACATTTACATTTTGAACAGGTGCACACAGCAATGATGACATGAATTAACTAATGCAATCAAATTAATCACAAAAATTAACGAGCATCAGGGTGTTAATTAGCCATAAACATGTCACCTAAGGAAAACGATAAAAACAAATGCAACAATTTTACTTTGAATATATTCTAGAAATAATTGTTATGAAATA
Organism: Mytilus edulis; assembly: GCA_019925275.1. Lineage (NCBI taxonomy): Eukaryota > Metazoa > Mollusca > Bivalvia > Mytilida > Mytilidae > Mytilus > Mytilus edulis. Next base: position 38,886,528 of record CM034355.1, read on the forward strand.
AAATAGTAAAACAAACATGATCCTCTTTTTTTGTATGAAAATAATGAAAATAATAAATAATGCAGTCTGACTTGTATCGAACAAAACTTATTTCTCGTACCATTCAAAGGGTTTAAAGTAGTGCAATCGGGTTTTTTTTTTAAGGATAGATGGGGATTGTCTTACATTTTATATATGGTTCATGGTGTGATTGCTGTTATTCGGTAACTTATCTTGATTGTATGCCCGGATTGACGTAATCAAACCTACATAGGGATATTTAATATCTTGATTTGGACTGCAGCTATTATATTTCGTTGTACACTTAAATTCGTGGTTACAGCTATTCACGAAAACTACGAAAATTGGTAACCAGTAACTGTTTCCGCAGATCTTCATGCTCATCGACTAACCGGTTTATTTGTCGATGAAAATTATTGCCACATCAGCATATATTGTCAAGGTTGCCTAATAGAAAATATTGTTTCAACAAATTTGTTTCTAATCACACAGACTCATCCAATATATTCATTGTTAATAACGAAATCTGTGTGAATCTGTTATTTACCTTAATTGATAATAAAAAATCTCTAGAACAGACATCAACAGTTAATTTCTTGATTCACATTATCACTATTTCATAAAAGACATATGGATCAATTCAAAACAATAGATTTTCACCTTTCGGCTAGAACATTCACCTTTCTGCTAGAACATTCACCTTTCAGCTAGAACATTCACACATACTCAAAGATGGCAATAACCTAACGGAGGTAAATCACTAAAACAATTGAAATAACAAGCTGAGTTGCAGCATCTTTATTTTAATTCATTGGACAGGGCAACAGATATAAGACGATGTTAAAGCGACACACACGCACTATAGAATGCCTCTGGACATCTGTATGCGCAATACAGAAAACACAGAAATTCATTTACAAAAACCATGATGACATTTTTCATCGCTGATGATGCGATTTTACCCTTGTTGAAGCCAATACGGTAACCAATAATAATGAAATCAGCGTGATTTGAAATGTGTTGGATAGTTGTCTAATTTAGATTACTACAGAACTATTGCAATATTATGATATACGTCATTACAACGAACGAAGCAAGCGAAATTGTTGTCATAGATTTATAACTTTAATAACAAATTCCAATTCCAAAAATATCTTGGTCTTATATATATATATTTTGATGTAGTCTGAACGCCAGCGTCAGAACAAATCTTTTTTTCTCTACAATTATTGGTTAAACTTTCTCAAAGACTTTGGTTGTTTTAATTTCAGAGTAGATATTACGTAAAATGGCAGTCTTCATATGCATAAAAATGAGAATTGTGTCTTACAGACTATGTCAAAAGCCCTAAGGCATGAACATTGAAGATTTATCATAGACTATTGAATATTTTGTGACAAATGTTAGCTTATATATTGTTCATTGGTCATGTAACTTAAACGTCTGACATTAAACTCAATTAATTATAAGTTAGACAATACTTCGTCATATTTTATGAAGATTTAAGCCCAAGGTGAAGCCGAGGTCTAAAATCTTCATAACACATGACCAAGTATTGTCTGACCAATTTAGAACATATTCACACTTTCGAATGACCTTACAAAACCATCATTTCCCATTGTTATATTCAAAACTAAATATGAGTTCACTTTTTATAATGAACTAAATATAAAACATAGATAATGATCATTTCAATGTGTGAAATGAAATAGCACTGACATAGTTTGTGAAGGAAAAATTTAATACTTATATATCTTTAGATTTTTTATTTTAAAAAGCAACCCAATGTTATATAAATCCCCTTTTTGAAATTTGATTTTTTTTATAAATATAAAACTCTCTGTATAAATATTTGAATTCAAACCATTTAACAATAAATGCTTACTTTTTATTGATAAAGGAGTAGGTCCAGTAAAACCCCTTTTTGGCCCCAAAATAAAGCAGTTTTACAAAATTGTTAAAATGTAAACTTTCAGTTATTTATTGGACAGTAGAATACTTCTGCTACATTACTATGGGCTGTTTTTGACAATACAATGCACATATATCGGGAACTAGCACCATTAAGTCATGCTAAATTACCAAAATCTTCACAATTCTAGCATTTTAGTCAAATTTTACACGGTTTCTGTTTAAAACGAAAGTGGTCGCATTCGTGTTCATCCTTAATATTAAAATTTAAGTTGTATTTGATGATAATACATAACATATATAAAGGTTGAGGATGAACACGGATGCGGCCACTTTCATTTTTGACAAAAACCATCCGAAAAGTGACATTTTTCGGCATATTTGGTAGATTTTTTCATATTTGAGCTTGAATCGGACCGTTTTTAATGCCTAATCAGTTCAAATCTTTCTCATAAACTAATTGAATCAAATGAAATAGACACTTAAGTGTTTAAAAAGTGGTCAAAATCTTTCGTCAGATGAACCTGAAATTTGAGGCCAAAATCGGTCCTTACCGGACCTACTCCTTTAAATGTTTTGTGTTTCTCCGAAAACAATCCTTTGCTTTATATATTAGCAGTCGGGCATTGTATTTTTTTTGAAAGAAAAAGAAACAATTCCTTCAAATGTTAGGTATATAATCAAACAAATATCATTTTGTTCATCCTTAACACATTTTTTTGTGTCTTATATATGTGTGTTCCATTAGAAAATGCATGAAATTTTGCAAAATTCAAAATGTTTTTATTTTAATCTTAGCTTTTTAATCTTTAATCAGTAGGCTAATCTCCCAAGGAAAATGCCTTAGGGGTTTGTACACTTCGTTAGTGCAGCTTTTAATAGTTAACTTTCATAATTAACTGACAATGAAAAGTCATTAATGTATTTATAGCATTCCATAGTGCATGGAAAACCATGTACTATGAAAATTAGAGGGCAAAACACTGACATTTCATTGGACGAGAAGGGGTGAGTATGTACTAAGTAAACATTTTTCCAACTGTCCTTTATCGTTGCATAAACTGGGATATGTAACACCGAAAAGTGGCTGTGTTATCATCTGAGTATGACTTACATCATAGGATTTCCAACGATATTTGTAATCATATCTGAGGAATTCGCATAAATTACATATCTTTGGGCAAACGAAAGTGTAATGGGACAAATCTTAGAAATAATCCTTAATTAGTATCAGAACGAGTCATATTGATCATAACATAAGAAAAGAGCAACGTATGTAAAATAAAAACCCGAACACGTCCTAATCAGCATTTTAGCATATGAATTTCCTTCTTACAATTAATTGCTTTACATGATTATTGCTTCAGCAGGTTTATTCCTCATACTCCAACATCTATTTCAAAACTTCATATTGCAAGGACATTTACAGTTATAACTACAAGCAAAATCGAAGATTTATTATTTGCTGCATAAAACGATTGTAAAAGAACATTCATATCAATCTTAGGAAATATTATTTCTAATTCCAAATCAGATATATTTTATTTTAATTCGATATAAAATGAATCTTGATGAATAAATTTAATGTTTGATACTGATTAGCGATAATCGGGTTAGAACAAAGTCATGATTATCAATTATATTATCGCTCATACTGTTAATATTATTATAAGTGTGAAAAATCGTTTGCTTTGGTATTAGTATTACATTGCACGCTATCTGTAATTAAAACATAAAGAAATAAGACAAAAACACAAAAAGTGGTCATTCTATATGTAAGTTTTTACTTGTTCTGAAAGGGTCATTGTAACTCCTTATACCTCTGCCCATAAGTCTTAAGTCTTTTGATGATATTTCAATTGTTGTATTAGTTATAATGAAAATTATATGATGCTAATTGATATGGAAGAGGATAACCACTTTAAGTCTATATGTTGGCATGCTTTTTTATTGATCATCTTTAATTGTCCTAATTCTGTTTGAATCAGCACTTAACAGTTACAATAAATAAATATTCTTACACTTGTAGTTTTGTAATTACTTATTATATTGTTCAAGTATTGTTTTCTGATTAAATAAAGAAAGAGGATATGGTGTGATTGCCAATGAAACAATTCTCCTTCAGAGACCAAACGGCGTAGCAACAAGTATATATATGTTACCGTTACAATATCCAGACCGTGTTGAAAGTTATAGAGGGTCCCATAAAAAGCAAATGTAAAACAATTAAAAAGAGAAAACTAAAGGCCTTATTTTTATGAAAAATATAAAAGAAAAATAAATATGGCAAAAAGCAACTAAACTATATTGGGCCATGTACTTAATAGTTTTTTGCATAGAATATCACAGAAAACTGTCATTCGTACGAGTCATTTGATGTGGTTCTAATATGTTTCTCATATGTTTATCTGAAACTAGTAATGTCAACGTTGTCCCAATATTCCGCAGAAACAGTTATATCAACGGCAAAACTAGAAATCAAACCTATTACAATGGAGCGAGCTTTTTATTTTACATTACTCATATTATTCATGAGCATATCATATCAAGTTAAAAAAATCACTAGCGTCCACAACAGAGGTCATCGTCATTTCTCTATGTCATTGCCCAGTTGAATCGTGTACGATTATGTGATTAAGTAACATAGGAACCGCAAGCATTGACTCGGATACAGAAATACAATGTGTCTTGGCATTTTTTCAATCAGCAGTGAAACCTATGTTCAGAGGTTCATCCACTTTGCTGTGCAAAAATTGAAAAAAAAACCGCTACGTCCAGTCGGCATAAGTAGTCAAATTGCCGCCCTATTTAGAGTGGGAGCCAAAGCTTACTGTACGTAAATTTACCGTACCAATATCCTCTCGAGATATCCGTCGGTAGCGATTCTGGAAAGGAAATGGTATATAGAAATGCCTTATCTTTGCACTAAAATGGGATTTTGACATGTTATATCAAGGTACCAATATATTTTGATAATTGAGACATTTAGTCTAACTACGTATACATTTAGTCTAGCTACTGTAAGAGTGAGACATTTTTTTCAGTTTCGAAGATATGATACTTTACCATGTGAAGCAGTCTTTTCTGTTTAAAAAATGCATTTGATAGCTATTTCCGTTTGCTAACCATAGGCCCAGTCTTCCGATCAATATAATAGTTTTTAGAAATAAAAATGTAAATATTCTTAGATTTGAAATTTTTTGCCTGGGTCAAATCAATATTTGCTTAAAAAGTAAAACTCTATTGTTCACATGTAGAAAAAAAAAACTGGACAGGTAATACACTGTCAACACTGGGAACTATGTTTTACTATACTGGGAAATTAATTTCATTTGTGGATTTCAATGTTCATGGTTTGAGCAAAAGTTACAATAAATGACTTCTTAAATTTGTGGATTTTAGTTTTTGGGAAAAAAGATAATTGAGTGAACAATTTGAGGCCATCAGAAATGCAGATTCTTTAAAATAATCATATGTTGTTTTGATTTTTTGTACATTGCTACATAATGTGTGTTTTTCACTTTCTTGTTTATTTTCCATTGCTTTAAATAAAGACAAAAGTAGTGTACCGCTGTTTGAAATTCATAAATCGATAGAGAAAAAAACAAATCCGGGTTACAAACTAAACTGAGGGAAACGTATCAAGCGTATCAAAGCGTAATCAATTTTCTAGTAAAATGATTGCTATCGGCAATGAGCTGATTCATCTGTTTATTTACTTACAAATGGTCGCAATTGAAGGAAATTGCAAAGTAAACATTTACATTTTGAACAGGTGCACACAGCAATGATGACATGAATTAACTAATGCAATCAAATCAATCACAAAAATTAACGAACATCAGGGTGTTAATTAGCCATAAACATGTCACCTAAGGAAAACGATAAAAACAAATGCAACAATTTTACTTTGAATATATTCTAGAAATAATTGTTATGAAATAAAATAGTAAAACAAACATGATCCTCTTTTTTTTGTATGAAAATAATGAAAATAATAAATAATGCAGTCTGACTTGTATCGAACAAAACTTATTTCTCGTACCATTCAAAGGGTTTAAAGTAGTGCAATCGGGGTTTTTTTTTAAGGATAGATGGGGATTGTCTTACATTTTATATATGGTTCATGGTGTGATTGCTGTTATTCGGTAACTTATCTTGATTGTATGCCCGGATTGACGTAATCAAACCTACATAGGGATATTTAATATCTTGATTTGGACTGCAGCTATTATATTTCGTTGTACACTTAAATTCGTGGTTACAGCTATTCACGAAAACTACGAAAATTGGTAACCAGTAACTGTTTCCGCAGATCTTCATGCTCATCGACTAACCGGTTTATTTGTCGATGAAAATTATTGCCACATCAGCATATATTGTCAAGGTTGCCTAATAGAAAATATTGTTTCAACAAATTTGTTTCTAATCACACAGACTCATCCAATATATTCATTGTTAATAACGAAATCTGTGTGAATCTGTTATTTACCTTAATTGATAATAAAAAATCTCTAGAACAGACATCAACAGTTAATTTCTTGATTCACATTATCACTATTTCATAAAAGACATATGGATCAATTCAAAACAATAGATTTTCACCTTTCGGCTAGAACATTCACCTTTCTGCTAGAACATTCACCTTTCTGCTAGAACATTCACCTTTCAGCTAGAACATTCACACATACTCAAAGATGGCAATAACCTAACGGAGGTAAATCACTAAAACAATTGAAATAACAAGCTGAGTTGCAGCATCTTTATTTTAATTCATTGGACAGTGCAACAGATATAAGACGATGTTAAAGCGACACACACGCACTATAGAATGCCTCTGGACATCTGTATGCGCAATACAGAAAACACAGAAATTCATTTACAAAAACCATGATGACATTTTTCATCGCTGATGATGCGATTTTACCCTTGTTGAAGCCAATACGGTAACCAATAATAATGAAATCAGCGTGATTTGAAATGTGTTGGATAGTTGTCTAATTTAGATTACTACAGAACTATTGCAATATTATGATATACGTCATTACAACGAACGAAGCAAGCGAAATTGTTGTCATAGATTTATAACTTTAATAACAAATTCCAATTCCAAAAATATCTTGGTCTTATATATATATATTTTGATGTAGTCTGAACGCCAGCGTCAGAACAAATCTTTTTATATACAATTATTGGTTCCAACTATCTCAAAAGACTTTGGTTGTTTTAATTTCAGAGTAGATATTACGTAAAATGACAGTCTTCATATGCATAAAAATGAGAATTGTGTCTTACAGACTATGTCAAAAGCCCTAAGGCATGAACATTGAAGATTTATCATAGACTATTGAATATTTTGTGACAAATGTTAGCTTATATATTGTTCATTGGTCATGTAACTTAAACGTCTGACATTAAACTCAATTAATTATAAGTTAGACAATACTTCGTCATATTTTATGAAGATTTAAGCCCAAGGTGAAGCCGAGGTCTAAAATCTTCATAACACATGACCAAGTATTGTCTGACCAATTTAGAACATATTCACACTTTCGAATGACCTTACAAAACCATCATTTCCCATTGTTATATTCAAAACTAAATATGAGTTCACTTTTTATAATGAACTAAATATAAAACATAGATAATGATCATTTCAATGTGTGAAATGAAATAGCACTGACATAGTTTGTGAAGGATAAATTGTTTTTCTTTGCTTCAGGAAAAATTTAATACTTATATATCTTTAGATTTTTTTATTTTAAAAAGCAACCCAATGTTATATAAATCCCCTTTTAGAAATTAGATTTTTTTTTTAAATATAAAACTCTCTGTATGAATATTTGAATTCAAACCATTTAACAATAAATGCTTACTTTTTATTGATAAATTTAAATGTTTTGTGTTTCTCCGAAAACAATCCTTTGCTTTATATATTAGCAGTCGGGCATTTTATTTTTTTGAAAGAAAAAGAAACAATTCCTTCAAATGTTAGGTATATAATCAAATAAATATCATTTTATTTATCCTTAACACATTTTTTTGTGTCTTATATATATGTGTACCATTAGAAAATGCATGAAACTTTGCAAAATTCAAAATGTTTTTATTTTAATCCTAGCTTTTTAATCTTTAATCAGTAGGCTAATCTCCCAAGGAAAATGCCTTAGGGGATTGTACACTTCGTTAGTGCAGCTTTTAATAGTTAATTTTCATAATTAACTGACAATGAAAAGTCATTAATGTATTTATAGCATTCCATAGTGCATGGAAAACCATGTAGTATGAAAATTAGAGGGCAAAACACTGACATTTCATTGGACGAGAAGGGGTGAGTATGTGTTAAGTAAACATTATTCCAACTGTCCTTTATCGTTGCATAAACTGGGATATGTAACACCGAAAAGTGACTGTGTTGTCATCTGAGTATGACTTACATCATAGGATTTTCAACGATATTTGTAATCATATCTGAGGAATTCGAATAATTTACATATCTTGGGGCAAACGAAAGTGTAATGGGACAAATCTTAGAAATAATCCTTAATTAGTAACAGAACGAGTCATATTGATCATAACATAAGAAAAGAGCAACGTATGTAAAATAAAAACCTGAACACGTTCCTAATCAGCATTTTAGCATATGAATTTCCTCCTAACATTTAATTGCTTTACATGATTATTGCTTCATCAGGTTTATTCCTCATACTCCAACATCTATTACATAGAGAATATCATATGGCGTTTTCAATATCGCATCCGTATCAACCCGAGACACCAATATAATCCTAAGAGCTCTGCTCGAGGGATTATATTGGTTGAGGGTTGATACGGTGTGTGATATTGAAAAAGCCATATCATCAGTGTATGTAAAGTGCGGATCCTAAAATATCATTTTTACTGTATATGCCATAAATGTCTAATGTAGAATGATAAATAAACAGACGAACTTTTTTTTACTTTCGAAGAAAATGAAGAAAATTAGTTAAAATGTATATGTTCAGAAATACATAATACTAATAAAACAAAGTAAGAGATGCGAGCGGGGTTTTATCGCGCCTAAAGCCATCCAGCTTTGAAATATATACCAAAATAGGTGAATATTTATGACATTTCACGAACAGATCGTGCAGGTGCTTTATAACTAACAGGTAAGATGTTGTTGCAGTACAAAATATTCATTTTAATACAATTAATAAAGTTGTATAACGTAGAATATGTTTTGTCATTCAGTTTCTTCATATTTAACTAAATTCCACTATGATGATTTCGTAATGCTAGTCATGTTTACTGTCGAATAATGATACTATTCTTTCATTTTTACTGTGGAGCGAATCATTAGTACTGTATATGCGGTGCATTTTCACTGTATAATTTTTTATATATTTTTTTATCTATTACAGCTCATTTCTTTAAGCATGTAGAGCAAGACTTTAGTTGACTTGCTTGTTTTTCTTTTATTGGATAATCGTTATGATAACACCCAATTTAATTCAAATATTAAAAATACAGGTTAAACTATCATATGCCTAATCATATTGTTTAAAAATGTCGATCTTATTTACAAAGTTTGTATAAACAATTTAACAAACAAAGCAAGCAAGCCAACCAAAGCTTTGCTTTGCATGCATTATGAAATTAGCTGTAAGGCCTTAATTTAGCCGACTTGCTCAAACAATAGATAAAGTAAGAGAAAGATTTGATAAAATTTAACTTACGGAGGAAAGTTTGGTTTTAAAACACTCTAATAAATTCAATAGAAATAACATTTATTTCATAGGTATTCCATTTAGTTTCTTATAAAGCGTATAGGGATATTTATCCTTATTTTTTTTTTATCCATTTTCATGACACTTCACCACTAATTACGTACATCTTGATATAGATTGAATCTTTGTTTTCCCGTTTAAAAGGTTTTACACTGGAGCCATTTATAACTTGATGTTCGGTGTGAGCCAAAACTCCATGTTGAAGACCGTATGTTTACGTATAATGGTCTACTTTTATAAATTGTGACTCGGATGGAGAGTTGTCTCATTGTCACATACGACATCTATATATGGCTCAAAAACGAAACGAGACGGGATAAAAAGGTATACAAAAATCCACACTACTTTTTTAATATATGTATAATGGGCTTAATATGATTCAGAATAGAGTAAAATAGTGGGTCGCATTTGGGTATAAGCGTGACGCCGGATTGCCGATTTTTTGCAAGCGTGACAGGTGAAAGTCAAATGATTGTGTCGTGAAAAACGAGAAATGAAGTCTAGCGGGACACAGGAATCTGCCAAAACAATAAGCGGAATACGAGAATCTGCCAAAACAGTAAGCGGGATCCGGGATCAGACCCCCCCCCCCCCCCCCAGTGAGACCCCCAGAATAAGATATTTGTGTATATCAATCCTATTGTTACAGTCATGCCTTCAATAACAAATGTATCCGATGCATGCATTTTTTTTATATTTTTGGTCCCTTTTTCAATTTTGAGGGGTCCAAATTTAAAGACAAAAGTCCTTTAATATAGATATTTGGGATACGTTGACATGCTGAATCTAACCGTGTATCTAGTTTGGGGATTTTTTGTCTAGTTGCTGAAACAGCCCACATAGAGTTCCAAAGGGTCTAAAATCAACAAAAATGAATTGTAGCAATCATTTCGTGTACAATAACCCAAATGTGTATGGTTTTACCTCTGCGGTAGTATCCATTCGCGGATCTAGAATTTTTCATTTTGAGAATCGCTTTTGTTACAAGTTTGAAAAGCTATATATTTGATGAAGAATGAATGAGGAGTTTGTATTTCAATTTGAAAATACATGTATCATAAATCCTAAAGTCATCAACTAAGTTTTTTCGTTTGTTGCAAGTGCATTTATCACATAATTCTACAATAAAAATTCCTCGCATCTTTGAAAATTCTACATTAATAATGACTGCACTAACAGTGATAATTCATCGCATCTATAGCTAAAATGGATCGCTTTCAATAATCGATATGCTATATTATGATGCTTTTATAACACTTATTTGAACTTTAATGCTATGTTTGTATATTATAAAGACATATCACAATGAAAATATGTTAAAACTTATCTTCAAATCACCTAACTTGATATTTTCAAAACATAAACAAATACAGTTTTCCCATGACCCTTTATTATACAATAGACATACCCGCATATAATAGTAAAAATGAACTAGCTGGATTCGCACTTTATATACACTGATCATATACACTTTATTATATACACATACATCAAGTAGATGTTTTTTATGTGACATGACGTCATACAGATAAGGAGGTTTGAAATGACGTCATACAGATTATAGGTTTGACATGACGTCATACAGATTACGGTTTTGATAAAACAGTGACTGCAATCGATGACGTGACGTCATACAGATTAAAGGTATGATAAAGCTTTTGCAACCGTGCTGATATCGATATCATCACGGGTGGCTGATACATCACGCTTGCCATTGTTTATATTACACATACAACTTACCTGTATTTACTACTAAGTATATAATAAAAAAACTTTATATTGCAAGGACAAGTTAATTTACAGTTATAACTACAAGCAAAATCGAAGATTTATTATTTGTTGCATAAAACGATTGTAAAAGAACATTCATTCAATCTTAGGAAATATTATTTCTAATTCCAAATCAGATTTAATTCGACATGAAATGAATCTTGATGAATACATTTGATTTTTGATACTGATTAGCGATAATCGGGTTAGAACAAAGTCATGATTATCAATTATATTATCGCCCATACTGTTAATATTATTACGAGTGTGAAAAATCGTTTGCTTTGATATTAGTATTACATTGCACGCTATCTGTAATGAAAACATAGAGAAATAAGACAAAAACACAAAAAGTGGTCATCCTATACGTAAGTTTTTACTCGTTCTGAAAGGGTCATTGTAACTCCTTATACCTCTTCCCATACCATAAGTCTTAAGTCTTTTGATGATATTTCAATTCTTGTATTAGTTATAATGAAAATTATATGATGTTAATTGATACGGAAGAGGATAACCACTATTGATAATCTTTAATTGTCCTAAGCTTTTTTCGAATCAGCACTTAACAGTTACAATAAATACATATTCTTACACTTGTAGTTTAGTGATTACTTATTCTATAGTTCAAGTATTGTTTTCTGATTAAATAAAGAAAGAGGATATGGTGTGATTGCAGATGAAACAATTCTCCTTCAGAGACCAAATGACGTAGCAACAAGTATATATATGTTACCGTTACAATATCCAAACCGTGTTTAAACTTATAGCGGGTCCCATAAAAGGCAAATGTAAAACAATTAAAAAGAGAAAACTAAAGGCCTTATTTTCATGAAAAATATAAAAGAAAAATAAATATGGCAAAAAGCAACTAATCTATATTGGGTCATGTACTTAATAGTTTTTTGCATAGAATATCACAGAAAACTGTCATTCGCACGAGTCATTTGATGTGGTTCTTATGTTTCTCATATGTTTATCTGAAACTAGTATTGTCACCGTTTTCCCAATATTCCGCAGAAACAGTTATATCAACGGCAAAACTAGAAATCAAACCTATTACAATGGAGCGAGCTTTTTATTTTACATTACTCATATTATTCATGAGCATATCATATCAAGTTAAAAAAATCACTAGCGTCCACAACAGAGGTCATTGTCATTTCTCTATGCCATTGCCCAGTTGAATCGTGTACGATTATGTGATTAAGTAACATAGGAACCGCAAGCATGGACTCGGATACAGAAAAACAATGTGTCTTGGCATTTTTTCAATCAGCAGTGAAACCTATGTTCAGAGGTTCATCCACTTTGCTGTGCAAAAATTGAAAAAAAAACGCTACGTCCAGTCGGCATAAGTCGTCAAATTGCCGCCCCATTTAGAGTGGGAGCCAAAGCTCACTGTACGTAAATTTACCGTACCAATATCCTCTCGAGATATCCGTCGGCAGCGATTGTGGAAAGGAAATGGTATATAGAAGTGCCTTATCTTTGCACTAAAATGGGTTTTGACATGATATATCAAGGTACCAGTATATTTTGATAATTGAGACATTTAGTCTAGCTACTGTAAGAGTGAGACATTTTTTTCAGTTTCGAAGATATGATACTTTACCATGTGAAGCAATCTTTTCTGTTTAAAAAATGCATTTGATAGCTATTTCCGTTTGCTAACCATAGGCCCAGCCTTCCGATCAATATAATAGTTTTTAGAAATAAAAATGTAAATATTCTTACATTTGAAATGTTTTGCCTGGGTCAAATCAATATTTGCTTAAAAAGTAAAACTCTATTGTTCACATGTAGAAAAAAAAAACTTCACAGGTAATACACTGTCAACACTGGGAACTATGTTTTACTATACTCGGAAATTAATTTCATTTGTGGATTTCAATTTTCAGGGTTTGAGCAAAAGTTACAATAAATGAGTTCTTAAATTTGTGGATTTTAGTGTTTGGGAAAAAAGATAATTGAGTGAACAATTGCAATTTGAGGCCATCAGAAATGCAGATTCTTTAAAATAATCATATGTTGTTTTGATTTTTTGTACATTGCTACATAATGTGTGTTTTTCACTTTCTTGTTTATTTTCCATTGCTTTAAATAAAGACAAAAGTAGTGTACCGCTGTTTGAAATTCATAAATCGATAGAGAAAAAAACAAATCCGGGTTACAAACTAAACTGAGGGAAACGTATCAAGCGTATCAAAGCGTAATCAATTTTCTAGTAAAATGATTGCTATCGGCAATGAGCTGATTCATCTGTTTATTTACTTACAAATGGTCGCAATTGAAGGAAATTGCAAAGTAAACATTTACATTTTGAACAGGTGCACACAGCAATGATGACATGAATTAACTAATGCAATCAAATTAATCACAAAAATTATCGAGCATCAGGGTGTTAATTAGCCATAAACATGTCACCTAAGGAAAACGATAAAAACAAATGCAACAATTTTACTTTGAATATATTCTAGAAATAATTGTTATGAAATAAAATAGTAAAACAAACATGATCCTCTTTTTTTGTATGAAAATAATGAAAATAATAAATAATGCAGTCTGACTTGTATCGAACAAAACTTATTTCTCGTACCATTCAAAGGGTTTAAAGTAGTGCAATCGGGTTTTTTTTTTTAGGATAGATGGGGATTGTCTTACATTTTATATATGGTTCATGGTGTGATTGCTGTTATTCGGTAACTTATCTTGATTGTATGCCCGGATTGACGTAATCAAACCTACATAGGGATATTAAATATCTTGATTTGGACTGCAGCTATTATATTTCGTTGTACACTTAAATTCGTGGTTACAGCTATTCACGAAAACTACGAAAATTGGTAACCAGTAACTGTTTCCGCAGATCTTCATGCTCATCGACTAACCGGTTTATTTGTCGATGAAAATTATTGCCACATCAGCATATATTGTCAAGGTTGCCTAATAGAAAATATTGTTTCAACAAATTTGTTTCTAATCACACAGACTCATCCAATATATTCATTGTTAATAACGAAATCTGTGTGAATCTGTTATTTACCTTAATTGATAATAAAAAATCTCTAGAACAGACATCAACAGTTAATTTCTTGATTCACATTATCACTAGTTCATAAAAGACATATGGATCAATTCAAAACAATAGATGTTCACCTTTCGGCTAGAACATTCACCTTTCGGCTAGAACATTCACCTTTCAGCTAGAACATTCACACATACTCAAAGATGGCAATAACCTAACGGAGGTAAATCACTAAAACAATTGAAATAACAAGCTGAGTTGCAGCATCTTTATTTTAACTAATTGGACAGGTCAACAGATATATGACGATGTTAAAGCGACACACACGCACTATAGAATGCCTCTGGACATCTGTATGCGCAATACAAAAAACACAGAAATTCATTTACAAAAACCATGATGACATTTTTCATCGCTGATGATGTGATTTTACCCTTGTTGAAGCCAATACGGTAACCAATAATAATGAAATCAGCGTGATTTGAAATGTGTTGGATAGTTGTCTAATTTAGATTACTACAGAACTATTGCAATATTATGATATACGTCATTACAACGAACGAAGCAAGCGAAATTGTTGTCATAGATTTATAACTTTAATAACAAATTCCAATTCCAAAAATATCTTGGTCTTATATATATATATTTTGATGTAGTCTGAACGCCAGCGTCAGAACAAATCTTTTTTTATATACAATTATTGGTTCCAACTATCTCAAAGACTTTGGTTGTTTTAATTTCAGAGTAGATATTACGTAAAATGGCAGTCTTCATATGCATAAAAATGAGAATTGTGTCTTACAGACTATGTCAAAAACCCTAAGGCATGAACATTGAAGATTTATCATAGACTATTGAATATTTTGTGACAAATGTTAGCTTATATATTGTTCATTGGTCATGTAACTAAATCGTCTGACATTAAACTCAATTAAGTAACCATTATTCCAACTGTCCTTTATCGTTGCATAAACTGGGATATGTAACACCGAAAAGTGACTGTGTTGTCATCTGAGTATGACTTACATCATAGGATTTTCAACGTTATTTGTAATCATATCTGAGGAATTCGCATAAGTTACATATCTTGGGACAAACGAAAGTGTAATGGGACAAATCTTAGAAATAATCTTTAATTAGTAACAGAACGAGTCATATTAATCATAACATAAGAAAAGAGCAACATATGTAAAATAAAAACCCGAACACGTTCCTAATCAGCATTTTAGCATATGACTTTCCTTTTAACATTTAATTGCGTTACATGATTATTGATTCAGCAGGTTTATTCCTCATACTCCAACATCTATTTCAAAACTTTATATTGCAAGGACAAGTTACAGTTATAACTACAAGCAAAATCGAAGATTTATTATTTGCTGCATAAAACGATTGTAAAGAACATTCATATCAATCTTAGGAAATATTATTTCTAATTCCAAATCAGATATATATTTTTGTAATTCGACATAAAATGAATCTTGATGAATACATTTGATTTTTGATACTGATTAGCGATAATCGGGTTTGAACAAAGTCATGATTATCAATTATATTATCGCCCATACTGTTAATATTATTACGAGTGTGAAAAATCGTTTGCTTTGATATTAGTATTACATTGCACGCTACCTGTAATTAAAACATAAAGAAATAGGACAAAAACACAAAAAATGGTCATTCTATATGTAAGTTTTTACTTGTTCTGAAAGGGTCATTGTAACTCCTTATACCTCTGCCCATAAGTCTTAAGTCTTTTGATGATATTTCAATTTTTGTATTAGTTATAATGAAAATTATATGATGTTAATTGATACGGAAGAGGATAACCACTATAAGTCTATATGTTGGCATGCATTTTTTTATTGATAATCTTTAATTGTCCTAAGTTTTTTTTGAATCAGCACTTAGCAGTTACAATAAATACATATTCTTACACTTGTAGTTTAGTGATTACTTATTCTATAGTTCAAGTATTGTTTTCTGATTAAATAAAGAAAGAGGATCTGGTGTGATTGCCAATGAAACAATTCTCCTTCAGAGACCACACGACATAGCAACAAGGTTAGATATGTTACCGTTACAATATCCAAACCGTGTTTAAACTTATAGCGGGTCCCATAAAAGGCAAATGTAAAACAATCAATAAGAGAAAACTAAAGGCCTTATTTTTATGAAAACAATAAACGAAGAATGAATATAATATACAACAACAAACGATAACTGCTGACTTACAGGCTCCCCTCCCGACTTGAAAATGTCACATACAAACCGTGGTGGGTATAACAAGTTGGCTAACACCTAACCTTTCTCGGTGATACTACAGAACAACACTAAAATAAACTGTCAAAAAAACACCAAAAAAAAAATACATATGGCAAAAAGCAAACAATCTATATGGGGTCATGTACTTAATAGTTTTTTGCATAGAATATCACAGAAAACTTTCATTCGCACGAGGCATTTGATGTGGTTCTTATATGTTTCTTGTATGTTTATCTGAAACTAGTAAAGTCACCGTTTTTCCAATATTCCGCAGAAACAGTTATATCAACGACAAAACTAGAAATCAAACCTATTACAATTGAGCGAGCTTTTAATTTTACATCGCTCATATTATTCATAAGCATATCATATTACGTGAAAAAATCACTAGCGTCCACAACAGAGGTCATCGTCATTTCTCTATGTCAATGCCCAGTTGAATCATGTAGGATTATGTGATTAAGTAACATAGGAACCGCAAGCATTGATACAGAAATACAATGTGTCCTAGCATTTTTTTCAATCAGCAGTGAAACCTATGTTCAGAGGTTCATCCACTTTGCTGTGAAAAATTTGAAAAAAAGCTACGTCCAGTCGGCATCAGACGTCAAATTGCCGCCCTTTTTAGAGTGGGAGCCAAGCTCACTGTACGTAAATTTCCCGTACCAATATCCTCTCGAGATATCCATCGGCAGCGATTGTGGAAAGGAATTGGTATATAGAAATGCCTTATCTTCGTACTAAAATGGGATTTTGACATGTTGTATCAAGGTACCAATATATTTTGATAATTGAGACATTTAGTCTAACTACGTATACTGTAAGAGTGAGATATTTTTTTCAGTTTCAAAGATATGATACTTTACCATGTGAGGCAATCTTTTTTGTTTAAAAAATGCATTTTATAGCTATTTCCGTTTGCTAACCATAGGCCTTATCCTTCCGATCAATATAATAGTTTTTAGAAATAAAAATGTAAATATTCTTACATTTGAAATTTTTTGCCTGGGTCAAATCAATCTTTGCTTGAAAAGTTAAACTCTATTTTTCACATGTAGAAAAAAAATGGACAGGGAATACACTGTTTTTTTTTAAACTAAGGATTTTCTTATCCCAGGCATAGATTACCTTAGCCGTATTTGGCACAACTTTTCGGAATTTTAGATCCTCAATGCTCTTCAACTTTTTACTTGTTTGGCTTTATAAAGATTTTGATATGAGCGTCACTGATGAGTCTTATGTAGACGAAACGCGTGTCTGGCGTACTAAATTATATTCCTGGTACCTTTGATAACTATTAACACTGGGATCTATATTTTACTAAACTGGGAAATTAATTTCATTTGTAGATTTCAATTTTCGTGGTTTGAGCAAAAGTTACAATAAATGAGTTCTTAAATTCGTGGAATTTAGTTTTTTGGGGAAAACAATAGTTGAGTGAACAATTTGAGGCCTTTAGAAATGCAGATTCTTTAAAATAATCATGTGTTGTTTTGATTTGTGGTACATTGCTACATAATGTGTGTTTTTCACATTCTTGTTTGTTTGCCATTGCTTTAAATAAAGGCAAAAGTAGTATACCGCTGTTCGAAATTCATAAATCAATAGAGAAAAAACTTCCGGGTTACAAACTCAAACTGAGGGAAACTTATTAAACGTATCAAACATTCATAAATTTTCTAGTAAAATGATTGCTATCGGCAATGAGCTGATTCATCTTTTTATTTACTTACAAATGGTCGCAATTGAAGGAAATTGCAAAGTAAACATTTACATTTGAACAGCTGCACTCAGCAATGAATTAACTAATGCAACCACATTAATCATAAAGATAAACGAGCATCAGGGTGTTAATTAGGCCATAAACATGTCACCTAAGGAAAACGATTCAAAACAAATGCTACAATTTTACTTTGAATATATTCTAGAAATAATTGTTATGAAATAAAATAGCAAGCCAAATATGATTTCTCGTACGATTCAAAAGGTTTAAAGTAGTGCAATCGGGTTTTTTTAAGGATCGATAGTCTTACATTTTATATATGGTTCATGGTGTGCTTGCTGTTATTCGGTGTATTATCTTGATTGTATGCCCGTATCGACGCAATCAAACCTACATAAGAATATTTAATGTCTTGATTTGAACTACAGCTGTTATATTTCGTTGTACACTTAAATTCGTGAATACAGCTATTCAGGAAAACTGCGAATATTGGTAATCCAGTTACTGTATCCCCAGATCTTCATCCTGATCGACTAACCGGTTTATTTGTCGATGAAAATTATTGCCACATAAGCAAATATTGTCAAGGCTGCCTAATAGAAAATATGTTTAAAACAAATTGTTTCTAATCACTCAGACTCATCCAATATACTCATTTTTAATAACGAAATCTGTGTGAATCTGTTTTTTACCTTAATTGATAATAAAAAATCTCTAGAAAAGACATCAACAGTTAATTTCTTATTCACATTATCACTAGTTCATAAAAGACATATGGTTTAATTCAAAACAATATATGTTCACCTTTCGGTTAGAACATTCACTTTTCAGCTAGAACATTCACACATACTTAAAGATGATAATAACCCAACTGAGGTAAATCACTAAAACAATTGAAATAACAAGCTGAGTTACAGCATCTTTATTTTAACTAATTGGACAGATCAACAGATATAAGACGATGTAAAAGCGACACACACGCACTATAGAATGTCTCTGGACATCTGTATGCGCAATACAAAAAACACAGAAATTCATTGACAAAAAGCATGATGACATTTTTTTATATCATTGACTGTATTTACATAACACAAAATAAACCGTTACTTACAACAGTAATACATGATATATATATATATGTAGGACTCTAAGGTGCGATGTTGCGCTAAAAGACAATGGTCACGCTAAAGTGCGATGGTGTACGCTAAAGTACAATGCCTACACACGCTTAAGTGCGATGGTCCGCGAAAGTATAGACGTAATAAACATACTATGGATTATGACGTGAACAAACTTTTATACAAACAAAAAATGAACATGCCGAAAGATAAATGTAGAATATTTGATTAACAACTTTAAAGCAAATGTCCATGACTTGCCCAATTTAAACATGATAACTGTGTTTTGTCGGCTGAAGCAAATGTGGGTTTTTTCGGTGCTAGAAGAAGGACTTTTGTTCTGCAGTCGACCATTTTACTATACAGATACAAAAGTATACGCATTTATTTATAAATACCCTTTATCCTGTTTCTATTTGAAGCTAACGGATACATTGAAATCATTGCTCATGTGGCAGTTTACTTTGCCGTCCCCGTTCAAATATTGATTTTAATGAAAAGTAAAGTCGGTTAAATAAAGGTACGTCATGTTTCCATGCGTAAATAATGAATTGTCTGCTAAAAAATTAGAACGAATTTTGTATTTGTAATTTACAATGACGACTTTGAGAGGAGATGTTCACACTAGTGATAAACTGTGTGAACGGCAAGCTACACCAATTATCCAAATATGTGATACCAGCCTGAATTAAAAAAAATTTTTACAGGATATATAGATTTTTGTCACACCTAAATTACCATTTTAGTAATAATTACGTGGTCGTTCTTCTTAATTTAAACAATGATCACTTAAGCCTACCGGTAATTATAAAGCCTATTAAATATGTCATAAAACCTTGTACTATTTTTTAAATCCGTGTTCTTTAATACTTTAAGCCCTTTAACATTACCCTTTTAGTCCATCGCACTTTAGCGTCATAAACCATCGTACTTTAGCGAACAAACAGCTATTGCACTTTAGCGTGATACACCATCGTACTTTAGCGTAGACCATCGCACTTTAGCGTGACCATCGCACTTTAGAGTACCATCGCACTTTAGAGTCCTACATATATATATATATATATACAATATACAATAAGTCGCGTCTTTACTATCAGTTGATGGTTTATCTATTGGTCAATGTTTTCTAATGATCATAAATATCACAAATATAATCTTATTATTAATATTAAAAGCAGTAATATTGTATTTATCGGTATTCCAAGCATACCGGAAAAGTAATACATAAGTAGCACGTGTAAATTAATCAACGATAGAAAGATCATAAACCAAATTATGTTAACTTTCCAAGCACTGGTAATAGAAAAATGAATAACTACATTAATATATATGGACACTAAACAAAAGCAACGTATTATATCTATTAAAATTTAGAAGGAAGATTTATGTTAAAGCATTTAAGTAATACAACCAGATGGATAATTTTTACCCTTTATGACAACCTGATAAATGCTCATTTGGTTGTTTCAAACTTAGATTGAGTACAACACTATGCCTTGGAAAGAATAACATTTGTCGTAACATCCTTGTGATAAAAGACGTGTATGTACCTTCATGCAACATATATAAATACCGACGCATGTGTACTGTCTGTCCAATGGATGACATTATCTTCAATCTTAAAGTTATAGCATCAGTCTATAAAAGATAATGTGCAGCATTGCTTTTGAGATACACAGTCAAACTATGTTGTAACCTCTTTCGGAGGCAAAACCAACGGTGCCTCCGCTGATTTTTCCAGTATTTACTTTCTGACAAAACAATCTCATTTACGATTGTAGACTATTAATCTAATAGTGTTTCTACAATCAATCGTTCTTCACAAACCAATTATAAAACAAAAATCTAGATAAATCATTTGTATCATTAATCTTGAGGAAAATATCCAAATTATGGTGAAAACCCCTTCAAAAGGTTTAACCAATTATGCCTTCACTGTTCTTTTAGTATGTACATTATGTACATTATGATAAAAAAAATCATTAAAAATACTAGGCTATCAATATAAGAATGTTCTGCAATCAACCTATCATTATCACACCGTGTTGATAGCAGCTACAGTTGACTGAAACAGAGACACAGTCTGTATCTCTTTCCACTCTGTATCTGCTAAAAGTAATCAACAGTTTGTTGTAATAAATACAGTAATATGAGTTTTAACCGAACATTTGGGCATTCATTTTGCTGACAATGTTGGAAAATGTTGATTTATTTTGAATTCCGATAAGAATTGCGAAACAGTGTAACGATTTTATAAAAAAAAAATGTCGCTTTTCCAATGAATTCACGTAATCGACAAGACAATGACTATATATGTACAAATCGCAAAGATACATACCTGAATGTAAGCTATAACAAACCTCATAATTATATAAAATTATTAAAAGTACCAGTATTATAATTTAGTACGCCAGACGAGCGTTTCGTCTACATAAGACTCATCAGTGATGCTCATCATTTCAAAATAGTTATAAAGCCAAACAAGTACAAAGTTGAAGAGCATTGAGGATCCAAAATTCTAAAAGTTGTGCCAAATATGGCTAAGGTAATTTATTCCTGGGACAAGAAATTCCTTAGTTTTTCGAAAAGAGACAGTTTCTTATATCATAAAAAAATAGGCTGCAGTCAAGATAAAGAAGACTGTAACGACTCGTCGAAATGCCATGTACTGTTTTTCTTATCATTTCAGAAGAACAATCAGATGTGTTCAGCAAAATTTATACCATCCACAATTCCCATTTCTTTTTGTTTTCAAAGAAAAGCTTTGAGTCAAAAACAATTAACTATCCAATGCTATGTGTTTTTTTATTCTACATCGGCTAGAGGTATAGGGGGAGGGTTGAGATCTAACAAAAACATATTTAACCCCGCCGCATTTTTGCGCCTCTCTCAAGTCAGGATCCTCTGACTGTTTTTAGTTTTGTATGTTTTTTAAATTTAGTTCATTTATATGTTTTTGAGTTCAGTGTGACGTCAATTTTCACTGAAATAGTACACTATTTTATTTAGGGTTCAGCTGGTGACCACCTCTGAGTGCGGGATTTTCTCGTTGCGTTGAAGACCCATTGGTCTGATCTATGGTCGGGTTGTTGTCTCTTTAAAATATTCCCCATTTCCATTGTCAATTATGAATTTATATGAAGTATATTATTTTGATTTAACTAACAACTTTACTATATCAAATGAAGTTTAACATTAACTACATTGTGTTTATCTTTTTTAAGCAATTATTATCTTTCACAATGTAGGTCACAATGTAGGTCGTCGTACCCTGTTTCTGTAAAATATAATGATTTTAATCCTTTTTATATTTGAGATTATTGCTATCAAAACAGCTGCTACCTTGTGAGTTTAATTTGATTTTATTCTCGTAAATAAATGATTATAACTTTATCGATGCAAAGCTTTATTCAATTGTGTTCTTAATAATTATAATTAGATTGCTTTGCAAATAATGTTAAATATGCTACGCCTTTTGAAAGGATAAGACTCCGACTACTTGATTCTACGCATACAATGTATGTGATGTAGAGAATGACTCATTTGTTTTCACTTAAAAAAGAGCCTTTTTACGTATAGTCCCAAATGTCAGACACAAATAGAAAATATATTCTGCTTTTTCTTTTTTTTTTTTTTTTTTATCTAAGTCGAACACGCCAGCTTAAGTTTTTCTTTTGTTGTTGAATTATATATATCAGCTTTTCATCTTCTACGCATTATTTCATTTTGTTATGTCAACTCTTAATCATTCTCAAACCTATTTCATTTGTTTGTTAATGTCATGAAAAACAATATTTTCCTTGCTATTTTAAGATGCAATTATTATATTTTTTACTTTTATAGACTCGATGCAGTTGTCTCATTTGCAGAAATAACCCAATTGAAGACATAAATTGATGTGATATATAGGTACGACTATCCAAATGCTTTTCAAATGTGTACACAAATTATTGATATCAGTAATTTGTTGATTCTTGAACTCATAAAACAATTAATCAGATAAAAATCAAGGATAAACCATAAACCGAAAGGAAACAAACTATTTGAAAAGTCTGGAACGGTTCGGAAAGTCAAGTGACCTTCATCCTTCATATTTCTTTACTGATTTTTCATTCATCAAAAATCATTACAGATAAAATTCGAAAATTTTAAAATGTTCCATGCTGTTTAAAAGTGGTACAAGTAGTTAATTTTCTGTTCTACTAGCCCATTAACTAGCGTTCAACACCAAAAATCAATCAATCAAACTTATGAAACTATTTGAAATAATTATATGATGTTCAAAATGTTATTTATAACCGATTTATTTGTCTACGTTGCACATGGATTACGTTCAAAAATTCATTTATTTTTTATTTTTAACTTTTTTATCTTATTTTATTATTTTGAATAGTCTGTTTTGATTTGAATACTCTCGGTTTTACTTTCACTTTCGCTATGTGTTTGTGTTAACTTTCCCATGGAACACTTGTAAAATCACGGTAAATACTCCAAGATGAATCCAACACAAAAGCCAGCCCGCCAATCTTTTTCTTTAACTTCTTGCCCAAAGAAAGATGACAAAATGAACGCTAAGTATATATGGTAGCTACAGTGATGGTTATGTTGCACAATATATTTCTGACCTATTCGTTTTGCGCAATTGAGATTCATGTAGATTGATGATGTAATCAGCAATTTATGTAGCGAATAATGTGCAGTAGTTTAACTGTAATCAAACAAAATGATGAAAATCGAGTCAGGATGATTTATAGATATACCATCCAACTTAAATGTCTCCAATAAACAATAAACAGATCAAACGAGCAATGTGTGAAAAAGACAACCCTACAAAATTGCAGAAACCAACACACGGCCAGTAATTGGTCATCAACACAGCTACAAAATCCTGAACCCAGATGGCAGGCTTCATCTGACCACTAAACAATAAAGTAAACCTAATCAGTGAAAAAGAGCCACACTGAACTCCGAAACAAACACATAAACCAAAAAAAAAACAAGTCGCTTAATTTGTATACGAATTCCTCTTCGCTGCATGGGATCTGTTCCATCTCTTTTATTCTTTGTTGAATGAACAGATAGTTCCTGCTTATCCCTTTTCACAAAACATTGTTTTATAAGCATTGTAAAAGGAGATAAACACGAAATCGTACCAGTTACAAAAGATCAATCTGCTAATCTAAATTAAGACTTCCTTATTTCTAATGTAAAACTTCTTCATTATCAGTTAATTTGTTTCCGTCATCTATTTGCTTCCTGGTTGTGTTGTATCTTTAGTATCGTTGTGATAAGATGCATCGGCAATGAATCGTTGTTTCTTTATTATTTAGTTATTGCGACATTTCAGTATTGCTAATTTCATACCACATCTTATTATTTTGCCGCTGTAACCCGAAACAAAATCGGTTCTTATAAACAACTTTCTTTGTGTATGGAGGGCAATGTTTAAATATTTATCCTCTGTAGCTTCGTTGATGATGTGAATAACAAACCCTTATAAACTTTCAATGAGACAGATACTTGTGCAAAACTTTATAATAATTGACAAATGTTATTACTTCCTTATCGAACTTCCCTCTTTTTAATGCTTTAAATCATGAGATAATGACTCTAAAAAGAGCGTATGATGCATGTATGTTTAAGGCAGCCGCAAACAAGTGAATAAGAATTAAACAACCCTATCGAAAAATGAACTACAATGGTATAGGAGGGTTAGTATACAAAGTCAAAGAAATTTATTAAACAGATATTCAAACTTAACAGATAAAAAGACAAATCGATGACGCAAATGAAAAGAGAACGAAAAAATAACAAAAAGACCAGCGACATTTTTCCAAGCAAAACCTAAAAAACATAAAGACTGAGAAAAATAATCCTTGTCAAAATCCTGGTGTTTCAGGTGCCACAGAGAGTGAAGCAGATATTTACCACGTATGGCACCTTTGGTTGCTGATGTAGGTATAACTCGTTGATCAGTCTCGTTTGGTTATATCATATACAAAATATATTAAAAAGCTGCAAGTCGTTTGCAACTCCTGAGCCCGAAATCAAATGCCAACCTTTCATTGTACAGAAGATATTGATATTCTGCAAGAAAGTCGTAAGATCAAAAACACTGATAAGTAGAACGTGTCGTATATAATTACAAAACAAAAATCTACTTTTTAAATCCCAAGTAGACCGAAAGAGAGATCCATGAGACTATGACAAAACTCGGATGCATAAAACCTAACATTGTATAAATATGTAAATCGGTATGATTATTAAAAACTTTTCTTCGCGATTCCGACGAAACAAGATTTACCATTTCCCGTTACAATAAACAATTTAGAAGTAAACAAGAATATTTTTATTTCAACCAATAACTTTGATCACACGATACTTGCATTGATTTAATAAAAACGTAAAGGAAAGGACAAATCGTCTAAGAGCTAGAGATATGACAATTCATAAAATAATTTTATGACAAAAAATAAAGTATGACAACGTAGAGGAAAACGTTAACAAAAATTGATGTGTCCAAAATACATTCCAAATGAGTGACCTTCATGTCATGTCTCGTTTGATACTTATGTAAGTTCCAAGATTATGTCAATACCACAACAACAAGAATCATTTACAAGATAGATAACGTAATATGTTTATCGGGTTCAGTAAACTGGGTTATATTTTGATTAAATTATTTTGTTTTGAATTTTGCTTTCAATATTAATACATAAAGTACACGAAAATGTACCATTGAACTCTATCCATGTTCAACTCCGTAAAATGAAAATAAAGTATCATTGTATTCTTAGTACTTATTCTATATATTTGTTTTCGATTCAATGGATAGGCTTTAAAAGTAGCAATTGTTATTTACCTTTCCGGAGTCACTTTTATAAATATTAAACAATTACTTTTCTCCCATATTTTAATTCAAGGTAATTTGTGTAGACGATGTCCATTGAAATAAACGTTCGAAGGGAAGTGATCATTGACGCTTGACTGTATAAGACCTCATTAAGCAAAAGTACATCTGAAAAGAACAATTATACACGTAAATAGCTTCTTTTCAGACTGAATATCCGGAGGGAAACCAACGTGTTTACATTCATCCGAACTTAAACCCAATTTCTTGATAAAGCAAGTTACGAACTAAGTACTAAGAATACAATGATACTTTATTTTCATTTTACGGATATTAATATACCAAGGTCGATGTATTTGAGCTTTTCATTTTGCCATTTGATTAGAGGCTTTTTGTTTTGAATTTTTCAAAGGAGTTCGGTATTTGTGTTATAGTACTTCGTACTTTTTTTTTGGCCTTTAATTTATTTTTCTGTTCGAGCATTACAGACGAGTCTATGTAGACGAAACGCGTGTCTGGGGTACAGCATATACGTCTGTTACCTTGGTAAGCTTTTAGTTTATGTAAATATATATGCACACGTATCCTAAAACCCTTGTTAATTGATTTATTGATGGGTGCTATACGCCATTTTCATCACGACTGTGTTATTTCTTAGAGGTCAGTCAATTTTGGTGGAGGAAACCCGTATGCCCGTTGAAAGCTCGAAAAATTGACCGTCCAGGTAAATTAAGATTTGAGTCGAATGCCCCTGCAGCGTTCGGCATTCGAAGTCACAACCTCAGTATTGGCAGGCTATTGATACTGAATTCCGACTACTTAGACCATGTAGTCAATGATGCCCCTAACAAGATACAAAATATATGTTTTGTGTATAGAAGTACTGCTGCATGCAGGTTTTTATAATCTTTAAGTGCAACCAAGGACATTGTCTTATTTTTCTAATTATGAATCGTTCAGTAAAGACTGTAGTAAACCAAATCTTCTATTTTGTAACATGACTTTAACCAATTTTAACGACAACAGAACATTAATTTATAGGTTTGCCTTTGGATGATAATAATGATTTATATATTGCAAACTGATTAAACACAGTCAGCTTGTGGCGTATCAAATGTTAAATATTTTAAATGTAATGTTATCAATAGTAAATTTTAAAAAAAGAAAACAATAAATATTTTTGAAGGTAACTGTAAAAAATATCGACCTTAATCTTAAGCTTTTCTTACGGACAAATTATCTTTCTTCTAACATTTTGTGCTTTGTTTAAGGATGTACTTAGGTGAGGTTTTGGAACTTGTGTTTATTGTTCGGACTCCTTGGTGTACAATGTAAAATATTTTGCCCCATAACACCCATTTATTTTTACATATAAGACTAAATAGCTCATGAAAGGTCATTTACCAATTTTTCAGAAGATTCTTGATGTTTTGTTTTTTTGTTTTGAGACCCAAATAATACCTATGCAAATATAAGGTAAAAGTCCGAGTCATGCTTTTCCCGCCATATTTTAAATCTCAAATATCTCGAAAAGGAGGTACATGACCTATCAATATTTTTAGCTTATTTTATCCTTAATTGATGTTCCACCAGCATATAGTATCAATTTTAATTTCTTAATTTCTTAATTTTTACCTAACCTCACCTAAGTACATCCTTAATATTTCCAATCGTCATGTATATGCGTTTCATTTAAAATATCAGTAACTAGTTTTTGTTTTAATCCGACACTCAAATATACATGTAACACAAACACAAAAGTTTGTAACAAGTGACTTATATGCATTTACAATAAAATATTAAAGGTTTTATTCCTTCTGTCATTCAGAATCAATGGTTTTAGCCACTATCAATCGAATGAATTGTTTACATATTTTTTTCAGTCAAATTGAGTTAAAAAAAACTGTAATAACCCTTATAGTCCATTTCATTAATGTCTGCCATTATATATAAATATATAGATTCTACCACATCGTCGAATGTGAACCGATATTTCCTACAGAAAAAAATAAATGTCATAAAATTGCTTTGCTTGCCGGACTTCAGCAGCATGTGTTAATATCAAGAACATGTCACAATCTCCATTATTGATAGCAAAGATTTATGGAATAACACAATACAAATCATTGGTGTTAAATTGCTATATTCGAAAATGTTACAGGTTATTTAGAACTGCCATATGGTATAGATAAACTCGTCATCGATACCAGGATTAATGTTTTGTATTTACGCCAGACGCACGTTTCTTCTTCAAAAGACGCATCAGTGACGCTCGAATCCAAAAAAGTTAAAAGGCCAAAAAAAGTAAGAAATTGAAGAGCATTGTGGACCAAAATTCTTAAAAGTTTGGCCAAATACAGCTCAAATAATATATTCCTGGGGTAGAAAATCTCTGTATTTAAAACTGATTTCTAGAAAGAATATCTTATATCGATTTGAACACTCAATACATTCAGTACAACATAAACAAGCTCCATAATAATCAGATAATCTTTAATAACCATACTTTGTCCCACCTTACTTTGTCCAGACAAACGTTAAAAAGGTTAACAATGAAAAAACAGTGTAGAGTATTATATATTCGATGTTCGTATTGGTAGTAATTTTTTCTACAAAATGCAGTTTTTATTTTTTTTATTTTTAACAATCAATATTGATAAATAGAACGATCGGTTATCAAAGCTCTTCAACTTCGTACTTTTTTTTTTTTTTTTTTTTTTTTTTTCTTTTTTTTTTTTTTAGCTTTTTTCACTTTTTTAATTCGAGCGTCATGATCAGTGATGAGTCTTTTGTAGACGAAACGCGTGTCTTGTCTAATACAACATCCAATCCTGGTAATTATGATGAGTTTATTTATATGAATCTGTAATCTGATTATTACCAAAGATGATCTGCTATTACAATTGCGACACGTTTGCCAATAAATCTGCTTGGAATTGTTTCATAATATATAAATATTACTAGCTCTCAAATGCATCTAACTGATAGAGTAATTATTGGTTCGCGGTCTGGTATCATTAGGTCGATCGATCGATGAACTTTTTACCTTTCAATGTGTTTGACTGGCAATGCTAATGGTTAAAATGTTGAAAATAGTCTTCATATGACATGAAGGGAAATAAAGTGCTTAGACAACTCAAAAGCGTACAGAAGAACTTACACTACAGGGAGAAACGAGTTCATCAACTGGAAACGGTTTTCTGATATCTTATTTCTATTTTCTCAAAACCGGATGTAAAAAATAAACACATTACAATGAAATTAAACAATATAAAACATAGGTTTTTTATATCAGATATTTTTTTATTTTGTTATTTTTTTATTGATCTTGTTCTAGTATATTTAAAAGCATTTGCCTGAATAAAAGTTAATTAACAATTTACATGATATCTCAGTCGAGCTTCTATTTTTGTTTTTCCTGAAGATTAATCCTAATTGATCTTATATATAACCTTACCTTTATATATATAGATATATATATATATAGCTTTATCAACATTTTATATAATTTCTCATTCGAACATCAATTTGATAATGGGCATGACAAACAGTCAAAAAGTATACGTTATGATCACGTGAGAATAGCAGTGGTAGTTGTCAAGAGTATTTTAATAAATTTGAAAATAGAAAACAATGAAATACATTGCCTAAACTTATTGTAAATGTCAAATCGATTAAACAGCACGATACGCACGATTGCAACAAAATTTCAATACTTGTATGTGTACATCTATATCCTTCTGTTTATGATATTCTATATATTGCATGAAACGTTTTAGTTCAGTTT
Source organism: Mytilus edulis (assembly GCA_019925275.1). Lineage (NCBI taxonomy): Eukaryota > Metazoa > Mollusca > Bivalvia > Mytilida > Mytilidae > Mytilus > Mytilus edulis. The sequence goes on from CM034355.1 coordinate 38,916,749, forward strand.
AAACTCATTAACTTAGAGTAGTGGATAAGGGAATTATATTATCCAGAAAAAAAAATCTTGTCAGAAATGAGTTTTGATAGTGAAGGAATCAAAAATAGTTGACAAAATTCATTTACCAAATATTTAGCAGGTACACCTATGTTAAGGTAAATAACTCAAGACATCTTTAGAACGTTTGTGTCAGCCATTTTCATCAATATATTCTAAGCTTCTATGATACCTAGATTATTTTCAATCTGTTTATATAAATGTTAAAAAAAGTACATTGATGAACTTGATTTTAACAAATACTTAACTGATTTAAAGAGCTATCCCCCTAAACCAAGGTCTACCCCCTTAAGTCCCTAGTTATTTACAGTTGATTAATCTTTATAAATTAGCAAAAATTAAAAATCGGTTTTCTTTTTCTTTTGTTCATTTTCATTTTTTGCTTGTGATATTCCATTGTGTCCATAGTAAAGGTTATCTTTGTCAGTTGATTGATATGGTATATTTTAAACAATGAGCGATTGTTTTTATATCACGCTATATTTGCATACTGTTTCTTTTGTACATCTGTTTATGTCGTATAGTAGGAAATACCTTTATCATTTCTTTTTTATATATTGTTAAACTTGCGTTAATTTTCCTACCGTCTATTTCTCCGTTTTATTTTTCGTATATAAAAGGAATAAATATGTACTTTACAACATGATACATCATGCAAATGTGTTTGTTCTTTTGCAGAAACATCGTCAGTAGTTTATCTTTTTGTGGATGAGTTTGGCGTCGTTAGAATTCTTTCTTGTGTTTTGAGAACTGTCGTTGTCGTTTTTTATTCGTTATTGTTTTTATCAAGGCGTTTTTTTCAGGGTTTTTTTTCCTGTTTGGGAGTTTAACGATCCATTTCTCTTATGGTTCTGTCATATAGTGTATTTCCTCAATAGTAAATCTTTGTAAACTCTGCTATATTGTTTAGTACTTGTCTAGACTCATAATTGAATCGTAATTTAGAGGTTAGCAAATGGTATAGACATTTGTCTATAACTGGCTTCTGACTTACACAGTCATCTCAGTACCAGAACCTATGACAAACGAGACGATTTTAATTTTGAAATCATAAATTTCCCCCACCTTAGTAGCAATATACCAACTTCACCTGCATATTGGATATATATTTCCCAACTTATTCGATATTCAAGAGCTTGCAGCTCCTACTCAGACTTTGTAATACGTCATCAGTGTCTGAGTAGAAAGTTGATGAAACAGGGGTATGTCAAAGAACGTCTCGTTCTTTTTCTAAAAAAGTTCATCGGAAGGTACCAAGACCTTGTTGATAAATATTCCGTATCAACTTCTCAAATAATACACGATGGTCTTGATGTATAGATTCTTCGTACTGATGTTGTTTATCATCTTAACAACGTGTTTTATAGTTCTTTCATTTGTCTTTGTTCTATTATTAATATTACTTTTACTGTTGAATGGTTTCATGTGATATCCGTTTCACGTGGCTCGGTACTTATAAATACATCTCGTCAATGTGTTTGTATTGGCTTTCATTTTTTTGTGGTTTGTTTTGTATTTGCGACTTTTTGTATTTCTTTTGTTCTTATAACGTGACTCTGTACTTTAAAAAATCCCGTCAGTATGATATTGTTCTATTATATGTCATTATGATATATTTCTATTATGAATTACAATATACGTTGAACCATAAACGTCAAAATCATTCAATCGCGTAGTGGTATTAACTATTTTTGGATTCTTATATATTCTATAGATAACTTTTGGACTAGTTTAAATCTCGGTCTATTTCTTAAATTTATTCTTACATACTTTTGATTTTTTAACCCTCTATGCTAACATTCCCATGAAAATTTTAAAATTGTTTGTACGCACATTGAACGACAAATTTATGTGACGTATAAAATTTTCTGACGTCAGACACTCAAATCAATAAATGTGTTCGTAGATGTTTTTGTGTTCTGTTAAATTGTTCCCTTTTAAAATTGTCTGTTAAATTGTTCCTTTTAAAATTGTTAAACGATGATGACTTATATACCCATATTTTGACTATTATATTTATTGTGTCTGTTTATTTAACGCATCAATGTAAAAATATCGGAAATTGATGAGACTGTCATGAAAGTGAGAGGGTTAGCGCTATAGAACCAGGTTTAATCCACCATTTTCTACATTTGAAAATGCCTGTACCAAGTCAGGAACATGACAGTTTTTGTCCATTCGTTTTTGATGCGTTTTGTTATTTGATTTTGCCATGTGATTATGGACTTTCCCAATTGATCTTCCTCTAAGTTCAGTATTTTTGTGATTTTACTTTTTTCTGTTGTTTTGATGTCTGTATGTCTGTTTTTTTTTTGTTTGTTTTTTTGTTCTGTGCTGTCACGTAGACGTATATTCTCACAACCTCGTAAATATTTTTCTACAACGACTAAGTTGAACGTACTTCCTTCTTACTGATTACTAAATATAATATTGGGTCAAAATTATATGTTATTTAATCATTTCTGTCGTATTTAAGATAATTTAGTTGGTGTAAACTAACGAATGGCGTTCTGATATAATATCAACAGGTTGGTACAACAAATTCTAAGATGATCTAAAATTCTTTTTGCGACAGTTTTATTTCTAAACTTTATAATAAATAAAGGATATGTATAACAATTTCATCAAACAACACCATATAAAAATCAACAACCACACCAATAGATCTGTATTTGGATAAAAAAAAATAGAGAAAAAAGAATGTATCAGTAATATGATATTCTTTAAACTTGTTCCAACTGAAATGAACGTTTAATTTTTAAAATAGAACCAAAATTATGATCAAATATCAATTTTTAAATGTTATGTGTCTGAGAGATAGGTAGGAGCATTTTCAATTTCTTTGTGTATATTTAGATCGTCTTTTCATTTCCATCTATATCAATTAAGTGATAAAATGTATAGTAAAATAATGAAAAATATTACAAGATAAGGAGATGAGGTATAATTGCCAATGTGCTAACTGTCAAATAGAGTTCAAATGAAGCGTTGACCAAAGCTGTCTTGCTTATTATATCAAGTCAGATTTGGCGACATCTCTTAAACATTTCAGCTTTCGAAAATAATGATTCCATAAACAAATATGTGTAGAATATCAGTTATTGTCAAAATTTCAAAAGAATCTCAGCCAGGCACGAATCGACCTAAGTCAGTCTCAGTAGCATGTGTTAATATCAAGAACTTAACCTAATCGCCATTAATGATAGCAAAGATTTATATAACATAAAACAATACAAATCCTTGGTGTTATATTGCCATATTCTGAAATGGTGTTATTCAAAAGAATTAAATTTACAAGTTATTCCGAATGTCATATTATATAGACATATTTCTGTTACGGACATGTATGTTTTCTTTTGTTATGTGCTGTCAAAACCCATCAACTCCAATAATCAATTGTATACCGCGATTATTTGACGTAACAGATATTTACATATAATAAAAAATTATCGAAGGTACCAGGATAATACGCCAGACGCGCGTTTCGTCTACATAAGATCTGTCAGTGACGCTCAGATCAAAATAGTTATAAAGCCAAACAAGTACAAAGTTGAAGAGCATTGAGGACCCGAAATTTCAAAACTATCAGAAAATATATTGTCAAAACATATTCGAGATATAAACTACAAGATATGATCAGCCAAACAAAATATTTCTATTATAACATTTTTAAAACATACTGAATTTCTATTTTTAAACGTAAAGCTACCTTTCGTCAGGTCCAAAAGAAATGCATGATAGTATAATATAAGAATCATTGTTGACAATAGTTATTGCGGACGCCATCACGAGTTGGTTGACCGTTATGGAATACCGTTTTACAAATGATATCGGATATGTTCTTTACGTCGTAACTACTATCCCCTTCCCTTTCATGAATGTGACCTACCGAATTAGACTATTTACCGGATTTGTAATCACATAAGCAACACGACGGGTGCCACATGTGGAGCAGGATCTGCTTACCCTTCCGGAGCACCTGAGATCACCCCTTGTTTTTTGTGGGGTTCGTGTTGTTTATTCTTTAGTTTTCTATGTTGTGTCATGTGTACTATTGTTTTTCTGTTTGTCTTTTTAATTTTTAGCCATGGCGTTGTCAGTTTGTTTTAGATTTATGAGTTTGACTGTCCCTTTGGTATCTTTCGTCCCTCTCTTATAGTAAGAAATATTATAATTAAAAAAAGAGTGTTTATGATTCATTGATAAGTATTATTTAGGTATAACAAACAACATATTCTTTTTTATACTGCACTCGTTCTTTTTGAGCATTCAAAATGCGTTGACTGTATATTTCTATGTCATATACAGTCACCGACCCGATATCACTTTTCCTCATGAATATTTAAATAGAAATTGCCGAAAAACTATTGAATTATTCATACGACCTCTTCAACCTGTTCTTGTTTCAAATGCATACAACGATGCGTGGAACGACTCAACATTGTTTCTTTTGCAATTATTGGAAAAACATATTTAATTTGTTAATATTTTTTGTTTGCAACCTATAAATCATTATGTTTTTTATGCTTATGGTTGATATTTATGTCCATACTCAAACGATTTCGTTCAACATCGAGTGTTGGTTTCAATAGGTAAATGTAAATTTCATTGTGTTGTATATTTCTCTGCGAGCATGATGTGAGGCCTTTTTAAAGGGTATTTTCCCCAATATTTAAATCAATTAAATAATCTTAACGCATAAAACAATTGAAAATGTTTTTTTTAGATTGCAGTATAAAGACAATAATAGTGCATTGACTTGACATATCAACGATATAAGGATGAGGCCCGAAACGTGGAAATAGCTCGGCACAGCCTCGCATTTCCCCGTTTCTAAGCCTCATCCTTATATCGTTGATATGTCATGTCAATGCACTATTATTGTCTATTTATTCTAATCAAGCCAATAAAAGAGGAACGAAAGACACCAGAGGGATAGTCAAACTCATAAATCGAAAATAAACAACAAAATAGCTAAAAGTGAAAAGGAACAAACAATTATACACATGACACAACATAGAAAATAAAGAATAAACAAAACGAACCCCACTAAAAACTAGGGGTGATTTCAGGTGCTCCGGGAGGGTAAGCAGATCCTGCTCCACACGTGGAACCCGTCATGTTGCTTATTAGATACATACATTATTCTTGAATTGAAATGTTTCTGAAATTAAAGGGATAAAAAGATTCCGGAAAAAAGACAAATGACTATCGTTTAAAGAAACAGTTACCGCAACAGAAAGATAAATCTATAATCAAATTTGCCGCACAACTTCAAGGACTTATATTTCGTGTCAAGATTCAATACAATTATTCGAAGTGACCCATTACTCGATTTGAAATAACAAAGAATTTTATAACATTAGGATTTAATTAACTGGCTTTATTTTTCAATAGGGAAGTAGCATTCCTTCGTGACTTTTTTGTGAGATTAGCATACTTAAATTGATTACCACTTGCGATAGAAGCAGTAAGATTTATTCGTTATAATTACCCGTTGGTTTAAGAATTTCGAATGTGTATATACTGGGAATATTATGTTTTTTTTATTTTGTTTTGATTTGTATTTCATTTTTGTCAGTTAAAATAATTTATTGGGAGGAGGAGAGGACGTGGGTAGGGAGTTTTTTTTACTTTTTAATTTGACGTTTCGTCTGCGAAATCCTTAAAATCATATACCTATTACACATCAAATTAGACTTATCACCGGGTTCGAAATTTCACGAGCAACACGGCGATTTCCACGTGCGTAGGAACTGAGATCATCCCCACATTTTAGTTGTGATAATCTCAAGTGATAGTGTTGCTTAGTCTTTAGTTTTCTATATTATTCTTTGTATACTGTTGTTTATCCTTTAGTGGATTTTGGTTTTTCGTTTACACGTTGCATTTTCGTTTTTGTTTTAACAAATCGCTTTGATTATCCTTTTATTGAACTTCGACTTTCTTAAACGGCTTTACAATAGAATGAAATCAAAACAGTGTGGCTGTGGCCATTGATTGACACATTAAATTCATCCATTGACTGGGACAATTTACGTGAACGTTTGTCTGTAACGACCACTGTTCACGACGTACCTACGATAGACATTTAAACTGTGGGGTCACCAAAAGTTTCTTAACGCCTTTAATTATAAAATAATTCGAAAAATTAATCAGGAATAACCTTTATGTTTTGATTTATAAAATTGATATAAATCAAAACATCGTGTTATTTCTGATTAATTTTTCGAATTACTTTATTAAGGTGTTGAGAACCTTTGGTGACCCCATAGTTTAAGTGTCTTTAAAAAGTACACAGTGAGCATGGTCGTTACATACAAACGTTCACCTAAATTGTCCCAGTCAATGGATGAATTTAATGTGTCAATCAATGGCCACAGCCACACTGTTTTGAATTCCATTCTAATGACTTTCGGCCGATCACATTATTAAATGATATATATGTATCAATATATTCACGATTAAGAGAAATACAAGACTTCCTTTTTAACCTCTCAATTTTTCGTGTAGGCATGTTCTTATTCAATCTAAAAGATGCAGTTTAAAAGAAACACTTTCAAATATATAATAATAACACGTACGCGTTATCTATATTTCAACAAGAAGGAAAGTGTTGTTCTCTACAAAACAAGTAAGAGTTATCTCCTCTCAATCGTTACTGATGAAAACAATCTCAATATGTACTCTATATGTTATTTGAAACATGCTTTCGATTTACATTTTAGTATCCAAAGCTTTCAGGCTGTTGTAAAACATAAACTCGTCGTAAGAAGGGGTCAAATAAAGGCAACAGTATTATACAGTTATACTGCGGTTTAAAAAAAAACCACCATAGTTTTAATGGAAAATTTACAATAAGGAATAACAAATTGATGTCTCTTTTTTTTGTTACATTTAATAGATAGTTTCTCGTTTGAAACTGAGATAACAAAATCTACTAAAGAAAGTACATCAAGTTCCCATAGTACTACCACAACCTGTCGAATCATTGTTCCCGTCAGTATATCTGACATAGGTATATTAATTTTAATTACAGAAAAAGGTTTTCGTCAGTTAAATAAAACTTATTTTTTTAAAAGACTATATGTTTTAATAAGTAAACTTATGTTTTAAAATGATTGGTTGGATTTTAAATTATCCTCATTGAAACTTAGACCCAAATTACCTGTAGATTTGCAAACATTTTTTTCCTACGTTATACAGACTAGTTTTATCTGTGGCTGTACAAAATGATCTATCCCGTCTCTGTTGGTGCTGAGAATGAGATGTGGTTATTTGAAACATAACTTCTACTTCAACTTTAATTTAAACGTTAAGCTACAATAACATTATCTTGAAGTAAGAATTCAAATCCCGAAATACAGTATGAAAATATAAAAATGTGGTTTAATAGTCTATGAGACAACTACCCGCATATACCATAAGGCAAGGACGTTAACAACTATATATCACCGTGTGTCCTGCAACAAAGAGCAATGCCAATACCGTCTAGGAAGTCGACAATTTGACATGACGGGACCTATTGTGCATGACTTTACGGCATGATTTTATTTTTGTAATCATAATCAGTGTACATTTTCAATAACAGATCTTTATATAAATCAGACATTCTTGTCTCAGTTGATAATTTAATTTCAAGGTCATTTCTATAATTGCACTGTCAGTATTCACTATTCAGGGTTATGGAATGGAGAAATACATCAAGTGGATATTTATTGTACGAATGCCATTTTCATTATCTTTACATGGCATAAATGATATTTCTTAATCAAAACAAAATGTTGAACCCCAATGAATTCATTTTTTACTTAATAAATAGTAACATTTTGATGGAATTTAGTAATGGGAAATGATAACTGAAGGTAGTCTGAAAAGTAAAATGTCATAACTTTGCAGGATGCTCTTCAATGATATACTAACTAAGAAGCCATAAATCTTATAGAAATCATGGTCCCTAGCTGAAAAACATACATTAAAGAATTGAGTTTGCAACGCTTTACTAAAGCTTTTTTTTTTAAAAAAAATCGCTACCACTTCTTCCTGATTTCATAATTTTACCGTTCCTGTTGATGACATCTCATAACAAGGGAGTGAACCAACTTATTGGTTAATAGGATAAAATATTATTTTTAAATTCATAGATTTATAAATGTTAAATTACAATATTAGAAACGAAATAAAACACAACCTCGTAACGACCAAAACAAACAGAAATTAACAACTACAGGTCACCGTACGACCTTCAACGATGAGCAAAATTCCATTTTTCAGAGATATTAACCGACTTAAAAGGTATATCTAACGGAATAAACTTTAGCTGGTCAATTTATGTTCGCATGATATCATATTTTAATATGACGTTAAAACATCAAAGTCATTCTTGAAATCTCGAGAAAAAAACATTTTATTTTCAGTTCATATTTTCACAATTTCTTAACTGTCATTGCTTTTTGTTATGCATTCGATTAGAAATAACAGTTTTGAATGGGTTTTGGTTCAGATTGTTTTAGAACAACATGATCCAATCAATATATATATCGCAGTGAAATCGAAAGAGACATTAACTGGATCACAATAGTAGTTTTTGTAACATGGTATATGCAGCTGTAAACAAAGTGAACAAATATAACGGACCAATACCATTCAAGTATTTGTACATACACATATCATACAAGAATGATCAATATAAGTACACTTTTTGGGAGATTACAAAATCAATTTAATGTTACAGCCGATTAGGAAAATACTTAGAGATTTTACGCTTTTTTTTAACAGATAGTCTTTAAATATAAAAAGAAGATGTGGTATGATTGCCAATGAGACAACTATCCACAAAAGACCAAAATGACAGACATTAACAACTATAGGTCACCGTACGGCCTTCAACAATGAGCAAAGCCCATACCGCATAGTTAGCTATAAAAGGCCCCGATAAGACAATGTAAAACAATTCAAACGAGAAAACTAACGGCCTTTATTAATATATATAAAAAAAATGTAACACATAAACAAACGACAACCACTGAATTACAGGCTCCTGACTTGGGACAGGCACATACATAAATAATGTGGCGGGGTTAAACATGTTAGCGGGATCCCAACCCTCCCCCTTAACCTGGGACAGTGGTATTTAAAGATGATTTTACAAAAAAAAATAAAAACAACACATTGAAAATTGAATGCTTCCGAAGCCCTTTGCTGGATTAACCTTCATTAGGGAGGCTCCCAAAGCCGAATAATTGAAAGTCACGGGTATAAAAGAACCAAAACAGTTAAGGGTTATTTGTCCATAAAGGACAAACAAAATAATGCCCAAATCCATTTAAGGTAAACTTTGCCTATGTGAGTAGAAACCGTAGTTTTTAATGGTTTTAATTTCACAAACATACAACTTAAGAAATCTTTTTGACGAATCATGGTAATACTGAAGTACTGACTACTGGAATGGTAACACTATAGGGCACTGAAATACGAACAACAGCAGCTTGAGTATCGACCCAGTGCTGTAAAAAAATTAATTAACTCAATTTTCTTGTATCTAAATGCCATGCGTCCGAAGCAACTTTCTTTCCTGGATTTACCCTTCAACAGGAACACTCAGTTCCGAATATTTGAATGCCAATGATGTTAAAGAACCGCAACAGTTAAAAAAACTATATGACAAAAAAAAGGACCTATAGCAAAATCCATCTAACATGTCTAACGTTAACCTTGTTTGGGGAAGTTGAAACCTTAGTTTCTTAGTAGTTTTTATATTTTTAAACGGATCATTTAAAAAACGTTTGTTGTAAATCATATAAGTCAGGGGCATTACTTAATAAAGTAACTTCCAAAGGAGAAGGGTCAATAAGGCCCTTATTTGACCTTAAAATTACTGCAAATTTAAAAGTTATCATACATATTCTTAAATTACTGAAAACTCGAATAAGGTACAGAATATATAGAAAATAAAAACAAATTTCACATTGAACGAATCACAATTGCAACAAACCATAACTTAATAAGCATCTTTGTAAAATTTTATGATTTTTCTTGTTTTTCATCACAATTTAAGTATAGTTTAGATTGGAAAAGTATATGCGCACCCAAGATGCAACTTTATATTTGGTAAGAGTATGTCAATAGTTATAAAACAAACTTCTGTTAAATTATTCTGTTGTTTTTTGGCTGCACACGGTGTTTCTACATAGAAACAAAGAAAGAAAATGCATGATTCTGTATTTTTCATCGTTTTTCGTGAAATTTTATGACGTAATTGTGACGTCATCAGATAATTTTTTATGTTTTTCATTTGTTTTTCTTGACCCTATATATTTTTTCACATTATGTAACAATTTGAAATAGTTATAAAACATTTTATTTTTGGTATGCCAAAACCAGCCATTAATGCCCCTACCTGTACAAATTATATTTGAATACAAGACATTTTAGAATATAACTCAATATAATTTTTTTTCTAAATTTCTAATTTTTCGTCCCTCTTCAATTGACATAAGATGGTAGTAATAAGTTGTTCAGAAATCCTTACATTCAGAATTATTCTATAAATATAGTAAAAGAATAAGGACATATGTCATATGATTGCTGATAAGACAACTATCCACCTGTGACTAAAGTACAAGGACGAAAACAACTATATATCACCGTACGACCTTCAATTAATAATAACCAAAACCCATACCATGTGGAAAGCTCACGTTTTGTCATGTTTTGGACTTTATAGCTGATAATACGGTATCAATCTTATCTTTGTTATCGAAGTCGTAAGTGTTCATTACAACAACAGATTTTTTAAATAATTTGAACTTATTTGACTCAGTTGTGTATCCATGTTCAAGTTCACATCTATAATTGCGATGCAATTATTCACTATGCTAAGGAATTTTGAAGTATAGGAAAAGCATAAAGTTGATACAATTATGGTACGACTGATATTTGTATGATCTTCACATGGCATTAATTGTTTTTAATTCATAAAAAAAAAATTGATTTATACCAAGGTTTTATTTGTTTATAACGCTTTTTAAGTGTTTCGATGCGTAACTACCATTCCTTGATTTTCGTTTATTTGGACTTTAAGTTGAAGTTTTATCAAGAAAAGCGCATCTGATGCATCCAATTTGTAAAGAGTCATTTTCATTCTCTTTCATTAATCACCAACGTTCCTAGTAAAAAATCGGCATATTTTTGCGTTGAACATACGGTTTAATTCTTTAAAAGAAATATCAAAAGGAACAGAATATATCTAAATGATAATCATAAATGAGATACTCAGAACTATGGATGATGACGCAAAGAAAAACAACGTACAAAAACACAGGAAAAAACAAATTGTTGAACAAATTAAATTTAGTTCTGTGTATTTGGAGAAATAAATTAAATGAATTATAATGATCTTTAATTAAGGTATATCAGTAATATATATCTGATTTCAATTTTATCAGCTACTTTATTGAAAATATTATCTTAACTTTGATTGTACTATTTTATTTCGATCTTTAGCAAAAAAAATATCCATATTGCAACAACATTTTACATTTTTTTTTATATATGTTTACGTAAATGATATATTACAAAGAAGTCAAATAGCAAACAAAACACGAATTCAAAGGAAAATTCAAAAAGTATGTTGTTTATCAAATTGCAAATTCAATTCCACAACATTGACAAAAACGTGTTAGCAAAACAAACAGACATGTTATTGTCAAAAATTGGGGGCAGCAGGGGACATTGTGTTCTAATCTTAATCACTTAGAAAAGAAATAATTATTTCAACAAAAAACAAAATCGGTAAATAGACACTCGATATGCACATTAATAAGGAAAAATGAAAGACAAGAATACAAAAAATTGAAAAATGACGCGATGGCGAGATGTATAAATACCGAGCCACGCCAAACTTGTTTTACCAAAACGTGACTCAAAAGTAGATTTAGTTAATGGCCTTACATTGACCGATGTGTTCTTATATGGATAACCTTGTTATCGATTCAGTCTAGCTTGGAATAAATTTGGTTAAGTATGTATTTGTTTGGCAAATTGAAATGTCCATGATAGTGGATAATTACTGTAATACTCATTATGGTTCTAAAAGTCAATTTGTGACTTCGTCTATATAAATAATTACATTATCTGTATTCTAGACATTGACACTTTTACAGTTAACTCAATATCTAAACTGCAATTTGATATGAATAATGACCCAAATTTTCCTAAGACATATATCTTGATCGGCATGGATATTCATACTTGAATAATGTATATGTCTTCAGCTCACAAAACAAAGAGGGACACAACATTTCGTGCATCCCGAATTTTTGTTCGGTTTATATTGTTAATCCTTTAGTTGTTTTTGGTATTGTTTTGTGACGACTCGTGTTTGTCTATCTTCTTGTATCATGATTTAGACATCAAAATATACATAAGGATGTGCATTTGCTAATTGGTTAATATCTCGTTACTTTGTACGTTAACATAGTAAAGTGGAACCGGTTCACAAGAAATCTTGACATTTTCCTTTAAGTGTAACTTTTTTGTCAGTTTGAAATAACATTTTTTTACTATTTTCGCACATTTCATTTTTATATCGAAGTTGACATTAATTAGAATTTTATCTATTTCAATATTCTTATAAAAGAATCGTAGTTATTAAGTACTAAATTTTTTAAGTAAATGTTTCAAAGTTGGCTTTAGATGAATTTGGCTATTTATTTTAGGTATTTTTGACAAATGGCTCTTCGACGATTTTCGGAACTTATACATCTTCGGATTTCAAATGTTTGGCTTTGAGCGTTCCTGATGAAGGTAAATCCAGAACAACGATTCGGACGCAAATAATTATTAAACGTGGTGTTTTCAATTTTTTTACGTAACTGTGATCTGACCTATACATGATAAGTCTTATATCAATATTTTATAATTACTTCGACCCAATGCACACATGTATGTGATTATACGGTTTTTGCTTATTGTTGAATATTGAACAGTGTCGTTCATGTTAACATTGTACCAGCTTCCGTCCACGCCAATTAGGCTCAGATGGATAGGTGTCGCATAGACAATCATACAAGATAATTAAAAAGAAAAGAAAAAAGTTTCTTCGTTGGTTATTGACCTTTGAAACGAGAAGAAGACTGATCGGTTTCCTTGTTTAAATTCAGAAAGTTCTGTGCACTAAAAAGTAAAATCACAAAAATACTGAACTCCGGGGAAAATTCAAAACGAAAAATCCCTAATCAAGTGGCAAAATCAAATGATACTAAATGATTATCTTCAGCGCACAGAAAACCCGGTTGAATACGTTTTAAATCTATAGCGCAAAATACTGATAATCTTATGAAACTAGAAAATTCAATTCAGTATTGTTTAAATGACACGAGTTGAACAAAACAGATAAAATAGTTGAAAATTGAAACATAAAAGTGATGTGTTAAGTACGTTTCTACAGAGAATTATTTTTATTGTTACTTGAAAATAAAATAAATGCATTCTATGAACAGATAAGTGCAGAAAGATTAAATGTTTAAGGTGGCACGGTAGTATTTACATTCCGGAATTTGGGTTGCTCTTTTACTTAGATCAATGTATCTAAACAGTGTGATTGGACAAAAAATACAGTATCAACTGAACATACTTTCCCAAACTGAATCAGTTGTAGAAAAATATGAAATAATTTTACATACAGATGAAAATGAATTTTTGAGAAATTTTTTTAATTTTGTATTCACTGCACCATAAAAGACCTAAAAGCACTAGTGACCTTTGGTTTTTAAAATAGCAAAAAAAAGTAAACGGTCATGATACATATTCAAATTCATTTCTGAATAGTAAAATGAAAGTACTTCAGCTAACTGAGAATGTAGATTGTTTTGCAGTGTCAGAAAGTGGTGAAAATTCGTAAAAGGCTATCATTATCCCCTATGGGCCAGGAAATACTACCGTGCCACCTTTAAAATGTACTCAAACACAAATTGGTATGATTTAGGTATCAATCAAAAATAATATAGGAGCAAAGATTTTTGATTGAATGTGCTGATTTTATATTTATTTATTTCAAGATATGTTGGAATACAAACCTAAGAGAAACAAACCAAGCAATACAAAAACCAAAAATTATTTACAGGTCAATATTCGTCAGGAACAAAGACATGTCCATACAATATGTTAAAATGACAAAAGTCCATTACAATATGTTGAGCTCTAAATAAAAAAAAATGTCCATACAACATTTAAAGCTCTAAATCTGACAAATGTCTTCACAAATTGCTAAGCTCTAAATCAGACGAATGTCCACTCTAAATCAGACAAATGTCCACACAATATGTCAAGGTCTCAATCAGACATATTTCCATACAATATGTCGAACTCTAATGCAGACAAATGTCCTTTCAATTTTTCAAGCCTTAAATCAGACAAATGGCTATATAATATGTCCAGCTGTAAATTAGACATATTTCCATACAATATCTCAAGATCTAAATTGGACAATTGTCCTTACAATATGTTAAGCTCTAAACCAGACGAATGTTCATATAATATGTCAAATTCTAAATCAGACGAATGTCCTTAAGGTATGTCAAGATCTAAATCAGACAAATGTCTGTGCAATATGTCGAGCTCAAAATCAGACATTTACAAATATCCATATAATATCTCTAAATCTCTATTATATAAATCCCCATACAACATGTCAAAATTTTAATTATCCAGATATACCATCACGCCAGTTTCAACAAAGAATAGTATATATTCTCTGGCACTATATATATTACTGTCATACAAGTGAGAGGTTTAGCTAGCTATAAAACCAGGTTCAATCCACCATTTTCTACATTTGAAAATGCCTGTACCAAGTCAGGAATATGACAGTTCTTGTCCATTCGTTTTTGATGCGTTTTGTTATTTGATTTTGCCATGTGATTATGGACTTTCAAAATTGATTTTCCTCTGAGTTCAGTATTTTTGTGATTTTACTTTTTTCTAACATATGAAAGAACCAATGACTTTATTGTTTACAGGTCTAAGTGCTCATTTCAGGATAAAATATCAAACTGAAGTTCAGATAGTCCATATTTTTGTATTATTTTATGTTTTCTTATTGAGTTCGCATGTCCTGACATAATTATAAACATTTAATGTTATATAAAAAAAGTAACAACAATGAGTATAAAAAGAATTACTTTTATAACAGCTTTATTTTTTTCTAAGATATATCTTACTCTATAACAGCTTAATTTTTTTCTGACTTTATATTTTGAAATCGTTTGAATGACGCCATTATCAGACTAACAAAGTATGTCATATGTGTTATGGTAAATAAATAAAGCCAACAGTAGTATACCGCTGTTCGAAATTCATAAATCGATAGAGAAAAAACAAATCCGGGTTACAAACAAAAACTGAGGGAAACGTATCAAATATAAGAGAACTACGACACAACAGAAACACAACACCGAAATGTACCACACATAGAAAAGAACTATAATGTAACAATGGCCATTTTCCTGACTTGTTACATGGCATTTTATGAAAAAAATGGTAGGTTGAACCTGGTTTTGTGGCATGCCAAACCTCCCGCTTTAATGGCAATGTTTATTATAACATTAAAATGACAACATTACACGACAGGGCTACAATAAATAAATGAGCCGAAATATTTGTCAACACGATTTAATAACAACAATTATAACATCTAAAAAGTTGAAGATCGCCGAGGACCAAAAGTTCCAAAAAATTGTGAGGCCAGGGTTATCCGCCTGTGACAAAAACATCATTATTATCAAGAATAATACATAGTTTTGAAAACAGTAGATTTTATGAAATGACTGTATAATAGATATGCATGATTAAACTGAAGTGATGACGAGCTATAGAATAAAAAGGAATACATTACTAAATCACAGCCATGTTAGCCAAAGTCACTGCAGCGTCTAAAGTGACGTCACATTTGAATTTCTAAAACGTGTTCCGAAAATTAAGAAAGAATTTGGATGAAATTCAAGATTAGATTTGTATGACTTATCTAACTTATATTAATAACAGTGAAAATTATAATACTCCTATAATAATTATAAAATTACAATATCTAATTGTAGTAGTAATTATATAATTAATTGTATTATCTAGCTTTGTCGGTGTTTCTTCTGATCAAACTGCAAACCAAATTTATATATTAAAAAGACAAATGGTAATCATGTCAACCGTTCGATTATTGTAATCGAGGTTTCAACTCGTCCTCGGGAAGTAAATATTCTCATATACATTGAGTTTTCAATAAATTGATCATGAATGAAAATTGATTAAATCATTCAAATTAAATCTTCCTGTGCAATACTGCATCCTATAAAATTTTGTAAGCCAAATGGAAACGAAAATTCATATACTATACAAATGTACATCCCGAATAGAAGCATATAATATAAGAACGTTTAAAACACCTATTCAACGATTGTAGATATTTAAGAGGTAGCTTGGGGTAAGGAAGATAACTATCAAAAATGCTATGAAAGGCATTTCTGTGATTCAAACTAGAAATAACTATCATCGTTTACGTTATTTTCATTTGATTAACATCATCTAAAAAAAACCACAAGTTACAAAGCACTAAATTATGGGATACTAATCTGAAAAATGTAGAATGGTGTCCTTCATAAAATTAATGCTCCTGAAAGAATTATGTACTTCGGGGTTTCGAGATTATGCTTCAAGATAATCAAAAGTTTGTTTCCCAAAGCTGAAAGTCTCTAGCGTACCTGATGAAAAAAGTAAAATACCAAAAATACCAAACGTCGAGGAAAATTCAAAACGGAGAGTCCATAACCAAATGTCAAAATCAAAAGCTCAAACACATTAAACGAATTGATAACAACTGTCATATTCCTGGATTTTGTGAATTTTACGTAAAATAAAGTGAGTTTAAACAATACAAACCCGTAAAATACGGTATACATGCTGAATGATTACGAAAGAGATTCAAGAAAAATGTGTAGTGTGTCAACGTTTATGTGTTACGAAAGAGATTCAAGAAAATGTGTAGTGTGTCAACGTTTATGTGTTACGAAAGAGATTCAAGAAAAATTCAAGAAATATTTCTTGTGTCAACATTTACCCTTCCGGAGCATCTGAGATCACCCTAGTTTTTGGTGGGTTCGTGTTGTTTATTCTTTAGTTTTCTATGTTGTGTCGTGTGTACTATTGTTTTTCTGTTTGTCTTTTTTATTTTTAGCCATGGCGTTGTCAGTTTGTTTTAGATTTATGAGTTTGACTGTCCTTTGGTATCTTTCGTCCCTCTTTTTTATATGTTACAAAAGAGATTCAAGAAAAATTCAAGAAAAATGGGTCGTGTGTCAACGTTTATGTGTTCACCCTCATTGAAGTCGCTCTAGAAACGTTTTTTTTTTTTTTAAATTATGAAATTATATCTGATCTTATTTTAACCAATTGGTAAAAACCTTATTCCGCTAGGAACAAATACTGCAATATGTCTTCCAGTGAAAAAATGTCTTTCTTATATCGAAAATGTGAAGTGATTTTTCATACATTTTAAATACGGGTTAATAGGTAAGTGTTGTATTTTAAAACCAATGAAATTATACTAAAAGCTTAACTTGTTTCGCCAGAAATAACAAGTCCAGGTAGTAAACCATGAAATGACCTGACTTTGATAGTAGAAATTAAGCGTAACACAGTTTTCGATTTCTATGGAAATTATTCTTATTACCAAATCTATATTTCAAGGATTTCATACAAATGTCATACAAACACATGTGTTATACGTAGTACAGTGTAAAATTCGAAAAATGAAAAACGTAAACAAAGTCAACAACTTCTTAACAAAGTGTTTAAAACAACATTTTGATACCTGCATTAGGTGTAAACGAAAAGTCAGTTTGACTTATCAAAACTAATTGCTGATCTTCAAAAACATATTAAGCATTATACATACGGCATGCATATTCTTCTTTAAACTATGTTATGAAAATACCAATTACCCGCTGTCTAGAATTAAAACTCAATAACCAATTTATGTTTAAAAAAACTTGTACAAAATGAGCGCACAAAGTACAGCGCAGAAATAATTGTTCATGATAATTCTACCATTTGGAACTAAAATTATGAGAAACTTATAATTCGTGACACCTATACATTTTCCCTGTTATTTATTCAAAAACTAGCCATCAAGTGTTGCCTCGTTTAGAAAATTACAATGACATTACCAAATCCCTATGTATTAATTTTCTAGGACTAAAAGATCAATTGAAAACAATAATTGAAGTTATAGTCAAGAAGTACATATCAAAATAGAAGAACGACGTGCGTTGATGTTATGTGTTTAAAAAATTGTAGTTATTTACCTCAAAGAAAATCAGTTCCATCTTGTATGTAGAGATAGACACATGGAATATTTCTATTATATAGTACCTCGCCTACTTTTAAATAAATAATTCGGAAAAGGGTGTCGCATAACTTTATGTTTTTGTTTTTCGCGTGTGTGTACACTTACATTTACAGAAATTCAATTGGCTGTTACAAATGTGGAAGTAAACAAGTGATCAATAACTCGTGAAGTCTAATCTAGTGAGAATCTAATTATCAGATCAAATCGCTATAGTAGCATGGTTGACATATTTGCAGTTGTTTATTGAAGAATGTCTTCATTGGAATTAAATTAATTAAATATGACAATAATAATAATTAATGGGTTTTTTAAAAATACTTTCGAAATTGCATATGAATATAAGGTTCCGAGGGTTTTATATCAATGAAGCAGCAAGAAAACGATGAAAATAATCGAAGTGTATCTAGGGTGCAACATACAAAACTTCGAAAAAGACTATAAAATATGTCAAGTTCTAAATCGTTCCGTTATGCCCGCGTCACACTGTTCCAATTTTTACGCCGATGGCAACACGATTATGGAAATTTTCAAAATCGGGACTGATCGTATCCAAATCGGGCTATTCGTAGTGCCATCTTTAACCATCGTAGAACCATCGGCCACTTTTTCTAGCCTTCGGGGACAACTTCGGAAGGGTTCTAAATATTTTAACATGTTGATGTTGATGGTTCGTATTGAGTTCGTATCACCATCCTCACCATCGCAATGTCACCGAGAATGCATCTTTGAACATCGTATTGCATTCGTGTTTCCATCGTTTCCATCGGGCAGTTTTGAACTTACGATGTCTACACGAATGAATCACGTAGCTACCCGAGGTCTTACGATGGCAACACGACCTCGTAATCTCGTCGTTTTGCCATCGAATAAAAGTACGAAGGTGACAAGATGGAACTACAACGACAATAAATCCAGCTAAATGTAAGTTAATTTTTGCGCTAAAATACATTTAAAGTGCCATGCGCGATATGCACTGGTCAGTCTAATACGAAAGTTAAGAAAGACGTTCACAAAACATGGAGCTCATATCAAATGATTCTATAAAAACAAGAAAGGCGACAGCGTTGTTTCTATTAATTCAAATGGAACAAGAAGAGCAGCTACTACAGGCTCAGGATTTACTTTTACAAGTAAAATATTATTTTTTGTCAATTTTTCATATCAAGTAACATAATGAAAATCATAAACGCGCCTCGTATACCAACACTGCAGGTACACGTATATAGGGAAACCAACTTTTTCTTCGTTATTCTGATTTTTTATGTATCGTCTGAGTTGTTGTCACACGAATGTTTACTCCATAACCATTTTGTTTTCTATATGTCATATTTTGCCGCATTTGTTGCTTTCCCCACATCCTTCCTTTTGTCTATATTGTTATGATATTCTCCTGGAAAGAGCTCTTTTTGAATAAAAGGGATCAACGAACCCATTACCTTACCTTTAAGATAGATCAGTAAACATGGGCATAAGTATGGGTGATTATTCAGACTAGCGCACACATTTTACAGTTCAAACAAGGCAATGCCGAGCGTGTCATCCCCTCGTATGCAACATATTGGGGACAAATATGGACACTATATTTGTATATGACACATGCAGAAAATGGTAAATTGAATATGCATATTTGATACATAAACTATTTTTTTAGAAATCAACAGAAACATTCAGTAACTGGAAATACCTTTAATAATGTCTTTATAACCAGCAGGTAAAAAAATGAGCAACCAATTTCCTGTGTATTATGCTATTTCAAGGAGAAAAACAAGTCCATCTGCATAACCTTGACCTTTGAACTTGAACGTAAAAAATGTCAGATCATTACAAGGAGGAACAATAAATGTGGTTAAAATCTTTTGAAGCATATTGGTTTTAGAGTGTCCACAAGGGTGATATTGCCTTGTAATACACCTGCCACTGTGACCTTGACCTTTGAATTTTAAAGTCAATAGCGCTTAAGATATTCTAAACAAGTTACACCATACCAAGTTTTGAGCATTTTGGTTCTAGAGTGTCGAAATTAAATGTACAATATAATATATATTCAATATTGATCAAACAATTTAAAACGCGCGTGATGCCTTCGGCATATAATTTAAATGCATCGTAAGCTGTACACGACGTCTTATAGACATCGTATGGCCATCGCGCCATCATCGTAATCCATCGTGTAGGCTTCGGCTGAGATATGAAGCTTAAATACCCGTCTTCGGTTAACCTTCGTATGCCATCTTTTGCTATCGTATATAATTTCGGCACCATCGTATAGACTTCGTTATTCATCGTACTTGCTTCGGTCACTATTTGGTATTTTAACGAGATCGGGACCAACTTCGTACGAACTTACAATTTTCGCATTCGGGTGTCCATCGTATATAAAAATCGGGACAGTGTGACGCGGGCATTACGAATACCAATGATGTTCATACACTATGTCAAGAACTACATAGCTCTTTTGTAAATAAATTGTATATATTTATATTAATTGTTGTTTGTTTTACACGCAGTGGCACATATTCATGCATGGTCAGGACTAGACAAATCTTATTTAAAAAATAATGAATTAACTTTTATTTATGGAATGAATAGTTTTAAAGGAATGTCTGCTATGAAAATTCAAACACTATAGACAAAGAAAAAATTAAAAAGTGACATACGTCCAACTCCTTACTAGGTTTCTGACTTGGAACATACATATAGGAATAGTCTAAAACGATTTTTTTAACATTTATCACAGTTGATGTGTAATTTATATTGTATCCTCTTATAGTTTTTTTTTTTTAAGATGATGGTTAAATTCATATTATAGTTCTGAAATTGTCAAAAGATAGCAATCGTATTCAAATTGAAGTTTTTAAGCAATGCCGTAATAATATACACTTTTAGAATTAACTAGAAAATTCAGGTTCTAACTACATCTTGCAAAGTTGGCATTAGATGAATTTGAATATACTTTTTATTTATCTTTGGACACAATGCTCCTAGCTTTTATATATATTTATTAATCCATGACTTTCACATAATTTGGTTTGAGTGTTTCTTGTGAAACATGTCACGAAATCGCTTAGAACGGACATAATCTTTAAAAAGTTATTTACATTGACTTGATATATCTTTTATGCAGTGTTTAATGCTTCTCGTTGAATAAAGGTTCAATATTTCGAAAGAAAAATTATTTTGTTTTCAATAGTTTTTTTATATGGGGACGAAGTCCCCAATTACGGTAGAAAAATCAATAAAAAAAAAAAAAAAAAAAAAAAAATCGGGAAAATTTCCCGAATTTTTCATTCTACTAATGAAGTCAAAATCGTTAATTTTTTTTTTTCAGATCTACTTCCTGTTCCGGTTTTCTCCGCTTTTGCGCAGATATCTGTCTTGTTTGCATGAGACTGAAAAATTTTATATTTATCAGTCTAGTAAAATATAAGATTGGATCTCAATACAAATTCAATTTTAATAATTGTTTGATATGAAAAAACGTTACCTGATGAAAGCGTTTCTTTTGTTTACATCGAATATGACGTCATAACTTAAAGAACGTCACAGCTAATTCCCTAACAACAAAATCAAAATCGGGAACGTTACGTACGGTATTCAAAGTTCGGTTTCTTTTATCAACGTGATTGTATTAAAAAAATAATACATATTATACAGACTTCGTCCTCATTCACAGGTTATGCCTGCCTCATATTAAGATGTATTGTATACATGAATCAATGAACCACTTCTTATAGACTATATATCAATATAACTATGATAGCAATGTTACGATTCGTTGGATTAGATTAAAAAAAATACAAAAACATTCTCAAAACTAAAGAACTCACCCCAAGTGATTTTAAATATCATAAACTGATAAAAGAGTGACAACAACATAGGGAGAGTGGGGGAGAAAGACCAACTCTAGTCAATAAAACATTTTCTAATGTTTGTGCTATTTTCACGTTTCCTGACCGGTGTGAGAAAAATATTTCTCCTCACTAGTGAAAAATCTGTTCCCGGCAAATGATTGGTTGACATTTAACTGTGACGGTAAATTTTCTTGTTTTCTTCTGAATTTTCTTATTTTCATGAAAAAAAGGCGACCATGTCTGATGACGTCTTATCAAAAGTACACAACTTTCCTCAAATCTTTGAAAATAAAGGATAAAAATCATAAGAGAAACAGATTCCACCACTGTAAACTACTAAGTTTAAGAGCATTGAGGTCCTAAACTTCCTAAATATTTTGCCAAATACAGCTAAGGTAATAATACACTTTAAGAGATAAGCAGAACACTAATGTCCCAACTACATCATACAAATTTGATCTGAAATGATTAAAAGGCGTAAATGTCCTTTAATAAGTAATGCCATTATTGATCTTACCCTATTAGTCCTAGTTAAATTGTCATTTTTTTTTAAATATTGTGTAGATTTAATCTTTCAATGAGTTTCAAATTAGATGTACTTAGCATGAGTAAAGTTTTATCCTGTCCATTATTTCACGTAACATACCATTGCGTATAAAATAAAAACCACCACTGGAAGTTTACCAATCAATTTGTCATCCTTTTTTTCTCCTGTGTACAAGCTTTAGCAACCATGTTACTTCAAGTTTTCAAAAATGTTTTTGAGAAACATCAAATAAAACACGAATGTATAACGCATGAATTGTGCGTGCTGGGTTATTTAAAGGAAAAGAATGTCAACATTAAAAGTGAAACAAAGGTAAATCATTTCAATGACTGATTCGACCACATAACATCATTCTTATATAGGTAAAACGGGGATTAGCATATATTCTTTTTATCTATAAAGACCTAGAAAAATCCAATTGCACGATTTCCCTTAATTTCAATAGTTGATATCTGTATTTATGTTTATATCGCTTATATAACCATCGGAGATCTTCGGAGGTCAACTCGACAATTAATCAAATGACGTCTTGACTTAAATACACACAAACATAGCTACGAGCCCATGCCCTGTAGACTTTATATGATTTTGATAATTGTTTTACATTGTTATGAATCAAATATGAGAATTTGAGTCCAATTGGGGAAAATGAATTTGACATCTAGTGCCCCTTTAATAATGCTACATTATAGATAACTTGAACATTAACGGAGTAGTCTGGATGTTTCAATAATGTTACATTACAGGCACATTGAACATAAAGGGATGCTTTCAGCCAATAGGGCTGCCAAGCTGAAAAACCAATGATCCCGATTAGTGTTCATTTAGATGTGATGTGCAGGGTTTATAAATACGTAGCCACATCCGGTTAGAATGGGAGGTTATATCCTATGGCTCGTAGATATTACATTCTCTGAACATTAAAGAACCATCGCAACAATATTGTGAGGGTTTAAATGACAAGACTAAATGGTTGCACCTATCGTACTCATTTTCAAATAAGATAAAATTGAGAATGGAAATGGGGAATGTGTCAAAGAGACAACAACCCGACCAAAATAAAAAAACACAACAGCAGAAGGTCACCAACAGGTCTTCAACGTAGCGAGAAATTCCCGCACCTGGAGGCGTCCTTCAGCTGGCCCCTAAACAAATATATACTAGTTCAGTGATAATGAACGCCATACTAATTTCCAAATTGTACACAAGAAACTAAAATTTAAATAATACAAGACTAACAAAGGCCAGAGGCTCCTGACTTGGGACAGGCGCAAAAAATGCGGCGGGGTTAAACATGTTTGTGAGATCTCAACCCTCCCCCTATACCTCTAACCAGTGTAGAAAAGTAAAAGCATAACAATACGCACATTAAAATTCAGTTCAAGAGAAGTCCGAGTCTGATGTCAGAAGATGTAACCAAAGAAAATAAACAAAATGACAATAATACATAAATAACAACAGACTACTAGCAGTTAACTGACATGCCAGCTCCAGACTTCAATTAAACTGACTGAAAGATTATGATTTCATCATATGAACATCAGGCACAATCCTTCCCGTAAGGGGTTTAGTATCATACCATCATAACATATATGAGAAGAACATAACCCGTGTCATGCCAACAACTGTTTTTAGAATAAATGTGTTTAGTTCCGACGCAAAGACCTTATCAGTGACTCAATATTAACGCCAAAATATGCAATCTTTAATGACTTGACAACAGTATCGTAATTATATCCCTTCTTAATAAGTCTATTCAAAGGTTTTGTAAGTTTATGAGGTGAATACTGACACCTTTGTGCTTTATAAAGAATATTTCCATAAAAAATTGGATGTGAAATACCTGAACGTATAAAAAGTCTGCATGTTGAGCTATATTTACGAATGATGTCTTTATACCGATGATAAAATTTAGTAAATGTTTTGACTAGTTTGTGATATCGAAAAAGAGCAAACATTTTAATTTGTAATCCAGGACGTACTCTTTTTTGAAGATTTATTATTCATTTGTTCTCGTCATGAATATGCATGAAATATTTGCCACTGGGTTACTATATTAATCCTGTAAACAAGTCCATATGATTTAAGGTTTTCAATAATTACTTTAAATTTTTTACAAAAACATTTTTTTACAAATCATTGCGGCAAAAATGATAAAATATACACCGATAAAATGTCTATCTTAACATATATTAATCTTTATACTAGAGATAAGTGTCAACCATATTAGCATTTGAAGGAATATCGTAATTGTGGTTAGCGTAATACATAAAGCTTTGTTTCAGTTTCTGGAATCAAGACTATTTTTAGCCTTGTTAGCAGAGATAATCATTACAAAAATAGTTGTATTGACTGAAAATTACGGTTGTCTGATCAATAATAGTAACAGCTATGCTTACGGCTCATTCACGTTTCTGTGCACGTTTCAAGCGGTGATAATTGAAACAAAACCCGATTGCTGTTCGTGTGGTTGTATTAATTAATGCGCAGAATTGTAGGAGGTAGTGGGAGTAAAAATCTGAATTTTTTCCATGTCCAAATGGCTCACATTTTGGGGAACGTGAATTTTTGGGATAAACAAGGTCTTTCCCACCCTTGCAGATCGCCGATGAGTCGAATTAATCCTCAATGATTTCTTTTTTTTAAACAATTGCGAATCCTACGCAAACTTTAATGGTAAAAGTTCCAAAAATTGTTATTTGTGTCATGTTTCTCCTTTTATATGTGCACTTCCCAGCACGAAGGTCGAAACTATAGTAGTTTGTTTGGGCGTAATTCTTCGTAAAAAAGGTTTTAAATAAATGCCTCTTCCGAAATTGTTTGCATCGTACGTGTATCTTGAAACTAGGTCACTGAAGAGTTCCTCTTGATTTCATGATGATGTTGTTTCGACATACATGATTCCATCCGCTTATAACGCGAACTTTAATAAAGACTCATGTAGGTTAATTTTATCAACAATAGCTTATCGTTGTTGCCCATTAGTTTGATGTGTTTGAGCTTTTGATTTTGCCAATTGACTATATATAGTTTCTTTCCGTTTTTGAATTTTCCTCTGATTAGAGTATTTTTGTTATTTTACTTCTTATTAAATAAATACTTTTTTCAAATTAATTTGCTTTATCTAAATCAAAATATAAAAAAAATGAATAAACGGTGATCTTTTGAATAACATTGTGTGTTTGCTAACGTGTGAAAAATTAAGGGTAATAAACTGTCACTGTGATTATAAAATTTTGCCAATGAGAGCACATCAGTTTATAATCATATTTATTTATTCAACACATGCTATTTTAAGGTCAGTATATTTTTGAAAGATATCGATACACATAAAAATCTATAAAAATTGGCTAGTTTCGGGGGGGGGGGGGGGGGGGGGGGGGGGAGTCAAGTTATTGTAACATTTTAACAATAGTGTTTGTGGTCATGTTCTTGACATGGTATAGGCACTTCGCAAACCAATGCAAAAAGTTGAATCACGTTTGAAGTAATTTAAATTCCAATCGTTAAATGAATCTTGCAGAATCTACTTCATCCTGGTGTGATTGGATTCCAATGTCCATTTTGCATAGTCAAGATCATATAACCTCATTGGTGTATTGTATATTATATTGCATTTAATTATAAAAACTCATTAAGGATACTCGTAAGCAATTATTTCCCGATATTCATTGTGCATACTTTATACATATATGTATATATAGAGCATATTGCACTAGCCAATTTACAATAAAACGAAACTATCTTTGTTTTGTCCTATGTACTTTTGTAATTACTATATTATGGACAAGTAATTTGCAGTCTGAGAGTTAATTGATGATTTCAACATTTGTCCGTTTGTTATTTGTTCTTTTTATGTTTAATCAAGTCGCGTCTACCTTACATCTAGTTTATTTTTGTTTAAATTGAGTCAAGTCAACTGTCACCGTATTTCTGCAAATAAATTCATCATAGATACAAGGACTAAATTTTGTATATACGCCAGACGCGCGTTTCATTTACAAAAGACTCATCAGTGACGCTCGAATCCAAAAAAAGTTAAAAAGGCCAAATAAAGTACGAAGTTGAAGAGTATTGAGGACTAAAATTCCTAAAATTTTGCCAAAGACAGCTAAGGTAGTCTATGCCTGAGGTAGGAAAGCCTTGGTATTTCAAAAATTTGTAAATAGTAAATTTATAAATATAACCATATCAATGACAATTCACCACAAGTAAACTATTAAAATATTTGACCGACATCAAATCATCAGTAAGAAAATTCTCAGCGCTTTCTTTTTAAATTATTAGAATATTATTTGTGTTCCCTTTCCCTTTAAAAAAAAAAGCACTAAATTGTTTTGGTTTAAATACAGCATTGGTTTTTATTAATGTTTTTCTGTTAATTACTCACTAAATGTATTTTCTTATGATAACTTTATACCAATTGCATATGACCGTAAATAAAAGTGTTCGAAATCAATATTCGTGTGCATAATTTCAATAATAGTTTTGTCTTCAGTAAGGTTTAATAATAGACAATTGTGCTGGTTGATTTTGAATAGGTGTATTTAGTTAAAAAAAGCGTCAAAATCTTTAAAAAGGTATCAGTTAGTTTTCAAAAAATCTTGTTCTTGAATGTCATTGAAAATATTGTTCTGCAAAAGAATGCTTGTTCGGAACCCTCAACGTGCGTGTATTTCTGATGTATTTCTCATATATTTTAACGCTGTGTGCTATACTAAATCTTGAGTACACGTACATTAACGGTACCAATGTACTGCACCAGAAACACATTTCGACTTTTTATTATTATTTTTTTTTTAGTCATGGTCGATGGAAAAAGTGTTTGAATATCAAAAGTCGAGTATAAAAAGAGGGCATACATGTTTTTTTGTAGACTTTTTTACCGACATACTTGTACAGTTTATGACCAAACTCAGTAAAGACCCGTCTCAATTGCATTTAATTAATAAATTCGGCAACACTTACCGTTATCTTGATGATATGTTTTCGTAAAATAATCAAGAATTTTCTTAATATAATGCCGATTTTTTTCCAAGGGAACTTAACTTAATAAATCTAATTTAAACAGTAATAAATGTCCTTTCCTAGATTTAGATATTACGGATTTAAACGGGAAACTACACACTAACATTTACGACAAAAGGGACGATATTTCGTTCCCTATTGTTATTTTTCTCTTTTGGAATGATGATGTGCCTTTTTGGGTACCATCTTACTGTGTTTATATTTCACAACTCATTCGCTATGCCCGTGTCTTTTGTGACGTTTTTATCTTAACGAACGTAATCTGTGTATTACTTGTAAATTATTAAGCCAGGAATATCGTTATCACAAATTACTTAAGACCTTTACAAAATTCTTCCATAGATTTTTTTTTGTTTGGTTGTACCTGTAGAAAACGTATTTGAAACGGGATAGTACATTCTCAGTTTTACGGAAATGTTGTTTACCGTGCTCGGAGAAAAGATCCTGGTAAACTTATCGTTCCTTTGAATAAAGTTTTTCTAAATGTTACTAATTCAAGACTGTAATTAGATCATTGAATCTTGTTTTATTTGTATTAATATTGATTTTGTTATCAGTAAATTAAAAGCAAACTAAATATTATTGTTTTATACATATACACATTCATGGATCTACAATCTCTCGATACCTGTATCTTTGCATTGCACAAGGTCGTGTTTTTCTCTGACTGCTTATAAATAAAGGCAACGTAGTATACCGCTGTTCAAACTCATAAATCCATGGACAAAAAACAAAATCGGGGTAACAAACTAAAACTGAGGGAAACGCATTAAATATAAGAGGAGAACAACGAAACAACACTACAATGTAACACACACAGAACCCGGACCAAGCAACAGACAAAATCCCACGAGAATAACAAATATAACATCAAAACTAGATACATGAATCTGGGATAGACAAGTACCGTGACACGTCTTATCGCAATGTGAATTTACACTCAAAAATAAGAGAAAACAAACGAAGCAACGTTAAAATGACGTCCTTTCACTAAATCCATTGTATGTTGGATGTGTACTGATTGATAATTCAGTCTTAGATGCATGATTTTGTTTTTATCATTATTAGTTGGATTTGAACTAGCTGTCAGTAATTGCGAGTACTCTCACATCTGTACTTGGTGTCGTTTTTGTTGATGGGATGTACAAGTGCCCGGCCAAGTCCACTTGTATTTGTAATATTTGTATTTTTATGCATCTGATGAGATAAGCCTTTTTCAACTGATTTTTATAGCTCGTTCTTATGTTGTACTGTTACACCACTGTTTTTTCGTTAATTTTTTGTACATAGATTAGCCGTTAGTTTTCTTGTTTGAATTGTTTTACAATGTCATCTCGGGGCTGACTATGCGGTATGGGCTTTGCTTAAGAAATAATTGATGCAAGCTATACTTTATTGTAGTTTTAACATGGGTAGGCATTATATTCGTGATTATTTTTGCCCGACAGATACACGAATATAATGCCTAACCATGTTAAAACTACAATAAAGTATAGATTCATCAATTATTTCGATTCTCATTAGGACAATTAAGTTAATTTCTATGCCCAATGTGTATAAAACGTACCAATTTCTTGCACCAGATGCGCATTTCGACAATAATGTCCTTCAGTGATGCTCGTGTAGATCTTAGTGTAAGCTCTCCATAGTCTCCTTTTTATTGTAAAAAAGCAAACGACTGGCACTGTGATTTTTCAGAGGGGGATTTGGAGTAGCCAACGTGAACGGTTGTCGTATCTAGGTCAAATATGTCAATTTCGGAATGCAACACCTTTACAGTCATAATAAATGATTTATTTGTGCATCATTTAAAAGTTTGGAAGTGTTTTAAGTTATGAAATATATTAAATGCATGCCAATTTGATCAAATTCATCATTCTGCAGTAGTCAATAAACGCATGTGCAAACAATTTTTTTGGATTTAGAGCATGGGTTTGTTCACAAAGCGAAAGAAGCACGTCATATAAGAATCATTGTTAAAGGCCGTACGGTGTCCTATAGTTGTTAATTTGTGTGTAATTTGGTCTCTTGTGGATAGTTGTCTCAATGACAATCATACCACAACTTCTTATATATATATTTTCTGTGACTGTATCTTACATTAATTTGTAGGATCCTTTACTATAGATAATTTAGCTGTAACAATAACATCTTCATGCCTTATATATCATGTACTGTAGTACGCCGCTAGATTAAAACTGACGTGGAAAGGTAACACATGCCCACCCAAAGCTCTTTTTTTGAGAGCCCAGTGGTCGTGTGGTCTAGCGGGACGGCTGCAGTGCAGGCGATTTGGTGTCACGATATCACAGTAGCATGGGTTCGAATCCCGGCGAGGGAAGAACCAAAAATTTGCGAAAGCAAATTTACAGATCTAACATTGTTGGGTTGATGTTTAGACGAGTTGTATATAATATATATATATATCTATAATACTAAAATTACGAGGTCCAATTTGTCAGCCGTCATCACGTAAAAACGACGAATCAAAGAATTCAACTTTAAATATAACTAATATAGTACAAAGGTGTAGATTAAAAATTACACCACTCCAGGCCTTTTTGTTTTCCACGTAACTAATATTGCCAATAATTAAGAAGTTCCGGGTGGAGTCCGATACCGATACCAATAGTATATTCACCTGTTACCTATTACCTTATCTGTACGTTCCGCATCTGACAGGCGCACCAACAAACGGTGTATTCAGGACTAATATGCTATATACATGGGTCATAATCACAGGGTTAACACTACTAAATTTTCAAATTACCTATTGTAGTATTTTAATCGGTAAGACTTTCTAAGATAACAATACAAATACTAAAAATCTGGACTAAAAATAAGGCCTATAGGTACAGTTTTCAATTTGTTAGCGGGCATGACGTAAAACAGCGAATCAAAGAATTCAACTTTATTTATAACTAATATAGGACAATGCTGTTGATTAAAAAATATTCCATTCCAAGACCTTTTGTTTTCCAAATAATTAATATTACCGATAATTGATAAGTTCCAGTTCGACGGGTTCAAACAGAAAGATTTGAGGCATGACTTTACCAGATGACAATACTAATACAATTTGTATTAAAATAAGGCTTGCGCATAGTTATATACTTTAATTCAGTCACGGACCCGCGATATCACGGGTGTGTTCTAGTATATATATATATATATATATATATATTGTTTTGTTATAGAGGCCTTTAATTTTGTTCGTTAAAATTATTTCACATTTTCATAGTAGTACGGGCCTTTTATTTTAAGGCGACTATGCAATATGGGTTTTCTCGTTGTTGAAGGTCGTAAGGTTGCCTATAATTGCTTAAATTTACTTCAATAAACTTTGGTGGATAGTTGTCTCATTGGCAACTATACCGCATCTTTTTATTTTTCATCAAGCATTGTTGTAAATACGGCGCGGGAACGTCACTTATGTCTTATATTGTAACGTCAAGACTTTGTGACGTGTCACTTGTATACTTGGGCTTACATAGATGGATTACACATATTAGAACATGCAACGTTTTATTACTTAATTCACGTATTCACGACATTTTGGTGCCGTGCCCAATGGTTTTGAATAAGTTGCAATCGATTAGGAAAGCGAACAGAAGTGTAGTTACGAGACATTTACGGAAAATCGACGATTTGAAAAACGAAGAGGAGTCAGCCAGGGTCGATCTTTTAGCAACATTCGAAAGTGTGGAACAAAAGAAGAAACTTTTGGAAGATTTAAATCAACAAATTATAAGTGCAATCGATGCAGAGGATATTGAAGAAGAAATTATCAACACAAATGAGTATACTTTAGATTTGGAAACTTAACTAAAACACTTGCGTATATTCATACAGAGTTTAGACAATTCGAATAATCATAAAAATCAGCAGTCTACTTCATCATATCAAACATTAAATTATGAAGCACCACCTTTTATTCCTAGTTCATGTATTGAAAATCAGCAACAGAGTTTTATCACACAATCACTGTCAACGTTCAGCAATCAAATACAGTGGAAATATTATCAGTAGTACATATGAACCCGAATCTACCAGATATTCAAAAATTCAACTATTTACAATCACAACTCGGAGGTGAAGCTTCACACACAATTGATGGGTTCGCATTGACAAACGTTAATCATAAGGAGGCAATTAATGTATTAAAAGAAAGATACGGACAATCTAGTGAGATCACGCATGCACACATCATAGTGTTAGTTTGGCCTTATAGTCATCACCATTCAAAATTAAACCACTTCCAAATAATAAAATATAATTTTCAGGTTAGCTGAAAACCTTACCATTGAGGTATCTAAGAACACATCACTGGATTGCATTTGCAAAACAGCTATGGAACACGGAAACCTTACAGACAGACCTGATCTTATAAATTGTAATATTGTCGGAAATTTAATTACGAAGTTATTTCCAATGTCAAAGAAGTCAATTGTTCGTTGTCAATTTACTAAGAAAAGTATGCAGAGTTATAAAAACATTTCCATCAATTTGACTGGCCTTTCCACCACAACAAGAGAGATTTCATTTGAAGATATTCATAAAATGACACCACCTAATTGGTTCATCTTCAAGCAATGTGCCACCTCAATCACTTTCGGATACTTTTATGACATATCATTTAACGGGAAGAACCCTGTCTTACATTTAACATTCATTTGTGAGAAATTAATCACAGTACATATTGATAATAAACTTGTAGATCCTGCCTCATACCAAATCCCTAATAGAGTGGAATATACATTTACATCTTTAGCTGCAATATTTCAATGTGTAAAGTTGATTCATCCTTGCGAAGGATATGAAATCAAACTGAATAAAGAGCACTCATTCTCTTCAAGTATAAAAGGTACTAACGAAATATGTAAATTATCGGATGGTGTGGCAAAGCACATATTAAAACATGAAGACTACTTGGTTATTGTGCCAATAAAGTTAAACTCCTCTCTTCTTATATGTAACAAGTGTTCCAAATTTCTTGCAAACAAGAAAATGAATAGTTTAAAATCAGAGAATAAGGAAAATGACCCAGGGGAACTTTCTAAAGGTGAAATTATCAGAAAACTTAAAGAGTTAGCTCCTAACCTTCATGAAAATCAAATTTCATTACTTCACACACAGATTGTTGCATCTAATATGACAAGTAAGAAAGGAATGCGTTGGGACAAAGATGTAATTTATATGGCCTTAAGTTTGTACAATAGAAACCCTTCAGCATACAGAGATATTGTTCAAAATGATTGGTTACAATTACCGTCTGAAAGTCTTATAAAACTATACAAAAATGCTGTGCATCAATGTCCTGGAATTGTTCCTGACATGATGCTGTGGATGTGTAATGAGGCCAAGCGGCAAAACCTTGTAACAGAGGACTACTTTGGAGGTTTAATTTTAGATGAAATGGCGATTCAAGAAAACCTACAAATTGCCAATACCAAGTTGAGCACAAAATTATACGGTTTGTCTGATAGCGGTTTAGATGTGCAACAAATGCAAGCACTAAACGAGGGAAAATTTGAAAGCAAACTGGCAAATCATGTACAGCAATACATTTTCAGTGGTCTGACAGGTTACAGATGGTCATTTGCAAATTTTCCAAATCTTCAGGCACCCCCAGCAGAGATTTTTCTTACTTCATGGCTATATATAGATGAACTATATAGGTGGGGCTTCAAGTCAATATATTGTTGTCTAGATGGCTCAGCAAACAATAGAGCTTTCTTGAAAATGCATTTCCCGTGTGGAAACCCAGTATCAGATAAAATGGTAGCCAAGGGTTACAAAAACCCATTAAGAAAATTAATGGATCCAAGTCATTTGATCAAAAAAATTCGAAATAGTGTTTTTAGTAGTGATTTGCTAGACAGCCATCAAGGCTTCTTACTGTGCATGGTACATTCATCGTTTGGAAAATGTGGATTGACGCATACCAATGGGATCGGTCAAGTAACAGCTTTCAAATCCACAATAAACTAAGTGATGATCATATATACCCCAGTAGTTCACAGAAAATGCGCAATAAACTTGCATTTGAAACCCTTGATTGTGACATGCTATATTTGATGCAATGTTATTCCGAAACCCTAAACGAAGCTGGTAAAGCAATGGTAGGAGTGCTAGAGTTTCTTAAATATACAAGAGTCCTAGTAGCCTTGGTTACAGATTCCCGACCAATTAAAGACAGTAATGATATGAGATTGAAACAGTTATCAGAAAGCTATAATTGGTTTAAAGCTTGGGAAAATCAACATGTATGTAATCAGGATTTACATAAAGATATAAAGCATTGATAACAATGGAAACTAGAGAAGAAATTGACTATATGTTCCATGGATTAAGTTCTCTTGTAGCAATGTGTATCAATGAAATTAAAATTGAAGTGGTACCGAATAGAATTAACAGTGATTCAATTGAAAATATTTTCTGTCACGAGCGTTCCTTGTATCATGGTGCTAATACTAATCCAAATTATAATGAGTACAGAACATGAATTAACAACATAATATTGGGTCAAACAACTACCTCAAAGAAGTCCAATGTCGGCGGGTATAAAGCCAGGCCGCTAGCCCTTGGACTGCCTCCAAAAACGATGAAGCGTAAGTTTATTAACCGCTTAATTGACTAACCCCTTTAGGTCAGACTTTTTCATGCCCTATCATTGGTGCATTATGTTTTTCGTTCGCCCAGTCCCGCTTCAAGTTTTCAGATTAAAGTTTTTGGTCAAGGTAGTTTTTCATAAAGTTGAAGTCTAATCAACTTGAAACTTAGTACACACGTTCCCTATGATCTTTTTAATTTCAATACCAAATTAGAGTTTTGACCCCAATTTTATGGTCCACTGAACATAGAAAATGATAGTGTTAGTGAGGCATCTGTGTATTATGGACACATTCTTGTTACATGTATTTTCTGTTTAATGAATGAGTCTTTTTTGAAAACCGAAATAAGAATAAAATGAACTTTAAGTTAGTCAACTTTTATTTTCATTTTTCCCTCAGACGTATTTGTATTAATTGCACTGATAAGCATAATGTGTGCTTAAAATAATAAAGAATTGAATATTTAAAGAAATGAATGGTTCTTTTTGTAAAATCATTGGAGTGTAAAAGCGTTGGACCGAAGTACATTTTGTTTGAAGTGTGGAAGCGCTTCATTTGTAAAATGTACGCATGGTCAACACCTCTATAACCCTATGAAATTACTAAAAGAAGCATTCAATACATAAAATTACATTTTCTCGCTATGATCATGAAAACACGATTACTATCAAGGTTTTTTTAATTACATGTGCACTTTATTGTTGAAACGTGTTATCATGGTATGTTTCAATTCATGCAATTTATTTTGAAATGAAGAATGACGCGAAATGGATGTTGGCCAATCAAAATAACGTATAATAATGAAACAAACATCTAATGTGATTATAAAAATATTAAACTGTTGTTTTTGTCCTATGTCAATACAAATGATAGAAATTTTTCATATCGGATGTATCACGTTTGGCGGCCGTCGACCGTAAACTTTTCACTGTTTGAAATTCATCAGAATAATATGATAAACAAATTAAAACAAAATATTTTCACATCTTTGGATTATTATGAATGGTTTTTTTTCTTCATGTTTTCATTTTTGGTTTTGACATTTTTACTTGACCCAAAACATATACAAAATTCAAACTGTATAAGGAATACCAATATGTATGCCTTGATCGCGAATTGATGCTTCTGCACATGTTATAAGTCTCTGAATATCTCATTCAAATCAAGAATATCTCCTTCTAATTGTATAATCCTTTCTTCCCTATCCTGTATCAATTCAAGGTCATCTTATATCACTTGTTCCTGAGCCTGCATCTTTTCACCTCGTCTTTCTCGTTCAACAAATGAAGATTTGTCATTATCTTCATTAAACCAACCAGCTGAAGAATTTGGTTTTTTTTTCGCTAAATGGTTTTGTATATCTTTTAAATTTACTTTCCGCTATATAAAAGGTGATGTTCTCTCACTAAATAATTCAAAATTCGGTGACTATGTTGAACGCATCTATCACATCGAACTAGAGATAAAGGATACAACATATACAGTTAATTATGCCTCATATTTTGACTTACATCTAGAAATTGACAATGTGTGTCAGTTAAAAACAAAACTTTACGATAAAAGAGAGGATTTCAGCTTTTCATTTGTGAACTTTCCATTTTTAAGTATCAACATTCCAGCAGCGCCTGCATGCGGAATTTATATCTCCCAACTGATACAATATTCCCGTGCTTGTATTTCCTATCATTATTTCCTTGATAGTGGGTTGCTGCTCACAATGAAGCTATTAAACCAAGAGTTCCAAATGGCGAAGTTGAAGTCACCCCTTTGTAAATTTTACGTAGGCCATAGTAGTCATCCCTGTTAGACTAGACCACTTTTTCCCATGGACCCAATGTTAAAGCCGCTATTTTTTGTTTGGTGGAGGAAATTTTCGACAAGGGTCAAGTGGTCATTTTTGTTTTTAGTAATATAATTAAGAAAATGTGTACAATGGTATGACAATTAATATAATTAAGTACTAGTATATTGATTTAATTTTTAATCAATATTTTGTGATGACATTGGTTCAAGTCTGATTAATATTATTGATTAATATCTACTCTTGTAGCGCGGGTACTTAACAAAGTTTTATATGGTATAGGTATAACAGTAAACACTCCACCTTTCCTTATGAGCCACGGTCAGTTTAGCAGACAGGAAGTGGAGGTAACTCAAACTATTGCTATATTAAGAATTCACACTGAGCGACATATTCGCAGGGTAAAGGAATATCATCTCTTTGATAATATAATTCCTTTAAGTATGGTTGGTACTATCAACCAGCAATGGACTGTGGCAAATATGCTGACCTTGTTTAAAGGTCCTCTAGTTAAAGATTGGCATCAAGCGGTATAAAATCCTGAAGTAAACATTTATTTTGAAAATTAAATTTAACTTTATTAAAAAATTTGTAATGACTAATCATATACATAGTTGTTTTCATTGATGATAAGGTTACAAAAGAATAATTGTGCTCTTTCTAAAACTTTAAAAACAACTTTGGAAATTCATTCAACAGAGTATATATACACTGTTATAAAATTAAGTTTTTTTTAAACCACAAATCATGGACAATATTGAATCATATATAATTAAATATATATTGATAAACTATAAAATTGCAGGACTTTTATACATTCATGTTTAACTTTATTCCTGAAGCTATTGTAAACAAAATGCAATCAAGTTTTAATCAAGTACCTCCTGCCCCACATCATACATTCCATTTTAATCTAAAACCTGGTGGAAGAAGCCCTTTAAATTTGTGAAAAGTTAATTACAGGAAAAATGTGTGCCAATACTGTTGTATTTCAATGTCACTCTCCAAAATAAATATTCAAAGTTTAATCATTTTTCAATAATATATATATATTTTTCAACAAGTGAATATTGAAACTTATATACCTACCCATCTTAACAACTTATTTAAAAGTGTTCAACCCTACTCTTTTCTTCAATTAACATAAATGAGATTTTTTTTTTGTAAAAACACCTAAAAGTCCTGTTGATTGTGAAATACAAATTAAGATCAGTAAATTTTTTCAAAGAAAATGATAGAAGTAAAATATGTCTAATTTGCATTTCATGTCTTTCCACACTTTCTCATCAAATTTTACACACTCAAGATGGCTTTCATCTGAGCGCCACACATAAAAAATGGAACCATTTTAACCCAGTAACAGCCAGTTGCATCATAATTTGGTGGTAATAGTTATGATTCCTTTTCAATGTCCAGGTGTTATCATCTCTTTTTGTCAGATAGCTGCATTCCCTTAACTGCTTGACAGGACACTTGATCTCAAATAACCCGTAAGGTGGCACCATTAATGGGTTATATACCTTTCTGTCCGGGATTGCTGCCAGTCTAGGAGAGAATGGGCTTACAATTATGCCACAAGGGTACACATTTACACTGTCATCTTGAAGCTAGAAGAAACACAAAAATGGTATAAAAAAGCTACAAGTCGAATGAAATAGAAATAATAACAGAAATGTTATTGAATTTATTGAATTTTTCTATTTTATTCATTTCAACAGTACTTAATCACTCATATAGATAATTTGTTGAAACAGTTATAAAAGTAGTCCTTCATTTCAGTACTTTTCCATTTTCCCCTGCAATCTTCAATTTTTGGTTGTTAATTATTCTCTATTGTTTTTGTCAATTATTTTTTTTTCTGATATTTAATGTGGTACCCAACACCTTAACTGAAATTAATTTGGCTCGTTTAATTTTCATAAAATTTTGACAAAGTATTTACTTTGACCCTTTGACAAAAATATAAAAATTCAAAAAATTTGAACCAATCGTTTTATCAGAAAAATTACACTGGTTATATAGCAGTTTGACAAGTACTTATTTTGATCATCGAGAAGCTTAATACACAACGTTTTTCAGAGTTTTCTCCCTGTAGTGTTAGGTACCACCTTAAGCAATCCAATAATCTCTTTTCTTTATTTTTTCATTCATTTTACTGTTTATTTGGCTTATTATTCTCCAATATGTAAACCCCATGCACACTCTCGTACACTTAAAAATGTATTACAATACATGCAGTTCAATTCATTTGTGTTACATAAATGTTTACCTAATTAGGTCACAAACTTTAAGCCGTGATTAAAACATACTTTGGATGAATTTATGGTGAAAAGTAAAGAAGAATTATTATATTTAACTACAAAAACTGTATGATAGGCTATAAAATAGTAATTTCAAGTACCGTGGCATATGCATTGGCAGCTACAGCCTCAAACAACAACCCATGTCTCATACTTTCTGTTACAACTTTACGAGTTGTTTTTAATCTTGCAACTAAAGGATCATTATCTGGAAGAAAAAAAACAATGTCTGGTATTCATTATTCAGCATTTTATATAAATAATATTAACTGTGTCTACTTGTAATCAGAAGATTAGAGTTTTTATCTATAGATTTTTAACATTAGGATACTATTCATCATTGTTCGATCCATGTATATATGTTTGTTTGTTTTTTATGTTAACGAATTTTTTAAGTTGACAATTACCATACAATTTGCAATGTTCTATCCAACAAGTCCTTTCCCAGTGTGCATTACACATGTATGCTATTTGTTTTATATCATAATTAAGCAAATATTTTTGATGTAAATAGTCCTACATCTGCTTCAATTGAACTATGTTCGATATCTACATGTATCCTATTGGCATTCATACAACATATCATAATTTGTATTATTGATGATATCTTTTCTAATTTTATAAGATATACATACTGTATAAAAATTCATTGTCACTATCTAATGAATGGTCTTTGTTAAAAAAATATGTTGGCTACACATATAGATGTAAATCAATTATTAGTATACTCAATTCAATTCAATATTTATAATAATTTATGTTTCAATATATATATAGATTTGCATATGGACCTCCTTTCACATTTATATATTGTACAATGTATATGAACTTTATGACACCCAATGCAATGAAGTGATAAATAAATGTTGATAAATGTCACTTTTTTGTTTTTTTTTATACAAGGTATCTAATTGACATCATTAAAATTTTATAGTTTAAAGAAATGTTCTTTAACTTGTGGAAAATGTGTGCATTTTTTTCTATATACATGTACAAACCAGCTCTTCTTTTTACGATATTCCCAGCTACGAATCTATCTTTACGGATAGCATGCCACTTAGGATCGTTACTCTGGAGACGGGTAATTTCTTCTATGTTGTGGCTCTCCTCAGCAGTTACACATATAGAGTCCAAGCTGGTGCACCTTTTCTGATCTAAAACTGGATTCAATTCATTGACCATCAGGTTCTCAATAGGCAAAAGGGGGAAATCTGCATCTAAGATATTCAGAATAAAATGGCTAGATAACTTTCGCTGGTAGCGAATTGGTGATCCTTTGGGATATTTTCCAAATCTGGTCTCAATCATGTTACATGTAGATGTGTTGTGGTGTGAAGAGAACGACAACAAAAGACAGGTGTTATCCATGTCTGCTATTGCAGAACATAAATCAGATACAGGAGTCAGAGGTACTTAAATTGGATTGTAGAGGGTAGACCTTTATCCTCTTGGTTGCCTGTACGGTGATTTTGTGTCATAGCCTACTACAATAACATCATCTGCTGTATTTCCCTTTACCTTTTACTAGAGAAGAAGAAGACAGCTGACACATGTAAATAAACACTGAAAGGCGGAAGTTGAACAAAAATCAATAACTTTCCAGTAATATTTGTAACGTACTTCTCGCTGAAGTACTTATAACCCTTTGATACTTCTTTAATTCCAAGGCTCTGGCTACTGCCTTTAATTATATCTTCTACAAATCCAAATGTTATTGGTGGAACGATCATTAAATCGTGTGTTCTACAACTGGTGTATTCTGAATTCTTCAAACAATGGCAACAGATGTTCTTTAAAATTAGAAAAAAATTTGTGCAATACCTTCAGCGCTTTTGAGTGTTTCAGCAAATAAAATGTGACATTCATTTGGTTCAATATTAATTAAAGATTTTCGTCTTAACACCAATTGAAAAATGCTTTTAAATTAAACAAAAGAGCCACGAGAGCTAGCCTCATTTACCAAAGATCATCCTCGAACACGTCTGGTATAGACAATTTTACATTTGGGCAACAGCATACAATTAATTGTCAAATGTTTGCAAAGCATATTCTTGACCAGCACGTTTTGACATATCTTAACATTGTTTCATAGTTGTAAATACTATTGCCATGTCGAGGCTAGGCATCTATAATCGAAGCATAGGCTACAGACGAAATTTCCGATTTAGCCTTTTGTAAGAACCGGTCCAAAATGGAACAATTTGTTCAGTGCTTTCTGCAGAAAATGGAATCGAATCTAAGTTTTGTCTCGAAAGAAGTCGCGGAAATACCAAAGACAGGACAGATATATCCCGGTTTTCGATGAAACAAGACACATTCTTCCAATAAACAATAGAAAAACGAGGAGGTCCATACCGTTCTGTTGGCTTGTCGTAAGGTAAACATGCCATAAGATCGGTATTCGAATCATTCAACGTCAAAGATCTTTATAGTCCCCGTTTAACCATAATGGAACTCATGTGGGCGTTTGATGATTCTATTTGATACTGAAATACAACTCTAGCCATGGAGTGAAATGTATTTTTACCATCGATTGTTTCAGCATTTACGTCAATATTTTCTGCTCCCTCCTGTATAATACGACCACCTTTTCTAAAAGCAGCAATACCATTAGGTACATAGGACATGTTTTGAAGTCTGTCTATTTCCAAATTTGCTAAACTATTCCGATATGTACGTACTTCAGAATAGGATGCACAAAAACCATGTGAGTTAGGATTTTCAATTCAAATTTTAGAGCCACACTTATGGTGTAATTGTAATGCCAAAGCAAGATGAAATGGGGTTAACAGGTTTATGTTTAAAGCGCAAGTATGCATTCTGTTATTCCTAGGACTTTTCGCAGTTTGTCGACAAGAAGTTTAGAAACATTACTACAATCTTTCAATGAGCATCAGAATAACGAGAAGGTCCATATCATATTCATTGAACTATAATGCAAAGTTAAAAATCCTCATTAAAGTTAATTTATAAGAAATACTGACTTAAAATGGCTTCGAAACTTTACAATAGGAAGTTTAAAACATTTTAATTCGGAAAATCATGAAATTATCAATGTGATCTAAATTTACAAATGTTGTAATCACTTCTTTAAAATAATACGCTAAACTGAGTGAACATGTACAAAATTTAGACAAAAAAGATAAGGAATTCTAGTTTTACATTATGAATAAACAATTAAACTCTGTATAAAATGCAAAATCATATGTTAAAAGACAAAAAAAAGTAACAAAACTCAATTTTTTTCCCAAATCAAATGTCTTTTTTCTTTTCATTTTATAAAAAAACTGCACCGCATGAAATGTCTACGACCGGGCAAAAAAGTTAGCTTAAGGTATTGGCTTTGCAAAAAAAAACGTTTTTAGCCTGCAGGTATTCCGGTCCATTAAAGTCGTAAAATAAGCACCTTTTTCTTGATCTGTCACTCCACTACTAGACGTCTTTTTCGATACTGGGCACCCTATTATTACAGGAGGGAGGACAGAAGCCTTTTATTTATATCACGAATCGGCTTTTGATGAATCTATCAAATACTACGATGTAACCTCGCTTTACCCGTACATAAACAAAACGGGCAAAGCTGTAATAGGGCATCCTAAAATAGTAACAGAGAATTTTGAGTATCTAACGATGTATGAAGGACTAATCAAATGCAAAGTTTATCCACCCAGAGGCCTACATATTCGAGTGTTACCCGCTAAAATTAACAACAAACTGATGTTCTCCTTGTGTAGAACATGTACTGAAATAAAACAGCAAACAACCTGCCGTCATGGCAATGAAGAAAGGTCTTTTACCAGAACATAGGTGACAGATAAGCTAAAGATGGCAGTAAATAAGGGATATATACTAAGTACAATATATGAAGTCGCATTTCGATGAAGTTGAGCAAAATGACCCCA
This sequence comes from Mytilus edulis, assembly GCA_019925275.1. Lineage (NCBI taxonomy): Eukaryota > Metazoa > Mollusca > Bivalvia > Mytilida > Mytilidae > Mytilus > Mytilus edulis. Next base: position 38,959,240 of record CM034355.1, read on the forward strand.
TTTCAAAAACAGAAGGCATTTTCACAGAGTACATTAATACTTTTCTGAAGATGAAGCAAGAGGCAAGCGGGTGGCCTAGTTTGTGTATAACCAAGGAACATAGGCAACAATACATTCAAGATGACTATGAGAAAGAAGGCATTTTACTCGACTACAATAAGATAGAAAAACATCCTGGGTTACGCGCACTGGAAAAATTAATGCTAAATAGTTTTTGGGGTATGTTTGGACAGCGGAAAAATTTACCACAGGTCGATTACGTATCCGATCCTTCTATATATTTCGATATGCTGACCAGTGATCAACAAGAAGTAACAGTTGGGAACTTTGTCACGGATGAAATGGTGGAAATGCGTTGGAGGAATAAAGCGGAATTTGTTGAGTCATCAGGAAGAACTAACGTCATGTTGTCGGCATATGCAACTTCTCAAGCTAGACTCAAATTATACAGTTATTTGGAACAATTAGGACAGCGGGTGATCTACGCTGATACCAATTCTATTGTTATCACTGTGAAGGACGGTGAATGGGAGCCGTCTCTAGGGGACTACCTCGGAGATCTTACGGATGAGGTTCCGGAGAACAAGATTACACATTTTGTAACAGGTGGTCCAAAAAAACTACGCATACAAGTTGCATAAAACCTGATGATAGAGGAAATCAAACAATTTGTAAAGTTCGGGGTATAGCGTTAAACTATAAAAATGCTTTAAGTATCAACTTTGAAACAGTGCGTGAAATGGTTACTAATGGCAGTCAAGGTGACAAAATAACTGTTTGGGACGAGAACAAGATTACAAGAGACAAACAGAACACTATAATCATAACAAGTAAAGAGATTAAAGATTATAAAATTGTATTTGACAAAAGAGTTATCACTGAAAAGTTCATTACAAAACCGTATGGATACTAGATTTTGTAGCTTCTTAATGTTTTAGAGATGAATGTTATTGCTTTTTAATTAAAATGTGATTTAAACAAACCGTTTGCTATTTTGTTTATTTATTTTACTGAGTATATAATATTCAATTCTTTATTACTTTGAGCAAATGATGCTCATCAGTACAAATATAATATATATGCAAATACAATATATAATAAATAAATACATAAAACATACATAACTGATAAATGAATAAATCCAAGAAGAAAAATAATCTATATTAAGTATTGGTTATAACATGTCTGTTCTACGTTTAAATGCATGGAAAAGAAATTTACAAAGGTTACATATGTCTTTTACATTTTCTGTGCTCAACAACTGTAAAAGCTTAAATGACGATGGACGCTTATAATAATGTGGCTTAATTTACTGTCTCCTAATTGCATTATAACAATCACACTGTAAAAAGAAATGAAACTCGTCTTCTATTGTATTTAAAGTACAGAGAGTGCATTTTCTTTCAGATCTATTAACACCGTGATGTCGTCCTGTTTCAACAAATAAGTTATGTGAAGACACTCTTATTCTCGTTAGATACACTCTAAAATTCACATGTTTAGTAAGGTAAAATTGTAAACGAACATTATTTATACAGTATTTATATAAAAAAAAACACTTTGGCGAGCCATCCAATAATTGATTCAAATGTTGATTAGCTTGATCAAACTTTCTAGTTTTGACAAAATACTTAAGAGTGTCATTCACAACTAAATTATCTTGGTTATACCAGAAGTCATTCAGACCCAAATAAAACAATAAATACTTCTGTTGATAAATCCAACTATTTCTGTTATTACATTGATTCCGTACCTGCTCTTTGTAACAATTTTCAAGAATACAATTTTTCGTTGATAAAAGTTTAAACCAGTATCTTATAATATTATACAATCTAGAATATATCAAAGGATATCTTCCAAGCTCATAATACACCATTACATATGTTGTATATTGTTTGACACCTAAAATATTTTTGCAAAAATCTAACTGAACTTTTTCAATATTAGGAGCTTTATGAAAGCCCCATATCTCACTGCCATAGCATAAAATACTACTTATGTATGTATCAAACAAATCAAGGTATGTGAAAACATTCAAATATAAGGATGACACTTTTGATTACAAGGCAAAAATAGCTTTCCTGCCGTGCTCAGATAATTGTTTTTGAGTTTTTAAAAATTTTCCGTTATAATTCAACAGAATACCTAAATAACAAAATTCATCAACAATGTCAACAACATTACCATCAAAATACCACTTTTCTTCAACCTTCACATTATCAACATTTCTAAATACCATTATTTTTGTTTAAGCATTGTTCACAGTTAAGCCCCATTTTTGAGTATACAATAAAAGTGTGTCTAACATATCTTGTAAACCTTTTACAGAATCAGAAAATAGTATCATATCATCGGCGTATATAAGCAAAAATAGAGACAATTCCTGTACTTCATACGGTACATTACCGTTATTTAAAAATTCCATTTCAAAATTGTTTACGTACAATGAAAAAAGGATTGGAGAGAGTACTTCCCCTTGTATTAAGCCAACTGTACTCGTGAACTGCTCTGAATAAAAAAACATCAATTCGTACACATGATTTCACATTTGAATACATTGATTTTAGTAATGATAAAAGTTTCCCTGTTATACCAACTTTTGACAATTTCAACCATAAATTCAGTCTACATATTGTATCAAACGCCTGTTTGTAGTCTACAAAGCAGCAATACAAACGATTCTTACTAGAGAGTGTTTTTTGAATGACAGTTAATAAACTAAACATCGCATCAACTGTACTGCTGCCCGGCCGAAATCCAAACTGTGCATCAGTTATAATGTCATAGGTATCGGACCAAAGTAATAATCTCATAATAATAATGGACGTGAACAATTTGGCTAAATTACTAACCAAACTTATCCCGCGATAGTTTACAAGATCAGACGGATCGCCTTTTTTTAAAAACTGGAACAAGTATCGCAACTGTTCATGTTGTCGGAAAGTAACCAGAAGACAATACCCTGTTGAACATTTCCTCTAAGAACGGAAACAGCACATCCTTATATTCAATTAACATTTCGTTCAGAATCCCGTCAATTCCATGACTTTTCCCACGTTTCAATTTGGAAATACATTTCACAATTTCGTCCTGCATATATCGAAAACATATTCAAACAACAATGAAAGCACAAAACGAAACACATTTATCTTTATCTTCAAATCTTTAAGATTATATATACAAGATGATTAAAGATGATTGCATTTGTTAATTAAGTTAAATCTAAATAGTAAAAAAGAGATCCTGTTCTTTTTTACTATTTAGATTTAACTTAATTAACAAATGCAATCATCTTTAATCATCTATTACTGACCATCAAAAACAAAATACTGAACACCGAGGAAAATTCACAAAAAGAAAAGTCTCTAATCAATTGGCAAAATCAAAAAATCAAACACAGAAACGAATGGATAACGTTAAATGTTTGAATGGTTCTATCAATTTAATTAATTTGATGATCAAATAACTTAATTAAATTATTTAATCTTATTGTACTGACAATGTCATATATGTGTATGTTTGGTCGATTAAACCATCACTTACAATTCTGATACGCCATTTAACTGACCAAACAACCATGGTCTAAAACTGTAATCAATCAATAGGACCATTTGACCAATGTCAACGCTACGTGTTAATGAGGAATTAATTAATTTACTTAATTATATTATTAATTGTCATAATTAATTATTAATTAAGAAAACACAACATTTCCTTAATTATATTACTAATTAAAAAAAAATGACCACTTGACCCTTGTCGAAAATTACCCCCACCCAACAAAATGGCGGCTTTAACATTGGGTCTATGGGGGGAAAGTGGTCTAGTCTAACAGGATCTAACAGGGATGACTACTCGCCGTCACGAGTTGGTTGACCGTTATGGAATAACCGTTTCACAGATGATATCGGATATAATATATATATATGTTCCTTACGTCGTAACTACAATCCCTTCCCTTTGCATGAATGTGACCTACCGAGCTAAACTACTTACCGGGTTTGTAATAACCTAAACAACACACGACGGGTGCACATGTGGAGCAGGATCTGCCTACCCTTCCGTAGCACCTAAGTCACCCCCATTTTTTTTTTTGGTGGGGTTCGTGTTGCTTAGTCTTTTGTTTTCTATGTTGTGTCATGTGTACTATTATTTGTTTGGGGTTTTTTTTCCGTTTTAGTCATGACGTTATCAGTTTATTTTCGATCTATGAGTTTGACTGTCTCTCTGGTATCTTTCGCCACCCTTTTCTGTATTTATTATGATCTAATGCATTTGCTTCATTCTTTATGATACTGATGTTTTCGCTAATCTCTCTTCACAGGTCACTAAACATTCCCTCTTGCTTTTCATTCTTTTATGGTGAGTAACCTGTATCATTTCGATATTCTCTTGTAGCCCCATTGTTTGCCATGATGTTTTCTCTAAACGGGAAATATATACTTCTTCCTCAAAATCTAGTCTCCAAAATCTAAAATAAAAATCAAAATATGTCATTTCTCATATCGGATGTATTATCAGCCTTCAGTAATTATCAGCCATCGAGCCTTCGGCCCTTGGGCTGCTTGTACATCAGACATGAATCATGTAATGTAATATGATAATATGGTATGGGTTTTGCTCATTGTAAGGCAGTATGGTGACCTATAATAATTATTTACGTCCACGTCCTTTGGTATCTTGTGGATAATTGTATCACTAATGATCATTCAAACCAACATCTGTGTTTACATCAAAGTACATTTGTACTAATTTCCAAATAAAAAAATCACGCCATCATTAACTTCAAATCGGAATTCCTCTAGTTTTTTTAAAGATGTCATACAACAACGTCATAAATATTAATAGTTTGTAACGATTAACAAAATAATAATCATACAAAGAAGAGAAACATCGCAGTATTGTTGTAAGCTTGAATAAAGCGAATCTATATTGATCCCAAGAATACGAGAAGCAGTGATTGAACAACATGGTTATAATTATTAATCAATAATTAAGTCAAGAGTAGTAATCGTACAAAAACTTATTCTATCTTATTACGACACTGATGAAATACTCAAAAATTTACAGATTTATTCTACGTATGAAAGTTCTAGTTGTGTTTGCTTCCTATGAAGACATTAATTATTTTTCATTCTATTTATTGAAGCATAATAAAAATCAAATTTGAAGGACCGACCAAACCAACATTTTATAATTGATATAGTTTTCACATGGAAGGCTTATTTCAAAGGCACGCAATCGTCTTTTAAAGTTACAAGTATATGACTACATTTCTAGCTATGATGCTCTAGATTGCAATATAGTCTCATTAAAGGAACAGTTGGTGGGTTTTATTTGGGGGGGGGGGGGGGGGGGCGATGGGTGGAGAGGATTCCGAAACTCAATGTCGTATTACATTTTCCCTGTAACTTTTAAAGGAAAAACATGTTTTACTTCTCTTCTGTAACAAACTATTTTCCCCAAGAAATTAAGATTCAAACAGCTCTCACTTAAACGAACGTATTACTCTTCTGGTTCGAAGTCAGCTTAAAAGAGCAATTTTTTTAAGAACAGAAAAGTTTAAGACACAAATAGCTTTCTGCAAAAGCAATACAACAATACCCAAAAAAAATGTTTTGGCTAAAATATTGTTCATTAGAAGTTGTGCTGTTACATAACTGGCGCGTTTAAGGGAAACCACACCTATGTGCCTGGACCCAAATCAAGAGACTGTAATCAGTGGTTGTCGTATAATTCATGTCTGTAATACTTTCTTTTCGTAAACCGTGTTGTTATAAATTATGCACATATTTTTTTCCATGTAATTGTATCTAATTTTTTCATGTCAGTACCTTTTATAGCAGATTATACGTTATGTGGTTTTCTCTATGTTGATTGATTGATTGTTGGTTGCTTCACGTCCAGTGGTAAATAGTTCATGCATGTTCAGGACGAGAACAAGTTGACATAATACAATAGGTAGGTCTTGTAATAATAGAGGTCATCCGGGATGATGGTCGGGGGATGTGGACTGCCTCTTGAAAATAAGGGTATATTGGATAGGAACAGAAATTTTGCCTTGGAACGGAACACCGACGGACCCCTTAACGAGTTGTTGCAAGGGTTCTTAACGTGCAAAGAGCGCGGTACTCTCTTTAAACGAGGCATCGGATTAAGCGCACCATTCTGACCATACATGGCTGCAAGGTTGATACATCCCGCACAGTCAAACGGACGCCCCACTTCGGCAAGCGTTTTACTGCCGGTCGGAAGAAGACCAAGTGACTATATTTCTATTCCCCAGTCACCCTTTGGTGTTCTATATGTTGAGATTAACACATGGCAAGAGTAAAACCTCTTTGTTCTTACTGTGCTATAATCTGGATAATGCACAGCAAAGGTGTGCATTAACTACCTCAGATATACTGCACAATTCAAATCTATTTTTTACCTTTAGGGGAGGTTCCGGGATTTTGAAAGGGGCGTTATTCTATCAAATTAAAAAAAATATCACCGAGTGTAGCGAGACTAAAGACAATATTGACGATTTAAAGCTAAAACACGATACTTTGTCCAGTCCAAGGGTTAACGACCCGTTCCCCCCCCCCCCACCCCCCAATCCGCCATCTGCCTTGAAATTACGACAAAGTGAAACTTCGTACAAACATCGTAGTTTCAAAATAAGTAAAAAGATAGGTTTCTCATTCCTTTATTTTTTTTTATCTAAGCTGGGACATAAACTATTTTATTATATTTTGTGTTCAACGTAAATCTAAATCAGTATTTTAAAGTAAGAAAGATAGTTTTTTGGTATTTTCTGCCAAAAAAGAAATGTATCTAAGAATATCCGAATAAAAGAAATCTGATTTGGATTAGGTTCAGACTCAATGGAATTTATAACGACTTTTTGAATAATTATTCCTATGAAGAGACTATTTTTGGATCCGATTTAATGAGGACCATATTTAAGTTTGTTTTAAAACAGGGTGATTATCTGGAGATCAATCAGACGTCATTTAGATGGACGTGTCTTAAAAAGTAATACAGTACATTAAAATAAATTGGGGGGGGGGGGGGAGGGGATTTGCGGGGAGTAAAAGGTTTTAAAAGAGAAACGTATTTTCTGTTTATTTAACATTTTAAATTTAGGTAATACAACATTTTCCTCGGTTCTTTTAATCATATCATTGAGGGAAAGAAATTCAAAAGCAATTAATCTTATTTAAAATCAATAACTCTTGCAGTTATGTTTTTTGTCATACACCGATTTGAAAGTACACAATTTATCAAAGTCTTAATCGACACCAATTAAATAAAAATTTGGAATAAATTAACGGAAACGATTAAAAAACATATACCATTAAATCGCTATTTTAGAATGAGTCTAAATATAAAAAAAAGATTAATTTAAAACTTACCAAAGTCGTATTTCCCCCTTACTTTACACTACAAAAAACTTTCCTAGGACCCGTGGATTGCAGAATAACGTCCACATTTCTAAAACGTTCACGTAAATTGATTGCGTCATGTGTTAAAACAGTTGTTGGCCAATCAAATCGGTATATGTAATTTAATCTGCACAGCACGAGATTACCCAATAACCCGAACTCCTACGTCGTTCGGGTTATTGTGTCATCTCGTGCTGTGCAGATTAAATGACATATACCGACTTGCTTTGTCAATAACTATAACTTCTACAAGAAGTATTTGACATAACAACAGGCGATCTTTAGTTTTATTGTTGCTTCAGTTAAGTGTACGTTAATCAATGGTTTTATTAACTCCTGCAAAACTATGGATACTGAGGTAGCAGAATACAATATCTCTACACTATATCAAAAATCAAAATCAGACTAAAAATTATTAGTTGAACTGTGTCAATTATAACGCATAAAAATAGCTATCTCATGATCATTCGTTTCTTTTAAATAGAAAGTGCATGGTGAGTGCTTCAGCAGTGTTAATTTTGGCTGTCAACTACATGCACAAACAACTAATTTTATAAGGAACTGAACGAAAAATTCGGAATAATACAAGATCGCTTGTAGGTATCACCTAAGTTGGACAAAGATATACAGAAAAACACATTAGTTTACATTACATTGCATATAGGTACATTTGTTGAGGAAGCATTAAATATGAGTTTTTTACAACGGTATGATCAGTATAGCCGACAGGTTAATATCAGAGAGAATCCAGTTTGTCATTTATAATTCTAATAAATTGGCACAATTTTCGAAGTTTAGATTTCTGTTTTTGTTTCATAATAGCATTGTATTTCAAAACATTACAGTTCGTTAGGTATTTCTTGTCAATAAGTAGTGTTCTGTCTGTCAAGAGACTGTTGCATTCCATTACATAGTAGTATTCGTCACCTTTAGCAACTCTGCACAACGGACACTTTCTCTGTTCTCGGGGAATGTTTTGCCATCTACCATTTTCAATCGGCAGTTTATGGTTCATTGTCCTAAACCGCGACATCAATTACGTTAAGGTAGTGTTCGAAATTGGGTGATGTCTTGTATAGGCGATAATTCAGGGCTTTAGGCGAATCGTTTACCTTTCCTGACCACGACTGTGTAAACTGATCTTCTAGTCTTTGTTTAATTATAGATTTAATGTTAGGTGATGTGTTTTGGAATGACCATAAGTAAGAGAATCCACAATTGTCTAGAATACTTTTCATATTGTTTAACGATCGCGATCGAAATGTTGTTTCTTGTGCTAACTTGAAAAGGCATCTAAACATTACAGCAGCGAGCTTACTTTTTGTACCGGTAAATAACTTTGTCCAATAAATAAAGGCAACAGTAGCATACCGCTGTTCAAACTCATAAATCCATGGACAAAAAACAAAATCGAGGTAACAAACTAAAACTGAGGGAAACGCAGAAATATAAGAGGAGAACAACGACACAACACTACAATGTAACTAACACACACAGAAACGGACCAAGCATCAGACAAAATCCCACGAGAATAAAAAATATAACATCAAAACCAAATACATGAATTTGGGATAGACAAGTACCGTGACACGTCTTATCGTAATGTCAATTTACACTCAAAAATAAGAGACAACAAACGACGCAACGTTAAATTGTAACACACACAGAAACGAACTATAATATAACAATGGCCATATTCCTGACTTGGTACAGGACATTTTTAAAGGAAAAAATGGTGGGTTGAACCTGGTTTTGTGGCATGCCAAACCTCGCACTTTAATGGCAATGTTAAATATAACATAGAAATGACAACATAATATCACAGGACTACAATACAAATAAATAGGAAAACGTATAAGACAAAGAAACACATGATTAATGAATAACAAAAAGCATCAGGTTTAAAATCTAATACGCCAAAAACGCGCCTCGTCCACACAAGACTCACCAGTGACGCCCAGATATAAAAGATCGAAAGCGAAAAAAAGTACAAAGTTGTACAGCACTGAAGATCAAAAGTTGAAAAAGGTTGTGTCAAATACGGCTAAGTTTTTATGCTTGGGATAAGAACATCCTTATTATTTAGAACAATTAATGCTATTGCAAACAGTAAATTTTATCAAATGAATATAACAGATATACATAATGAAACTGAAGTGTTAACTCATTACATAAAACAAACACAAATACATAATGAAAGACCAACACAGAATAGACACACCCGACTCAGTCCAGGCCTCAACGCAGTAAATTATAAAAATGACGTCACATACGATGGTGAAAAGGCATTAAAAATTACGTCACATTTAAATATATGAAATTTCTGAAACAGCAGAAAAATTACGTCACATATGAAAAACTATATCTCAAAAGTAAGATAGAATTAGGATTGATTAAAGATTAAAATAGAACTAAATACTGATATTGCATTTAAACACAATGCATATTGTAATACTCATTAATAGCAATTAACTATAATATATATATATGTGCAGTTTGTTATGAATCCAACTTCAAACGTAAATTATCGTATGTACAGATTATGTTGACCAAAATTCAATCGGCGGTGATTAATTTTTGTTTCCATAAAACATAAATATAATAGAAAAGACGTCAACACATTTGACAAAATCCGATGAGAATTACAAATATAACTTTAAACATTTAAACTAAATACATGAATTTGGGATAGACAAGTACCGTAACACGTCTTATAGTATTGCGAATTCACAATCGGGAATAAGTCACGTTTGGTAATTAAAAGATTAGACGACATAATGACAAACCACAATCTACCATGTGGTAAAAATGTCCTTAGCTAGTTTGGTTAAACACACATCGTATGGATCCACCAATTCGTGATGGTGTCCATAAAATTTACGGAGTGTCAATTTTAATCTGTCCTCCTCATAACTTTGTTGGAGAAGTTTCTGCGTAAGTAGCACACTCCTGTATATGAAGTCCGTATAGTGTGAACAAGCACGTGAATAACGTATCAATTGTGATATGTAAACACCATACGAAGGGGCAGACGGTATGTTACTGCTGAGAAATGGGAAATTGATAATTGGGAAGTTGAAATCGTCCCGTTTGTCATAGATTTTCGTGTGAAGTCGTCCATCTACGTCAATATTGAGGAAAAGATCAAGGTATGAAGCAGTCCTTCTAGTAACGGTAGTATCCTTAATTTCAAGTTCATTGGGATATATGTAAGTATTGGCTGAAGTATGGGTTATTCAATGATAGAACATCATCAATATATCGGAAAGTAAAATTAAAGAATTTCGCAAGGTGCTTTTTCTTTTTGTCTTTTAGAAGGTTTTGAATGAATTCTGCTTCATACGAGTACAAAAACAAATCAGCCAGCAGGGATGCACAATTAGTACCCATTGGAATACCGATTGTCTGTTGAAATATAAATCCTCCAAACTCAACAAATATATTGTCGATCAAAAAGTCCAGCATTTTGATAATATCATCTTCAGTATATTTTCTGGAAGATTCAGTGTGATTCTTCACAAAATATGAATTATTGTAACCCAAAACAAGAAATTTGTATTGAGTAGATGGCTTAAGGTGTACTATTATTTGTTTGGTTTTTTTTCAGTTTTAGCCATGGCGTTATCAGTTTATTTTCGATCTATTAGTTTGACTGTCCCTCTGGTATCTTTCGTCCCCCTTTTCTGTATTTATTATGATCTAATGTATTTGCTTCATTCTTTATGATACTGATGTTTTCGCTAATCTCTCTACACAGGTCACTACACATTCCCTCTTGCTTTTTAATCTTTTATGGTGAGTAACCTGGATCATTCCGATATTCTCTTGTAGCTCCATTGTTTGCCATGATGTTTTCTCTAAACGGAAAATATATACTTCTTCCTCAAAATCTAGTCTCCAAAATCTAAAAAAAAAAATCAAAATACGTCATTTGTCATATCGGATGTATTATCAGCCTTCAGTAATTATCAGGCATCGAGCTTTCGGCCCTTGGGCTGCTTGTACATCAGACATGAATCATGTCATGTAATATGATAATATGGTATGGGTTTTGCTCATTGTTCAAGGCCGTATGGTGAACTATAATAATTATTTACGTCCACGTCCTTTGGTATCTTGTGGATAATTGTATCACTAATGATCATTCAAACCAACATCTTTTTTTACATCAAAGTACATTTGTACTAATTTCCAAATAAGAAAAATCACGCCATCATTAACTTCAAATCGGAATTCCTCTAGTTTTTTTTAAAGATGTCATACAACAACGTCATATATATTAAGTTTGAAACGATTAACAAACTAATCATACAAAGAAGAGAAACATCGCAGTATTGTTTCAAACTTGAAATAAGCGAATCTATATTGATCCCAAGAATACGAGAAGCATGGTTATAATTATTAATCAATAATTAAGTCAAGAGTAGTAATCGTACAAAAACTTATTCTATCTATTACGACACTGATGAAATATCAAAAATTGACAGATTTATTCTACGTACTAAAGTACTAGTTGTGCTTGCTTCCTATGAAGACATTAATTATTTTTCTTTCTATTTATTGCAGCATAATAAAAATCAAATTTGAAGGACCGACCAAACCAACATTTTATAATTGATATTTTTTTCAAATGGAAGGCTTATTTTAAAGGCACGCAATCGTCTTTTAAAGTTAAAAGTATATGACTACATTTCTAGCTATGATGCTCTAGATTGCAATCTAGTCTCATTAAAGGAACTGTTGGTGTTTTTTGTTTGATTTTTGTTTAGGAGGGGGGCGGGGGCGAAGGGTGGAGAGGATCCAAACTCAATGTCGTATTACATTTTCCCTGTAATTTTTCACTTCTCTTGAGTCTTCTGTAACAAACTATTTTCCCCAAGAAATCAAGATTCAAACAGCTCTCATTTAAACGAACGTATTACTCTACTGGTTGGAAGTCCGCTAAAAAAAGGCAATATTTTTAAGAACAGAAAAGTTTTAAACACAAATAGCTTTCTGCAAAAGCAATACAACAATACCAAAAAAATGTTTTGGCTAAAATATTGTTCATAAGAAGTTGTGCTGTTACATAACTGGCGCGTTTAAGGGAAGAGTTGTCTTCACAAACCACACCTATGTGTCTGGACCAAATCAAGAGACTGTAATCAGTGGTTGTCGTATAATTCATGTCTGTAATACTTTCTTTTCGTAAACCGTGTTGTTATAAATTATGCACATATTTTTTTCGATTGAATTGTATCTCATTTTTTCATGTCAGGACCTTTTATAGCAGATTATACGTTATGTGGTTTTCTCTATGTTGATTGATTGATTGTTGGTTGCTTAACGTCCAGTGGTAAATAGTTCATGCATGTTCAGGACGAGAATAAGTTGACAAAAAATACAATAGGTAGGTCTTGTAATACTAGAGGCCATCCGGGATGATGTTCGGGGAATGTGGACTGCCTCTTGAAAATAAGGGTATATTGGATAGGAACAGAAATTTTGCCTTGGAAAGGACCACCGACGGACCCCTTAACGAATTTTGTTAGGTTTCTTTAACGTGCAAAGAGCGCGATACTCTCTTTAAACGAGGCATCGGATTAAGCGCCCCATTCTGACCAGACGTGGCTGCAAGGTTGATACATCCCGCACAGTCAAACGGACGCCCCACTTCGGCAAGCGTTTTACTGCCGGTCGGAAGAAGACCAAGTGACCATATTTCTATTCCCCAGTCACCCTTTGGTGTTCTCAATGTTGAGATTCTACAAGAAGTATTTGACATAACAACAGGCGATCTTTATTTTTATTGTTGCTTCAGTTAAGTGTACGTTAATCAATGGTTTTATTAACTCCTGCAAAACTATGGATACTACGAGGTAGCAGAATGCAATTCTTCGTGTACGAATGAGGTTACAAGATATAAATGCAACTTGATATCTCTACACTATATCAAAAATCAAAATCAGACTAAAAATTATAAGTTGAACTGTGTCAATTAAAACGCATAAAAAATAGCTATCTCATGATCATTCGTTTCTTTTAAATCGAAAGTGAATGGTGAGTGCTTCACAGTGTTAATTTTGGCTGTTAACTACATGCACAAACAACTAATTTTATAAGGAAATGAACGAAAAAATTCTGAATAATACAAGATCGCTGGCTCTCGTCCCATGTGGAATTTACTGATCCGAATTATATATCATATTAGGTCACTATAGCACACTTTGTAAATGAGGGGCGAAAGATAATAGAGGGACACTCTTTCTAGTATATCTATGTTTTCGTAACCCCATATTTCGCATCCATATAGCAGAATAGGTTTTACCAGTAAGTCAAACAAATCTACATGGCATTTAATTGATAAGTTGTAAATTCTTTTTATTACACAGGTCACAACGAGACAAGTTATCTCGGATTAAAAATGCCTCAATGTGAGTATACTTTACAATAATTACAAAAAAATCACTTACCAGCTTAGTACGAATCTAAACTTTGCTAGCCAAATAAAAGATTGTTGACGTGAAATAACACACGAAAAATCAACTAAAAAACAACTGGTAAATAAAGATGAGGTAGTTGGGTTTTTTTCTGCAAGAATTTCCTCACATTTCGTCTTGACAGGCGGCCCTTTACTATCTAAATAACTTACTACAATGTATGGAATTTGACCTAAGGTGAAAGTCGTACCGTGTCCTATAAATATGCTAGTATTTTTCTCTGAAATATATGCCACTAAATGGCCTTCTTAAAAAAATAAGTTTAAAAAATAGAAAACTGGTAGTTTTACAGACGTGGCTTTTATAGATCTTATAAAATATATTTATTTTTCTTAATTAAGATATATGCTTTTGAGTTAATTGGTGTTTAAAATTTGACAATATCGCAGCAGTTTATGTTTATATATGTTTATAACATGTGTTTAACATGGTATACTTACTTTTACTGTTTATAGTTAATAGTTGTTGTAATCATAGTTAGTTTTTATAATGCTTACCAGTGTGTAAAAAGCTTATCCACTTGTATATGCGTAGTATAAAATTGAGAATGGAAATGGGGAATATGTCAGAGACAACAATCCGACCAAAGAACCGAAGGCCAAATGAGTCTTCAATGCAGAGAGAAATTCCCGCATCCGGGGTGGGTCTCAGCTAGCTCATATAAAATGTTCTAGATTATGCTATTATATTTTGTTTAAAATGAGACCTCTTACCGTGAATGTTTTGCTTATCAAAAAGTTCCTTGTGGAAATGTCAGTGTACAAAGTTACAATCTTGTATTTAACAAATATTCTAACTTAAAAGTCTTTTTTACAAGATAGGATGATTTAGAAAGAATTTTTATAGATTTTGTTTCTTCTGTATAGAGATTTAGGGACTTATCATTTTTTATCTGGGAGGGTGGGCTGGTTAAAATACAGGGGGGATCAATTTTTAGTTTGTGGAATAGGGGGGTTCAATTTTTTTTATAAATTCAAAGTGGGGGGATCTATATTTTTTGCACATGGAAATAAGTAGTTTAAGTACTTCAAGAGACAAAATGTCAAGAATAACATTACAACAGTCAAATGGAAATATATTTTACCACCATTCATATACAATTAAGTAAAATATATATCCCATAACTTCGGTGATGCAGTAAGCTGTCATTTTGGGTCATTTTATCCCATTTAGAATGCATAGGTGCTTCATAACCCGAATAATCCAGTCGTTATAATTCACTCACTGCATTCACTACATTAACAATCATTAGTACCAATGTATGTTATAATCAGCCTAAAAGTTTGTAAAAAAATAAGTAAAAATTAAAATGAAATCTACAGCGATTTGTGTGAAATTTTGTGCAAAAATTCACGCTGCATCATAAAAGAATATAGTGTAGAGCAATAAATTCTCCAATAAATGGTCAAATATTCTGCATACAAACAGTTGAATATTGATTTCGAAAAGATGATTCTGAGACGAGGAACACACTAATGTACCTTTTTGTTATCATTTATATCAGATTCCTGTCGGGGTCAATTTATACCTCTCGTTCCCTCAAAGTTTGTACTTTTTAGGCTAATAAATCAAAATTTTGGGTTACTATCACACATTTATGAATGAAATAAGACAAGAAATGAGTAATTGAATTGTTCCAGCGAAAAGAGAGGGATATTTAATAGATCTGTCTTAGCAAAATAACGTGCCTTTACTGTTTAAAAAAGTTTTCTTTAATAGCCCAATAGATAAAGGAAATTAGAATAAAAAGTCGGAAAATTTAGCTTCCCAAAACACTGGCTTGCCCTACCCATTAATATTCATGGAAGAGTCCTTTGTCAATATAAAAAAGAAGATGTGGTATGATTGCCAATGAGACAACTGTCCACAAGAGACCAAAATGACACATACATTAACAACTATAGGTCACTGTACGGCCTTCAACATTTGTTCAACAATGAGCAAAGCCCATACCGCATAGTCAAGGCAATTTTCCCTCAAATATTGTTTTGAACTCAATCCACTGAGAATATTTCATGTTTGCAATATTTCTCAAATTCTGTGAAATAACATACTAAGTGTTATGCATGTTAAAATTTTGGCATGTTAATTAGAGGGGGGGTCACATTTTTTAAATGTTTTTACAGGGGGATCAAATAGAAATAGATAAATTTTATGGGAGGTCAAGACATACGTTTGATTTCAAAATTACCAGCCCCCCTCCCAGGTAAATCATGATAAGTTCCTTAAAATAATAGACAATATATATTTGGCAAGATGTATGTGTACATAAACATCATAATACAATAATTATCATAAAATATGCAAAGTTTATTTTTGTGAAAATACACAACATGCAAAGAAATGAAGTAAAATGTCAAGTATAATGAGGTAGATTTTATATATAAAAAAAATTGAAAATATATATACAAAAATTAATTATAAAGCCAGAAATATCAGAAATATAGTTCTTCAAATCAAAAACGAGTTATCTCTCTTTATACATGACAGAATCTACACTCCAATATGTTAGTAAATTGTATTCTATAATATTCTCTCATTTATAATTTTAAACAATGATGTGAGTATTTCTGGTGTTAAAAGTGTATGCGAATCAGTTTTATTTTTGTTTATTGATGTTTATATGAATGTAATTAGTCCTTCGTAGTTTATATCATATAGTTTGGGTTTTTTTCACTTTAGACATATCTCTTAGGTGTGTTCCTCTTTTGTACTCTGGTTCTAGAAAATAGGCCTACATATTCAGTATCTTATACAATCTTCTTATTTTTCCATTTTTTGATTATTTGTACTTGTGTTATATTTAATATAAAAATTTGTGTCATACTGTAGACAAAATAAGTCAAAAAGTTCATTGAATTATATTCTTGAAGACAGCGGAAGTGTTGCCTGAAAATTCGAACGCTCCTTTCAAATCAGACCAAACCCCAAAAGAGCAAAGTAGAATGCAATATGGTGACTTCACAGTGATTGCGTGGACATTTATTAAGATAGCCCGATTTATCATTTAAGTAAAAGCCCTGTTTCTTTGAAAAATTAGAATGTCATCAAGGATTGAAATAAATTTCAGTCGGTTGTTAATGAGATGTGAAAATATGGCAAAAGAAAGAAGTTTGTGGGATTGGAGAATTGAAAAGGTAAACAGACATATGATAAATGACAGCTATAAGATCATAAGTTTAGTCCAAATTATTATGACGTCTGACAAGACGAAGGCGTCCCAGAAAAAAAACCTTTATTGACTCCAGGGGAGGGGAGTTATATTCAAAAACACAAAGCAGGAGCTGAAAAATACATGTTCATCGCTGAATAGGTGATAACTCTGTCTCTGACTTCCAAATGCTGTTTTGTCAGATAAGCTTGTCTGGCAAAACAGCAGTTGTACGTCAGAGTAATCTCGTACTAATCACTGAATATGGAAATTATACATGTACACATTTACATTTGTACAGCACAAATTATCCCCCTTTTGCTTTCTAATATTTACATGCATGAGGGTAGTAATGCCCTTTAACATCAGGTTAAACAGTCATACACTAAAGCAAAACATTTTTGCTCAATCTCACTCTATACATGTTATATGGAATTTGTGAACCCTGGTTATATATCATTTTGTGCTACAAGCACACGGTGTTATAAGTAACACATGTATGTATTGTTAATATAAACATTTTAAAGTATACATGTACATGGTAAATGAATGATGTTATGTAATGATTTCTTTTATTAATTCCAGTATGTTGTTGCACTGCAAGACCAGTTATCTCAGATTAAAAAGTCTTCAATGTAAGTATAATTTACATTACCATGATTACTGTCAATTCAGAAATTATTGCAATGTTTTTACTAAATTGCTAAAAATGAAAAATGCGACATGGTTACAATCGCAGTAATTTAAACTGGCATTTTGATTTTTTTTTATGAATTAAACACTGGATTTTTCACAATATCATTATGTTATTACTTCCTTATTTCCAAGATGCTAGAAAACATGACCCTTTTGATACTTCAACTTTATAAACTTACATGTACATATGTTATATATATAGTACTAGAACACACCCGTGATATCACGGGTCCGTGACTGAATTAAAGTAAATAATTATGTGCAAGCCTTATAATTTTATTTTAGTATTAGTATTGTCATCTGATAAAGTCATGTCGATTATAAGATACACAGTTTTTCTCTGCTTTCAAGTCTTTCTGTTTGAACCCGTTGAACTGAAACTTATCAGTTATTGGTAATATTAATTATTTGGAAAACAAAAGGTCCTGGAATGGAGTATTTTTTAATCAACAGCATTGTCCTATATAAGTTATAAATAAAGTTGAATTCTTTGCTTTGCTGTTTTACGTCATGCCCACTAACAAATTGAAAACTGTACCTATACGCCTTATTTTTAGTCCAGATTTTTAGTATTCGTATTGTTATCTTAGAAAGTCTTACTGATTAAAATACTACAATAGGTAACAATTTTACAATTTAGTAGTGTCAACCCTGTGGTTATGACCCGTGTATATAGCATATTAGTCCTGAATACAACGTTTGGTGGTGCGCCTGTCAGATGCGGAACGTACAGATAAGGTAATAGGTAACAGGTGAATATACTATTGGTATCGGTAGCGGACTCGACCCGAAACTTCTTAATTATTGGCAATATTAATTACCTGGAAAACAAAAGGGCCTGGAGTGGTGTAATTTTTAATCTACACCTTTGTACTATATTAGTATAAAGTTGAATTCTGTGATTCGTCGTTTTTACGTATGACGGCTGACAAAATGGACCTCATAATTTTAGTATTATACTTTATAGATACATGTAATTTTATAGTGGAAATTTTAAAAAAATAATTTAATACTCATTTTGATTTCATTTTGATTATTTTTCAGGAAGCCAGGTCAAGATATGCTAAATGAATACACTCGTAAGGTGGAATTCTTGAAAGGTTTACTTCAGGCAGAAAAAATGGTAGTTGTTTTTCTTTAACTGGAATTTTGAAAGTCATTTGACCAAAATAATAAAACTTTTTATGCCCCATTTATGGGCATTATGTTTTAAGGTCTGTGCAACCGTTCGTTCGTCCGTCGGTCTGTCCCGTGACAGGTTAAAGTTTTTGGTCGAGGTGGTTTTTGATGAAGTTGAAGTCCAATCAACTTGGAACTTAGTACACATGTTCCCTATAAAATGATCTTTCTAATTATTTTAATGCCAAATTAGAGATTTTCCCCAATTTCATGGTCCACTGAACATAGTAAATAATAGTGCGGATGGGTCATCCATGTACTGGGGACACATTCTTGTTATTTATCATGTAACATTGAATATGAATTGAATTATTTAATATCATTCTTAATACATGTATATATGTTGAAATGATTAGTTCATTTGTACTGTGATTTAAAAGTAACAGCATAAATAAATAACAGACAACATTCAGTTAATTTAAAGATCAAAAAACAATTAAATGATTAAATCTGTTGGAAATATGTAATTTTTTTTTAGATTAATACATGGACTACAGTGTTATATAAATTTTAAGTGTTTATGCAATAACATACTTTTTGTTTTGTTTATTAGAAGTTAAAGTTCATTTCTTTATTTTTTTCTTTTACATGTAACAGCCAACTGTAACAGAGAAAGCTTTAGCTGCAGAACAACTTCCTAATGTGGCAAAATCTGCTAAGGGACATAACTCTGTTTCATCAGCAGAATTGCAGAAAAAAACAGTTGCTAGACATCAAAAAGATTTAAGAGAAGAGTTATTGGGACCAGAGACAGATAAACTTGATGGTAAATAAGTCTAAAAACTTAAATGTTTTAATCAACAGATCAGGTGCAACGGTACTTCTTAAATCTGCATGCCTATGTACTACTCAAGACATGATCATTAAGCTATAGAAATTTATAACTATATGGCATATGTAAACATTTTTATCTACTTTTGTTTTCAACTATTCATTTTCTTGGTTTCAAGAAGCAATGCAGAAACGCACCTCTTGGGAAATTAATTTATAAAATTTTATTTTCAGAATATAAAATATTGTTACAAAAAGCATGTAAAAAACAAATATTTGTCAACTATAGGTTTTACTTAACAATGTTTAACCAAGCTTATTGATCCAAACCATGCCTGATCTGGCTAGTTTATACGTTACATATCCATCAAACAAAAATGCTGTGAAACTTTAAAATGTTTTACAATTGTTTCATTTACTAATGCAATTTTATATATAGAGGATTAGAGGTCTACTGTTGGATACAGGCTTCATGGATCATCCCTTTGAAACTCAATTTCATTGATATATTTTTAGCTCACCTGGCCCAAATGGCCAAGTGAGCTTTTCCCATCACTTTGCGTCCGTCGTCCGTTCGTCGTCGTCCGTCATTAGCTTTTACAAAAATCTTCTCCTCTGAAACTTCTGGGCCAAATTAAACCAAACTTGGCCACAATCATTATTGTGGTATCTAGTTTAAAAAATGTGTCCAGTGACCCAGCCAACCAACCAAGATGGCCGCCATGGCTAAAAATAGAACATAGGGGTAAAATGCAGTTTTTGGCTTATAACTCAAAAACCAAAGCATTTAGAACAAATCGGACGGGGAGAAAATTGTTCATTAGGTCAAGATCTATCTGCGCTGAAATTTTCAGATGAATTGGACAACCCGTTGTTGGGTTGCTGCCCCTAAATTGGTAATTTTAAGGAAATTTGACTGTTTTTGGTTATTATCTTGAATATTATTATAGATAGAGATAAACTGTAAACAGCAATAATATTCAGCAAAGTAAGATCTACAAATAAGTTTCCTTGACCAAAATCGTCAGTTTACCCCTTAAGGAGTTATTGCCCTTTATAGTAATTTTTTAACAATTTTCATAAATTTTTGTAAATTTTTGTAAATTTTTAGTATATATTTTCCACTGTAATTACTGGGACAAGTTCATTATAGATAGAGATAATTGTAGCAAGAAGAACGTCCAGTAAAGTAAGATCTATAAACACATCATGATCACCAAAACACAATTTTGTCATGAATTTATCTGTGTCCATTATTTAATATGCGCATAGACCAAGGTGATCGACACAGGCTCTTGAGAGCCTCTAGTTATTCAAGTCAGATTACGTACTTCAGCTGAACTTCATGAAATATCCCTTTACATTTTCTCAACTCCTTAAATAAATTTATACAGTGCTCTCTGCAAAGCCCTTTCCTTAATTTGAAATGATATTTTTCTTAGACTAAATAACTTTAATTATATTAAAATTTGTCTTTGTAGATAGTGGATTAAGACAAAGGAATGTTAAAACAGATAAAGACATAGATATCGTTATACAGCATCAACATCAGATGCACGAAAAACTTGCCGAGGAAATGCTGCAATTGACCAGGAATTTGAAAGAGAGTATACGAGACTCGGGACAGATTGTTAGAGAGGATAATAAGGTATGTAGATCAAATCTATAAAAAAAACAAGAAATTTCAATAGGGATTAAAATTTAAAAAAACAGCCAAATACCACCAATGGGTTTTCATCACAACAAAGAAAATCCCTCACCCTGAGGCTGGCTTCAACTGGCCCTTAAACAAAATGTGCACTAGTTCGATGAAAAAGGAGGTCACACCAAACTCCAAAACATATAAAATGTAACTAAAATTTTTAAAAAACAAGACTAACAAAGGCCAAAGGCTCCGGACTATGCACAAATAAGAGGCTTGATTAAACATATTGAGTGAGATCTTCACCCTCCCACTATACCTCTAGCAACTGTTAAACCATTCAAACGGAGTAGTCTGTATAAAAAAATAAGAAAAACTTTAACACTAGCAATTTTCAGGGCCCTTTACTGTTCGGTGTGAGCCAAGAGTCCGTGTTGGAGACTGTACTTTGACCTTTAATGGTTTACTTTTATATAAATTGTGATTGTAATTGAGAGTTGTCTCATTATCACTCACACTACATCTTCCTATATCTATACACAGCCCTATGTCTTTTTAAAACAGCCTTGAATTTAAAACCTGTACACTTCATGTAAAGATTCATATGTTTATTCACATTTTTCATGTCAGGGCAATTTATAGTCAACTATAACATGTTTAAGGTTTGGGTTTTTCTCATTGTTGAAGGCCTTATTTTTGCTAACTTCCATATCATTTTGACTCTGCTTGATAGTTGTTTCATAAGTTATTTAATAATTTTTATATTTAGTGTTTCCTGCAGCTTTTAAAAAGGGCAGGGTAATTGTTAGCTCAGAGGGCACATTAAGCGCGATGGACAACAATTTTAGGGCACTTACTTAACATAAACAGGCAATTTCTATAAAATGGACTCATTTAAAACATACTAGTTTAATGCTATAAAAATGACATATACATCTGTAATCAATCATTAAAACAAATTGTTAAACACGAAAAAGTGTTTAAAACATATATATGAAATATTTAAAACAATAAACACAATTAAAAACAAAATCAGTTCTTTAAAAATGTTTAAAAACAAGAAAGAACTATGTCATATATATAAAAATATTGCTCTGGTCATATCAATTGTCATTGACAAATCCTCCTTTTTTTTCCCTAAAACAGGTTGACACATTCCCTGATATCCAAATCATCTATTGATTTGGTATTTGCTGACACTAGAACAAGATTGTTTACAGTTGACACATTCAGTCTATTTCTGCCTCTTTGGTGCTGAAATTAAATAAATTACACATAAAACAAGAATATCTTAAATAATCTGGAAGTTTTTTCATAAATTGTTCCTTTCTTAAATTAATTCAAATTAAAAACTGAAGAAGTAAATTTTAAAAAAATAATTTGATGAAGAAATAAATTAATTGAAAGTAATTAATATGCAAGTGATTTCATGAGATCCACGGCCTAACTCAACTTTAACCTTAAATTTTCCCTTTGACAAAAGTTTATTTTTACCCCCGAACTAACACCGTTGCAAGTGCGAAACCATTTTGTAATAAAAATCTACAAACCTTTAAAAAAAAAAGCTTTCTGCATTTTGTGGCCTGTTTCTCAGGGCTATTCCAGTAAAAATTATCCAGGGGGGGGGGGGGGGGGGGAACGCCACTTATATTTTGACCCCCCACCTATGGAAAAGATTAAAAAATTACACCCCCACCTAGAACATGTATTTTCTTCCAAAACCCCCTACCTAGAGAAAAAAAATAAAAGTTAGCTAGTTTTTTAAAGTATACAAAAATGTTGCATCCTGTCAAATAAATGTAAAATTTGTTGGTTTATCTATTTCAGTGCAGAATATTGGAGTCTTTTCATTTGAGATTGCATTAAAAGACATTTTGAAGCAACAGTACATGAATTATAGTTTAGTAGGACTAAAGAATTCCTGCACCCCTGTATTTCAAATGAACCATTCATGGAAAGAGATATATAAAAAAAATGGACCACTCCTGTCCAGAAGCATTTTTTTTTAAACCTTTGTAAATTTTGTTTAAAATGGTTTTATTAAAATTTTCATGATATTTTTTTTATAAATGAAGTCTTGTGATGAGAATTTCTCAGTCTGATGTTGCATTTCTCAAATTAGGGTTTGTCTGCTCTGCCAAGTAACATGGGTTTGGTCAGACCACAGTCGATATTAATGAATGACAACAGAATATTATTTCGAAAGTGGGTCTCAATTTGGGGGGCCCCTTTCCCTAAATCCTATCATAATTTTTACATTTTCTGCAGTTTCTGACTTCCTGTATCATGCCAGACTTCACTTCAGGTTTTTATGTGTATTTGTCTGACAATCATGAATCATTCTGACTCAAAAAGGCTGATCCCATGTCAACTGTTGACCCAATTGAGACCCACTTACAGGTGTATGACAAAGCTGTTATCTTATATATCTAATGTCTGATAAAAATCTTACCATGTGTACCTAGCTATGTTGCTATTAAAATATAAAATGAAACATGTAACAATGTTATGGAGCAGCAGACGACAGATGCAACAGACAGATGCAACATGACAGCAATACCTCACAGTGACCTAAAAAGGGGGGGGGGGGGGGGGGGGGGGGGGGGGGTGCGATTTTAATTATGGCCCATTTTATTTTTAAAACTGTCAATAACATTTTCAGGTACAATGTCGTATATTCTTCAGGTGGGGAAACTGGTTGGCACCAACCATTTGATGTTTCAGAGTTTGGGCCTGGGAGTTTAGTTTGAGCCATAAAATATTTTTAGTAGGCAGAATGTAATTCTTTTTTTCTTTTTTGTATTTCTTATGTACATTTTTTTTCAATAGGCAAATGTTGAGGAAGATGATATACTCTCCTGTGTAACAAGGCCATATTTTTCCGCAAAAATTAGGCCATTTTTTTCCTTCAATACCACACATGCAACATGCACAATAAAAATCTAATTGTCTGTGCCAAATATAAATATTTTTTATGGACCGCATAGTTTGGATGTCACCCACACATATTTTTTGGTGGGGAGACGGTATACAAGGGAGAGGGTACTTGAAGTTGTTATAAACTGTATGCAATAAAATATTATTTGGGACAAAAATTGCAAAGAATTGGCCAGTCCACCTTATTAAGGACATATTCTTTGCAAGGAAATAGATTTAAGTACAGCAAATTCTTCAGGAGGGGCAACCGGTTGGCACCAACCATTTCATGTTTCAAGTGTTTGGTAGAGATAAGTTATAAATTGTATGCAATAAAATATTATTCATGACAAAAATTGCAAAGAATTGGCCAGTCCTCCTTAAAAGGACATATTCTTTGCAGGGAAAGAGAAACAAATAGCCAAACATCAGTAAAGATTAATATTATATATCTCAACATTGTGTGCTACATGTATATGCACAAATTGTGTCTGCATCCATATAAACAGAGATAATTTCGTGATCTTGACATCCGCTAGTTTACAGACATATATGTAACATTTATTTCGTTGATTACTTTCATGATTTATTTCAAAATCACACTGGCTTTCTAATAAAGTCAATACTTTACCTTTAAATGCATTTATCAGGTCTTCCAAATAGTTTTTCTTTAGAAAAAACACCACTTTATCCATCTTTTTGTTTAGTTCATGGAGGAGCACATGCACCGAATCGGGGAGATAACTCCGACTTCCCAGAGATAACTCTTCCGGCTCGTTGCGTTTCACAAGAACACAAACGGATGCTTAAATTTAGTGGTCTGCCAACTTTATTTGCATTCGGACGACCTTTTCGGGAGAATCTTCCTTCATAACAGGGGGAACAATATGTTTAATCTATCATTCAGACTCCCCTCCACCAACAGAAATGAATTTAAATTGGGACCACCACCCTCCAGAATATAATTATGTTGATAACCCCCACCTATGGAAAAAAATATCATCGGCGTTCCGCCCCTCCTAGGTAAATTTTACTGGAATAGCCCTCATTTTCTTCCTCACGTTTTCGCTTTGGCATGATTAGTATCTGTATTCACTATTCAATCTATTGCAGTTTGCTAATCAGCTGATTACGAAATCGATTACAAAATGGCGTCCTAGTGAACTTTTGTTTACGTTTGAAGGGAAATAACTCGAGCGGTATTCATAAAATATGTCTTTCAGTACCTGTTGTAAATTACGACGATAAAGGCATGGCGTCAGGAATTTCGACAAAATTAGGGCAGGGCGCCAAATTTTTTTCCCAAAAAGGGCAGGGCGTCGAGAAATCGCGGCAGGGCGCCATTACATGCCAAAACCACCTGTAGGAAACACTAATATTACATGCAAAATGCTAATGAGAGCTTCTTTTAAGGCCATATGACACATTAGGTAGTTCAGATCCAAATATAGCATGTGTTGTCACTACATTACTAATTGTAGGCAGCCTTAACATGTGGAAAATACACCGATGTCATCAAATTGGTTGTATTAAAATAGTTCCTACAAAAACAAGAATATCTTTGATTAATCATTTGCTGATTTTTTTTATTTAACCATCCAATCAACTGATCAATAAATGCTTAATTTTAAAAATAAGAAGATGTGGTATGATTGCCAATGAGACAACACTTTACCAGAGTCTTAATGATACAGAAATTAACAACTGTAGGTCACCATACTGCCTTCAACAATGAGTAAAACCCATACCAATAAGTCAGCTTTAAAAGGCCATGAAATGACAAATGTAAAACAATTCAAACAAGAAAATGAATGGCATGATTTATGTACAAAATAATGATCGAAAATGCATTATTAGGAATTTTTATAAATGATAATCTTCGAATATATTGATAATTACGTGCATTTAATATGGTGATTTTGTCATTTAGACTAAATTGTTATTTCAATTTTTGTGATGTGGAGAAAAATCCTGTTTAATTCATTTAATAATTTCATAATGCGAGTTTTAAATTTTTCGATTTTACCCTGTCGCATTTTTGGCAATAATTTTTGAATTTACAGTACATGGAATTTACCATTCAGAAGGTTTAACCCTTTTCAACATTTACAAACACAATGTACAATATGTTATGAAAGATTGTTTACATTGTCTCAGCATCTGTTTAGATTTATTGGATATTTAAAAATATTGTTAAGTGATAATTGGAATGATTTTACACACTTGATAATGGCATGATTTTCTACTGGCCAATCTCTATACTACTTATATGTCTCTAATTTATGTCAATAGAAGGCTCAAAGCATATTTTATAAAAGTGTTATCTCCCCTGGCCTTGTCAATTTATATTAGTTCACCTAACAGAGATTCCCATGAAATATTTTATAAACAATACCATAATATCTTTTCCTGTTGGAACCAATATTCTATACCCTTTATTCCATAAGGAACAAATATGGTACATGTATTAAAACAATATTGTTCTTTCTGTGAAAATAATATTACAGATTTTTTTTCAATTTGGATAAATCAGATCAGATCTGAACTTATATTCTAAAGGAACTTTCTGTTTCATCATGACAGCCTGGTATATAATGAATATAAACTGTGTCTGTTTGGAAAAAGACAGACATCAATTTTAAAATTTTAAAATTTTAAAATTTATTTGCCTGATATTTTTTCACACCCTATTTTGTATTAAATCAAATTTATGTATTTAAGCTGTCACATAATGATTTATCTGATCATCAGCTGATCATTAAAATATTAAAAAAAAATCAACTGTTTATATTATCATGTTAAAAAATAACTAAAACTTATAAAAAAGAAGATGTGTATGAAGCAATTTGAAGGAAGGGAGGTGTTGGCTGTTGTTTCAATTAAACAAACAGTTCTCATAGTTAAAAGACAAAAAAAATTGCTTTATGGTAGTAAATATTCAACTAAGAGTGATGGGTAAACATTCACTTGTTAACTGTCATTATCAAAACTTCTCAAACTCTTGAAAACATGATGATGAAATACATTGATTAGACTTGTTTATAATGAAAAATGTTTATGATGATCAGTGTTTATGAAATCAAGTATTTAGTGACAGATGGAAAAAAATGAAAAACAGGAATTATTGTAAACAGCAAATATTTTAAAGCCTTTTGTTTAAATTTATTGTTATACATTTAGACATAAATTGAGAGTTCTGTCTGAAATAATCAATTTAATGATTTATTGAGGTGAAGAATACTCATCCACTTACAGAGGAGAAAGAAGAATTTTTATATTAAATGTATTAAAAGAATAATTATGTAAACATGGTAAACAATGAGATAGCAACATAAACAAAAAAAGAAAATGAAAATATGTATAAAAAAAAAAAAAAAAAAAAAAAAAAATTTAAATTGCAACTTTAATTGGAACTTGAGTTAATTAAAAAAAAATCTGATTCATAATTTTATCAATTTAGCTATATCTAGATATTTGATTCAAAACTAGTATATTAGATTTCAAAACGAATGAAAATATAATAGATACCAACTTGAGATTAATATTTAATTGTAACATAAGTTTTTTGGTGAATATAACATGCTTACCTATGAGCTATCAAACAATTGCTGGGGAGAACACTAGGCACCTGAGCAAGACGGTTAAAGAGAGAATTTTTATCTAAATTAATGTGTGATATGTTCAAAGCCCTAAAAATATAATTTCTACAGATAAAGAAAGAAAAAATCAGCCCTGTATTAATCTATAAGGTTTTTTTTTTTTTTAATTATGTATTAGAAATAAAGTGTTACATCATAAAACATTCTTTTTAGTACTTTCTAAGTTTCATTATGTTTATTTTGCTCATAAAAACTTTGTTTAAACTTCAAAAAATAATCATCAAGTAATTACAATTTTTAATAGAATCTTAAAACTGAATTTTATTATTGTGAAATAGATGCAATGCCTCCTAAATTATATAAATGAAACAAATGAACATTAAAAAAAAATCATCTCATCTAAGCATCTGTCACGAATTAGAAAAATAATTGCATTCTTTGCATTTTGTTTTGAAATGAACAGTTTCCGTTGCCAAGTAATTGTTTCAAGTTAATAATATATTTTTTTTTAGATTTTTATTGCTTTTTTTTACTTAATGGATTAAATCGTTTCTTTTATTTGCAGAAATTAGAAGAAAGCGTTAAACTAACTGACGGAAATTACGTTAAATTGAAGAAGGAAAGTGATCGTTTAGAGAAACATACACAGACTTGTTCCTGGTGGATATGGATTATGCTAGTTATTGTAACCTTGACCTTTTTATCTATGATTATGTTTATGAAATTATTTTCTAAAAAACTTTGACGAAGGTGTACACATTGTTGTTATATATATTTATTTATTCAAAGAGTGAAAATAAATGTGCAATATATACCTGTTCTATTTATTGATGATTCAATGGTTCAATAAAAGTATGTAACTGGGTACATTTGATAAATATCTGTACAAAATGTACAAAAGTTCATTAAAATAATAGGGACTCTTAAAAGGCTGTGTCACTCCCCTGATTCTATTTGCATCTTCTACAATGGCTTTCCAACATTTCAGACCAGAATTTGATTGATGGCTATAACTCTTTTTTTCCTGATCATTTGCATTGTTTACAGTTTATCTCTACTATATATTTTGAGAAATATGATAATTAATAAAATAAATCAACATTTATGAAGAATAACTCTTATAAGGGGTGCACTGATAGTCAAAGGTATGAAAAAGATCAATAGCAATTGAAGTAGGGAACAGAACAGATATGATCTCTGTGACAGAGATTGGCACAGCTTGTCGATCTAGTGCAAAGCAGACTTCATATTTATATCCCATTAAAAAGTTGTCCTCCCGATGTGCAAAAATGTAATAATTGCGACTTAAAGTTAAACACCTATGTTGATGCAAATGTAAGAGTAAAACTAAGATCAAAACTGACATTTAATTTATTTCTACCACATACTAGTATCTAGGGATATAAATTTGCATTGTTCACATTTGAATACACTAATTATCAAATTAAGAAATAATTGATGCAAGCTATACTTTATTGTAGTTTTAACATGGGTAGGAAATTATAGTCGTGATTATTTTTGCCCGAGCGATTATTTCGATTCTGATTAGGACAATTAAGGTAATTTCTATGTCCGATGTGCATAAGAGAAGAGCGTTTGTGTAGGCTCTTCCATGAACCTCTCTTTTATGTTTGTAAACAAGCAAAGGACTTGCATGTGATTTTTCAGAGGGAGGAGTTTTGACCAGCCAGCATGAGTCGCATGAGTCGTATCTAGGTCAAATATGTCAATTTCGAAGTGCAACACATGACAACCATAATTAATGAATTAGAAACAATATGCGCATCATTTAAAAGTTTGGAAGAGTTTTAAGTTAATAAAATATATTTAATGCTTGCCAATTTGATAAAATACATTATTCTGCGGCAGTAAATATATGCATGTGCAAACAAATTTTATTTGACTTTGTGAATGGCTTTGTTCACAAAGGGAAAGAAGCACGTCATATTAAAATATTTGTTTAAGCATAAAGGGACACAGTATGTACTGTGCAAACTAAAAAAAATTGTAAGGTTTCTGGGGAACCTAGTGTCACGTCTTTTTTAAGCTGTTTGTCACAGGCTCATCAAAAATGGGTTAAAAATTATTAAAATTGTCCTCTAGATACTATCTTTTGATTGTAAGACGCTTCTATCCAAGTTTGGTAAAAAATAGTTTATGAATCAAATAAATGTTTTAAAAACTTTTAACTGCAGACTGTATGTAATGTTAACTTGGGAAAAAAATAACTCCATTTATAAGTTTTATATTGAAAAACAGGAAATACATTTTTACAAAATGTCTTTATAGATACTACCTTTTGATCATAAACAAGCATCTGTTCAAGTTTGGTACTAACCCAGGATAGTTTAAGAAAGTTATTAGAATTTTAAAAAACTGTTACCACAGAGTGAATGTAATGTTAACTGGCAGAGAAACTTGGTCCATTTATAAGTAAAATACGAATAAACAGGAATTTTTTTAATTTCAAAAACATTAACCACAGAGTGAACATTTCTGGACGAGGACGACAGAATGTAGAATCACTATGTCTCGCTTTTGAAAAAAGTCGCAGGCTCGACAAAAAAATACAGTTTAAATAGCATACAATTGCATAATCTTTTCCAATTATATGTGCGCCGTGTTATTATGTTTACTGTGTAAAAGTTAATTAGATATCAGTTCCGTTTATTCAATAGACATTCAACATGCCTAGTTGTTTTGCACTCATAACGTTGGTTGGTAGCATTTGGTTTTGTAAGTTCTTATGAACTTCCTTTTTTGAAATGACCTTGGAGTTTGGTATTTCTGTTATTATTGTCTTTTTTATACACCAGATTCGAGTTAAGTCTACACAATACTTATCGGTCGCGCTGAAGTAAAACAGTTCGGAGGCAACATCAATATCCAATTAGTAAGTACTAAATCCGAAAATTACAGACAAGTGTGCCAAATCTACTGAAGGTCATTATTTACTTTGTTAGAGTTGTTCAACGAAATAATGTCTTGCTAGTTGAGACACCTATGATTATTTTATTCAAAGATGCGTATAACAATGGCGAATATAATTTTACATTTGGAAGTATCAATTCACAAATTCAAGGGCATGTGAATTACGACTAAATATTCAAGAATTAAAATATTTCAAATTCTTACCAACAACACTGTTTTGTTTTAAAATAGTTTTACACTAATCAACATCATTTGGGTTATAAAAAAAAGAAGTCAACAGTGGTATACCGCTGTTCCAAAGTTATAAGTTGATTGAGAGAAAATAAATCCGGGTTCCAAACTAAAACCGAGGGGAACACATCAACTAGAAGAGGAAAACAACAAAACAACAGAAACACCGAAGTGCAACAAAAAAACAAAACTACAATGCAACAGACACAGAAACGAACTTTAAGATAACAACTGACATTTTCCTGACTTGGTACAGGAAATATAAAGAAAAATGGTGGGTTGAACCTGGTTTTGTGGCTAGCCAAACCTCGTACTTGTATGGCAATTTTAAATATACTACTAACATGACAGGATTACAGTACAAATAAATTCAAGAACATTCAGGACAGAGAAAAACACGCATAAACAATACAATAATTTTGACTAATGCGGGCGAAACCAAAACAGTTTTTAGCTCACCTGGCCCGCAGGGCCAAGTGAGCTTTTTCCATCACTTTGCGTCCGTCGTCCGTCGTCGTCCGTCGTCCGTCGTCGTCCGTCGTCTGTCGTCCGTCGTCGTTAACTTTTACAAAAATCTTCTCCTCTGAAACTACTAATCCAAATTGAACCAAACTTGGCCACAATCATCATTGGGGTATCTAGTTTAAAAATGTGTGGCGTGACCCGGTCAACCAACCAAGATGGCCGCCACGGCTAAAAATAGAACATAGGAGTAAAATGCAGTTTTTGGCTTATAACTCAAAAACCAAAGCATTTAGAGGAAATCTGACATGGTTTAAATATGTTTATCAGGTCAAGATCTATCTGCCCTGTAATTTTCAGATGAATCGGTCAACCTGTTGTTGGGTTGCTGCCCCTGAATTGGTAATTTTGAGGAAATTTTGCTGTTTTTGGTTATTATCTTGAATATTATTATAGATAGAGATAAACTGTAAACAGCAATAATGTTCGGCAAAGTTAGATTTACAAATAAGTCAACATGACCGAAATGGTCAATTGACCCCTTTAGGAGTTATTGCCCTTTATAGTCAATTTTTAACCATTTTTCATAAATCTAAGTAATCTTTTACAAAAATCTTCTCCTCTGAAACTACTGGGCCAAATTAATCCAAACTTGGCCAAAATCATCTTTGGGGTATCTAGTTTAAAAAATGTGCGGCGTGACCCGATCAACCAACCAAGATGGCCGCCACGGCTAAAAATAAAACATAGGAGTAAAATGCAGTTTTTGGCTTATAAATCAAAAACCAAAGCATTTAGAGGAAATCTGACGAGAGGTAAAAATGTTTATCAGGTCAAGATCTATCTGCCCTGAAATTTTCAGATGAACCGGTCAACCTGTTGTTGGGTTGCTGCCCCTGAATTGGTAATTTTGAGGAAATTTTGCTGTTTTTGGTTATTATCTTGAATATTATTATAGATAGAGATAAACTGTAAACAGCAATAATGTTCAGCAAAGTAAGATTTACAAATAAGTCAACATGACCGAAATGGTCAGTTGACCCCTTTAGGAGTTATTGCCCTTTATAGTCAATTTTTAACCATTTTTCGTAAATCTTAGTTATCGTTTACAAAAATCTTCTCCTCTGAAACTACTGGGCCAAATTAATTCAAACTTGGTCACAATCATCTTTGATGTACCTTGTTTGAAAAATGTGTCCGATGACCTGGCCATCCAACCAAGATGACCACCACGGCTAAAAATAGAACAGGGGTAAAATGTAGTTTTTTGCTTATAACTCTGAAACCAATCATTTAGAGGAAATCTGACAAGGAGTTCAATTGTTTATCAAGTCAATATATATCTGCCCTGAAATATTCAAATGAATTGGACAACCAGTTGTTGGGTTGCTGCCCTCCAATTGGTAATTTATAAAGAAATTTTGCTGTTTTTGGTTATTATCTTGACTACTATTATAGATAGCGATAAACTGTTAACAGCAATAATGTTCATCAAAGTAAGATCTACAAATAAGTCAACATGACCTAAATGGTCAATTGACCCCTTAAGGAGTTATTGCCCTTTATAGTCAATTTTTAACAATTTTCATTAATTTGGTAAATTTATGTAAATTTTTACCAAATATTTTTCTCTGTTACTAATGGGCAAAGTTCATTATAGATATAATTGTAAGAAGCAAGAACGTTCAGTAAAGTAAGAACTTCAAACACATCACCATCACCAAAATACAATTTTGTCATGAATCCATTTGTGTCCTTTGCTTAATATGCACATAGACCAAGGTGAGCGACACAGGCTCTTTAGAGCCTCTAGTTATATATTGGTATATTGTACAATGCTATTAGAATTATATATTTTACTTTGAGGGTTTTTTAATATTAGACTGACCATGGGATGTTGTGTATTGAGCTTATAACACTGTATAACACAGGTATCACAGTTATTTTACAACCACTGGGACGATGCCACTACTGGTGAAGATTTATTTCCCCGAGGGTATCACCAACCCAGTAGTCAGCACTTTTTGTGCTGACATGAATCATAGGCGGATCCAGGGGGGCTGGGGTGCCCGCCCCCCCCCCCCTTTCGTGGGAAAAATTTGGTTGCTTATATAGGGAATCATTGAAGCGTGACTGGAGCTGCCCCCCCCCCCCCCCCTTTTAGGTCAAACAGCGCCCCCCTTACAAGAAGTTCTGGATCCGCCACTGTGAATTATCATTGATATGGTTATATTTATAAATTAACTGTTTACAAAATTTTGAATTTTTGAAATACTAAGGCTTTTCTACCTCACGCATAGATTACCTTAGCTGAATTTGGCAAAACTTTTAGGAATGTTGGTCCTCAATGCTCTTCAACTTCGTACTTTATTTGGCCTTTTCAAACTTTTTTGGATTCGAGCGTCACTGATGAGTCTTTGTAGACGAAACGCGCGTCTGGCGTATATACAAAATTAAGTCCTGATATCTATGATGGGTTTATTTACAACCACTGGGTCGATGCCACTACTGGTGGAGATTTATTTCCCCGAGGGTATCACCAGCCCAGTAGTCAGCACTTTTTGTGCTGACATGAATCATAGGCGGATCCAGGGGGGCTGGGGTGCCCCCCCCCCCCCTTTCGTGGGAAAATTTGGTTGCTTATATAGGGAATCATTGAAGCGTGACTGGAGCTGCCCCCCCCCCCCCTTTTAGGTCAAACAGCGCCCCCCTTACAAGAAGTTCTGGATCCGCCACTGTGAATTATCATTGATATGGTTATATTTATAAATTAACTGTTTACAAAATTTTGAATTTTTGAAATACTAAGGCTTTTCTACCTCACGCATAGATTACCTTAGCTGAATTTGGCAAAACTTTTAGGAATGTTGGTCCTCAATGCTGTTCAACTTCGTACTTTATTTGGCCTTTTTACCTTTTTTGATTCGAGCGTCACTGATGAGTCTTTGTAGACGAAACGCGCGTCTGGCGTATATAACAAATTAAGTCCTGATATCTATGATGGCTTTATTTACAACCACTGGGTCGATGCCACTACTGGTGGAGATTTATTTCCCGAGGGTATCACCAGCCCAGTAGTCAGCACTTTTTGTGCTGACATAAACTATCATTGATATGGTTATATTTATAAATTAACTGTTTACAAAACTTTGATTTTTTGAAATACTAAGGCTTTTCTACCTCAGGCATAGATTACCTTAGCTGGATTTGGCAAAACTTTTAGGAATGTTGGTCCTCAATGCTCTTCAACTTCGTACTTTATTTGGCCTTTTTAACTTTTTTGGATTCGAGCGTCACTGATGAGTCTTTGTAGACGAAACGCGCGTCTGGCGTATATACAAAATTTAGTCCTGATATCTATGATGAGTTTATTTACAACCACTGGGTCGATGGCACTACTGGTGAATATTTATTTCCCGAGGGTACCACCAGCCCAGTAGTCAGCACTTTTTGTGCTGACATGAATCATAGGTGGATCCAGGGGGGCTGGGGTGCCCGGGTCCCCCCCCTTTCGTGGGAAAAATTTGGTTGCTTATATAGGGAATCATTGAAGCGTAACTGGAGCTGCCCCCCCCCCCCCCCCCCCTTTTAGGTCAAACAGCGCTCCCATTACAAGAAGTTCTGGATCCGCCACTGTGAATTATCATTGATATGGTTATAATTTATAAATTAACTGTTTACAAAATTTTGAATTTTTGAAATACTAAGGCTTTTCTACCTCACGCACAGATTACCTTAGCTGAATTTGGCAAAACTTTTAGGAATGTTGGTCCTCAATGCTGTTCAACTTCGTACTTTATTTGGCCTTTTTAACTTTTTTGGATTCGAGCGTCACTGATGAGTCTTTGTAGACGAAACGCGCGTCTGGCGTATATACAAAATTAAGTCCTGATATCTATGATGAGTTTATTTACAACCACTGGGTCGATGCCACTACTGGTGGAGATTTATTTCCCCGAGGGTATCACCAGCCCAGTAGTCAGCACTTTTTGTGCTGACATAAACTATCATTGATATGGTTATATTTATAAATTAACTGTTTACAAAACTTTGATTTTTTGAAATACTAAGGCTTTTCTACCTCACGCATAGATTACCTTAGCTGGATTTGGCAAAATGTTTAGGAATGTTGGTCCTCAATGCTCTTCAACTTCGTACTTTATTTGGCCTTTTTAACTTTTTTGGATTCGAGCGTCACTGATGAGTCTTTGTAGACGAAACGCGCGTCTGGCGTATATACAAAATTTAGTCCTGATATCTATGATGAGTTTATTTACAACCACTGGGTCGATGCCACTACTGGTGGAGATTTATTTCCCCGAGGGTATCACCAGCCCAGTAGTCAGCACTTTTGTGCTGACATGAATTATCATTGATATGGTTATATTTATAAATTAACTGTTTACAAAATTTTGAATTTTTGAAATACTAAGGCTTTTCTACCTCAGGCATAGATTATCTTATCTGGATTTGGCAAAACTTTTAGGAATGTTGGTCCTCAATGCTGTTCAACTTCGTACTTTATTTGGCCTTTTTAACTTTTTTGGATTCGAGCGTCACTGATGAGTCTTTGTAGACGAAATGCGCGTCTGGCGTACATACAAAATTTAGTCCTGGTATCTATGTTTAATTAGATAGTGAACCGTTTTCAGCAAAATTTGGGTCATTCTGAGAAACATTACTTTTTCAATTTTTTCCCCCTTGATAACGACGGTGAATTTGTGTCCTGAAAACACAATTAAATCCAATCAAATTAAACGGAACCGTTATGTATTTAATGAATGGCTATTATTTATTTTGAATTTATTGACCCATAAAATTAATTTTTGACTCTTCACATTGAATAATCCGCGAAGCAAATTACTCCAAAGTAAATCCAAAAAAGTTCAAAAGTGCAAACACATCGAACGAAATGAAAACAGCTGTCATATACCTGACATGTTACAGACCTTCTTATGTCGAAAATAATGGATAAGACTTGGTTTTATAGCTATCTAAAACTCGCATTTGTATTACATTCTCCTTGAATTTTATAATTTAACAACAATCTGTGAGCAAACGAAAAGATATAATAAGTAAAAATGTCAAAAACTAGGGTACACTAGTCAACATATATTTAGGAGTTCAGTATGACGTTCATTTTCACTGTACTAATACAAATTTTGAGCGCCAGTTGAAGTCCGACTCCGGGTGCGGGATTTTTTAGCTGTGTTGAAGACCCATTTGCGGCTGTGTGTTTTACTCTTTAGTCGGAATGTTATTTCTTTGACACATAACCCATTCTCTATTTTATTTATCATAATCTTAATCATTATAAATGAAAATCTGTTTTAACAAAAAACACAAAATGGCATGGAGACAAAGTAAATCAGCAAAAATAAAAATGACATGTATTCTTTTATTGAAAACAGTTGAACCTCTATAAGTAGAAGTCGAAGGGATCCTTCTATGTCTAGGCTGCATGAGTAACATAGATTTAAACGACGTTTATAACCAAGTCGATGTACGTTCATCAATAGGCACTATGTTTGAGATATATATATTTCTGAATGATTCCTCTGACGACATTTCATGATATCCAAGACGACGATATACAGATTGACATGAGTTGTCTATTATTTTCTTATCCTCTATCGACAATAGTGTCCGCCATTTCATTGACTTTAAAAAGCCGCTATTTTCTGTTAAAATACGTGATTTCTTCTGACTGTTATACCGGCTACCTCTGTATGATAAATTAATAATTTTATTTTCAAGTGCTTTGGAAAAATTAAGTCCTAGAAAGTCAAAGAGTTTTTGCGAAACACCAATAGGATCTTTTGCTATACGTTCAGCAGAAACAAAAATAAATTTTCTGAATATTTATTTGTTAATTCCAACATGATTCTACTATCTGTATCCATTTTACCACATACTGCTTTAATCATTGCCGTTATTGACCCTTTCATATGTTTCGTTCTTGAACGAATAATTGCTCTGGGATCTCGATATAAATATATGATTTTTAAATTAGGTCTTGTTTGGATCAGACCTTCTATCAATTCAGCTCCCATTCGAAGCACCTTTGTTACTCGTGATTTCGCTGAGGTACATATGGTTTTTAGTTTTGAAATATTCCTTTCTTTAAAGGCTGTACTGGTACTGCCACTACTGGTACATGTGATTTTTGTTTGTACCTCTGTTGATTAACTTTTCAATAGTTTCAGTATTACAATCATATAAAGAACTCAGAAGTTTTGGAATGTTCAGTGAAATACTGTTGTAACTCCTGAAATACGTTAGACATTTTTATGATAATTAGAATAGGAAATACGATACAAACATAGACGTATGTACAACGGTTATTTTGAACTTCCGGTGCATGTGATACCATTGTAATTTTTATTATATACAGGTATAACTTATTTGCAATCTGACAGACATAGTATTGATGTTACAATACAAACATAAAACCATCGTGGAACTATTTTAAACGCTTCAAATTATCCAAAGTGTTTCAAATATATCGTTCACATCTTTGTTATTATTTACTAGAATGTTTTCGAAGAGAAAAGATTTGAAATGCCACCGAAATACGTGGGTTTTCATTAATGGTAATATTTAAGGCTTAAAATTGTCTCAATAAAACAAAAAAAGAGGTTCAATATATAAATGTTCGAAAAAGGATATAGGATTTTTTTTTACATCTTGCTGGTTTTGTTCAAGCTTTATTTAGATGTTGCATATGGGATGATTAAAGCAATTCTTTAGATTTTAAATTGGAATTTGATGCCACAATAGCAAATGATTAAACGAATTTATCTTGAAATGAAACTCAAAATAAAAGTTTGATTTCAGCCGGTTCATGTTTTTGACCATGATATATCAGATATCGACAAGAGAGTCATGAGGGAGAGACGAAACGCGAAAAACGCAAATCTGACCATAACAATTTTCATCCTATTCGATATCAAATTTAAGTTACAATGCATATACATTACTTGCAGGTATTCTCATGGAATCCACATTCCTTGTCTTTTGTAAAATAGCCTCCTATAGAAAGTGACCAGAGCGGCTCATAAAAATAAAAACGTTTGTCCTACAACCAACAATATTCCCAACAAATGTGGTTTCTCCTTTCATATAACCAAATAATAAAATATCTGTACTGGTACTTGTTATATTTTTCTGTTGGACCATGATTCTCGTATTTATGAGTTGTTTTTCAGTAACGTAGTACAAATCCTTTACTACAACACATAATAAAGAATGAAATTATTGATTGTCTTTCCTGGAAATAATGCTTCACACAAAGTATAAAAAGAGTACTAACGTATTCAAATACGTTTTATTTAAATTTCATAAGCCATACTCGAATATTCTATTGTCCGAGAACACATTATTTCGTAGTGCATTTCTTTAGAACATAAATGAAAATAAAAAATCCACCTGCGCTTTCTCAAAGAAACTTTACAGTGTTGTACTACTTTGGACAATTTATATCAATTATAGAAAACTTCATCGGCTTAACTCAAAATATGAACAATTTTATGTTTAGGCGTCTTGAATCTTTGACAGCTTCGAAGTGCTAATTTTCAACTTTTCAAGCTGACCAAATCACTACTTTCCTTTAAAATCTGGACCAATTTTTTAACAGTGTAATTTCCTACCCCCCCCCCCCCTAACTTGCAATTTGAGGCATTAAACATGGAGAAATAAATTTTGGGAAAGGGTATAAAAATTATGGCAAGTAACCACTGTCAACACTAGGACTATTATCAAGACGACAATTGTGTCTCGGACTATTCTCTGTTCTGTTGTGCTGATACTAGAGTAATAATGAATAAAAATAAGTGTTTCAACCGTGTATCACCTTCACTGTCTTAGAGTTGTCTTGTTGAGACGTAATATGTTACTAATATCTTTTTAACAATTTACACAACTACTTTAAATCTTGTTCTTAAAAACGCTATTGAACTTCCATATTGTTTAATATGAGTATAATAAATGTAAACTATTTGCAACCATTAGTTTAAAAAAAACAAGATAAGTCTATCGGTCTTTGGTCCCTATGAATCTTGTTACTTGTGATCTAGCGCGTTAAAGATCTGGCTCAAAGTTTTTGGTCTTGTACAAGCAGGGTTTATATTCATATCTATTTAAAACGTTCTTGCCCTGTTATTTGTGGTACTATTGTCATTTGAAGTTCAACACAAATTCATCATAAAAAACCATAGGGTTGTCATCTTTAATCTACATGAAATAAAAACGAGTAAGAAGGGAAACCATATCACCGTTAGGTCTTCAAAAGTTAAGGAATATATTTTAAATGAAATAAAACATACCATATATATTTTGATGCCGGTATGACAGAAAAACTAAGACCAAAACTGACATAACTCCTACCGCAAAATATATTTTCATTGTTTAGTTCTCTTATACTGAAAAATAAACAACACATTCAGGTTTATCATAGTGTCCCGACGTTTAAATAGACCAAGTATCAAATAGTTGAATAAGCTAAAAATAGACAAAGCGTTTTCATGGGCAAACAATTATCAGATAATTAAATAAGTAAAAAGGACAAAGGGTTTACTGAGCATATAATTGCATAATTTGTTTCAAGTATTTATGTATCGTGTTATTACGTTGGTTATTGTATAAAAGTTAATTAACATATCAGTTCAATGTATTTAGCTTGCTTTAAAACCACTATTTTTTACATAAGAAACTGCCTGTACCAAATCAGGAATATGACAGCTGTTATCTATTCGTTTGATGTGTTTTGTCATTTGATTTTGCCTTTTGATTAGGGACTCGGCGTTCAGTATTTTTGTGATTTTACTTTTCAAGAGATGTTCAACTTATATTATGGACGCCAGATGCGAGTTTTGTGTATATTTTACTTTTCTGTTGCGCTGAAGTAAAACAGTAAACTAACACCTGTTGTGTTCACTTAATTTTCTCTGCACTAACGGAGAAGAGCAGAGCTTAAAATGGAATGGTGGACCAGTTTAGTAAAGAAACTGGAAGAAAAAATCAATATCGCAGTTGAGAGAACAAAAAAATGTAAATCCTACAATTTTGTGCCAAATCTGGTTAAGGACATCTTTGCCTGGATTAGTAAAACCTCAGTGCTTCTGGTGATTTTAACCTTGATATTATGAACAGTTAATGTTCAAAACATGACCTGTAAGGTGTAAAGCAATAATTATTACATTGTAAGTCTAAATTTTCTTGTGTAGGTCCAATATTTTGAACTATTTTTGGTTTTTGATCGCATCTGTCAAAGGTATTATAAACACGGTTGCTCAGCAACATGCCTTGCGTCTTCATTCGTTCGATTCTGTTTTGCGGAGCTTTTCGAGTTCTTCCTCTGGTTTCTATTCGAATGACCACTGTCAAGTTGTTTTATTGTCTGCATAATTAAGAACAAATCCGTCGTTGGTTTATTTGCTAGATGTTTTTTTGGGGTCGAACTTGACCAGATAACCATATGTTGCATTTTTATTATGGTAGTCAAATTCAATGAATTAACGTTTAAAAAGTGGTCAAAATCTTACCAACATATTAAAACTTTTGCATAATTTTCCGAAACTTTTTTTCAAATTATTACATTTCTCCATAAAATTCCGTTTTGAAATTTCCTCGGAATTCAGTATTTTGTGATTTTACTTTTTTCACCAAATTCGGCATTTCTGTTTAAGAATTTGTCGAAACATATTATTATTTCCTTTAGTGTAAAAGATACAATATCTAGGATTTTCTCAAAGAAAGGTTGAAGAAAGGGATGCTCAATGATAATTAAAACGTACAATTAGAAATGACTTATCAATTGATGTATTTGAAATTACAAAAATTGTCTACATCAGAACAATGACAATGTAAAACATTTTGTATTAGAGGAGACAAACTGCAAATAATATATAGACAAAAATAACTATGAAAATACACGATAATGACATACGTTCTAATTGGCTAGCCACTAGAAGATATCCTGAATGCATGAATTTTATAAATTTGCTGAGTCCAAAGTGCTTTTTCTTATTTTTCTTATTTTCATTTCATACGATAAGAATAGAACAGTTTTCCCAGTGTTAACTAGAGAGAATATATCTGGTAATTAACATAACCATTTTTTCAGGATCCAGCCTAATAAATCACTCTAAATGAGTAATAAATCACAATATACATTTTGACATAAATACAACACGTACTAAGTGTATTACAACGCTGTAAAAAGGGGGATAAAGAGAGACCGATAAATACAACAGTTATAACTGTCTCTTATGTTGTTGCTACTTACCAGTTCTAAGATACATTATTTGTATTGGTGATGGTACATCGACCATCTACGACCAAATTTGGTGACTAAATCATATTGTGTTACCCAATATTGTTGGAATAAGTATACAAAAAAGTGGAATTATTATACACTTCATATGTTACTCTATACTCATAACATTTGTGAGCTAATATTTGTGTTTTCATCATTTTCTTTGGTTTTCTGAAATCGCTATACTAAAGTCATGCTCCTAATGAGTACAAGAACAAGTTAGTGAGCAAAGGCACTCGATACGTATTCCTTTGAATAACAAATTTTTGTTGTAATACCAATCATTAAATGTCAGCGAAAAACCTTGTTTATCAAAAAAAAAAATCAAGAGCGGTCAGTAGGATTATTCTTATACAAAATATTTGTTTTTGAACACATTTTGATTTTTCCTTACTTTGGACAAAAAGCTAGTACACACGTTCACAATCCCTAATTAAAGATATATGTTATACAAAGAGGGAAAAAGACTAAATAAGAAAAAATCTGAAAACGTATTATAAAAAAAAATACTACTTGTAAAAACATAAAAATAATGTTCCAGTAGTCACTGAATCTGCATTGACTTCATATGAATATTATATATATTTTACTGTTAATGTTTCAATTTGAAAAATTAGATTGCACTAAACATAAGTTGGAACTCCCTGCAAATTGACTGTAGATGTTTTTAATTGTTCTATAAGTGTCAATGCTTTCAAACATGTTTAACTATTATTGTCTATAAAGTATTAGTTTAGTGGAACAAAAAAAGTAAAATCACAAAAATACTGAACTCTGAGGAAAATTCAAAACGGAAAGTCCCTAATTAAATGGCAAAATCATATCAAACACATCAAAGGAATGGACAACCACTGTCATATTCCTGACAAATTTATTCCTGGTACAGTCAAACCTGCTTCAGAGACCATCAGTATTAAAACAACTGTATTAACACACCACTAATTTAAGATTCCCCTGTAGTATATTTCATATAAATTGAACCTGTATTAAATGACCACCTGTCCTACATGTAAGGGTCCACGGTGTCCTTACGTGGTCTCTTAAAACAGGTTTGACTGTATATGGTAATTTATAAACATATTTCCAGCGAACGTGAAATCTTAAGATTATGATACACTTATACGTTGTCTTAAAATATTATCTTTTTTAAATGAAATAATATAATATAGCATTGAAATCATAACTAAAAAAATTCTGTGCAATTATCAGATTTGTAAAATGCACAACTAAATAGTAAATAACTATATTCGAAGAATTACCTTTAAGCGAATTACACGATCACTTGTTTAAACATATTCCATAGCCAAAACAATTCACATTTACACCTGCTGTATCAACTAATTCTTTTAATATAATTCTACGATGTATTGCTATTTAAAAGAGACCTATATGAA
Organism: Mytilus edulis; assembly: GCA_019925275.1. Taxonomy (NCBI): domain Eukaryota; kingdom Metazoa; phylum Mollusca; class Bivalvia; order Mytilida; family Mytilidae; genus Mytilus; species Mytilus edulis. Next base: position 39,002,436 of record CM034355.1, read on the forward strand.
GGAAAATGAGACCGAATCAATACTCCTTACCAGAACACAGATTACTATAAGCGTGCACATGTTGCTTGTTTCTGATGCGAATTTTTATTGTAATTTGTATATATAATTCATAATGAAATATTGTTTACACCAAATGGACACCACTGACTGTTACGATCACTTTTCCTGCAGTTTAAGTTTGTGACTCGGATTTGTTTTCTCTCAATCGATTTATGACTTTTGAACAGCGGTATACTACTGTTGCACTTATTTAGCGGTGATTTTAATCAGAGTGCGTGCGTTGTGGTATATTAAATAAGAAATAAAGAACACTTTAGATCCCCCCTAACTTCAGATTCCCCCTAATGTTTGGTGGGGCTTCGTTTTGCGCAGTCTTAGTTTTTATGTAGTGTTTAGTAAATTTGTTTTTCTTTTCCGTATTTTTTTTTTGTCACCGGCTTTCTCTGTTTTAGCGGTCAACATATTGTCACCAGCTTTCTCTGTTTTAGCAGTCAACATATTGTCACCAGATTTCTCTGTTTTAGCGGTCAATATATTGTCAACAGCTTTCTCTGTTTTAGTGATCAATTTATTGTCACCAGCTTTTCTGTTTAAGCGGTCAACATATTGTCACCAGCTTTCTCTATTTTAGCGGTCACCAGCTTTCTCTGTTTTAGCGATCAACATATTGTCACCAGCTTTCTCTGTTTTAGCGGTCAACATATTGTCACCAGCTTTCTCTGTTTTAGCGGTCAACATATTGTCACCAGCTTTCTCTGTTTTAGTGATTAACATATTGTCACCAGCTTTCTCTGTTTTAGCAGTCAATATATTGTCACCAGCTTTCTCTGTTTTAGCGGCCAACATATTGTCAACAGCTTTCTCTGTTTTAGTGATCAACATATTGTCACCAGCTTTCTATGTTTTAGTGATCAACATATTGTCACCAGCTTTCTCTGTTGAAGCGGTCAACATATTCTCACCAGCTTTCTCTATTCTAGCGGTCAATATATTGTCGCCAGCTTCCTCTGTTTTAGCGATCAACATATTGTCACCAGCTTTCTCTGTTTTAGAGGTCAAATATTGTCTACAGTTTCCTCCTTTTTTTTTTGTGATCAACACATTGTCTTCAGCTATCTCTGTTTAAGAGGTCAAATATTGTCGGCAGCTTCCTCTTTTTTTGTAGTCAACATATTATTTTTAACTTTCCCTGTTTAAGAGGTCAAATATTGTCTTCACTTTCCCTTTTTTGTGGTCGACATATTATCCTCAGCTTTCTCTGTTTTAGGGGTCAAATATTGTCTTCAGCTTCCTCTTTTTTAGTGGTCAACATATTATACCAGCTAAATGCAAGTAACTATTTATATACAACATATCAAGCTATCAATTTCTTTGATTCTTGGCGATTTGTGAAAGAAAAATTATATAAAATAAATATAAGCGAGTATTCATACAAATATCTGCCAGTCAGAGGTGTTTCATTCAGTCCTTATAGGACTTAACCATTATCTGTGATTTATAACAGCAAGTCACTTAACTATGCACTTTTCGTCTAAACGAGCATATATAAATCAGATAGAAAAAACTGATGCTTGAATCCTTTCTTTGCATAATCAAATATTGATTGGTTCATGTGTATGTGTTAAGTTATTAAAAATGAATAGCTAATACTACCACCGTTATAATTTTCACTGAAAGTCCATTTTATGAAATAGGGAGAATAAATATTGGAAAAGGAGACAAACAGACCATAGAACCTCATCATGGTACATGCTTTATGATTTGGTATGCCACACGCGCGTTTTGTCTACCAACGACTCGTGCATCATTGGAGCTCGAATCAAAACAGTGGGAAAGTCATAAACTGAGTTGAAATGTATTGATAACCGAACATTCTATGTTGAGAATACGATATCCCATTAACGTAATATATACCTTCTCTAGTATTTCATTTGCGATTTAACAGGCAAAATGTTTCAAAAACGCCCAGTTAACTAAAGCAAAGGATCAGCCTTCTCCTGAACAATCAACCTTACCAGAGACGTAGGATGATGCTATACGAAGAAAAGGAAGAAATGATTGTTTCGGCAATTTAAAGCTTTGATTATGAAATGGCTGTTTGTAGTAGTCAAAAATGTTTGATCGGTATGTAACAATTATGCTTGTGGACAGAAAATTAGCAAATTACGTTTGTGGAAATAGTGAAACAAAAGTTGCTAAATATATTAGTTAAATAGAAAGAAATCTTATCATTACTTCAACCCTCAACAAAACCAACAGCAGTTAACTTGTACTCAAATTTAAAAAATAGACCAAAAAAGACAACTAAAGTTTAAAAAAACCAATATTGAGCTAATCACATGAGCTCAAAAAAGCGAGACTGGTGCGTCGACAGGGAAATCGTCACCTGCAAGGAATGCAGCACCCGGCATGCGAATCCACACTCGGTCAAATGTTACAACCCGGAAGGGAGTCTGAAAAACATGATAAGAAAAATAACAGAGTAGTCTACCATTCTGGTATCTAAAGTTATAAGAAAACTTGGTGTTAGTGAGTTGAGAAACGAACATGTTGTATCGGTCACGGAATAATATTGAAGATGACCGTAAATCTTATGTACATTTGTAGTATCGAATTTAGTAGTACATCGGAACAGTTATTGCGTAAAGAAAGAACTCTTTCTTATGAATTTTCTATAATGTGAACATGCATTATGTATTAATGAGGGGTGTATGTAATGCAATACCATGGTGCGACCGTATATTAAAGTGCTAAATGGGAAGTTTACGATTGGAAAGTAAATGCATTCATGGTCGAACTTTGTTGCGCGAAATACGTGTTTCCATTAAACTTTCAAATTCTAGGTCCCAGTCGTGTTAACCCCACATGTGATATGTTCAATGGAAAAGTTGTAAAGCAGCGCGTAAAATTACAAACGAAGAGCAGAAAGAAGAATTTTTGACAGTTTATCAGACTCATGTTAATGAAAATTAGAAACCAATTAAGATCATTATAACAAAGAATCTACATGTTTCCATTGTACTCGAGGAAGCCGATACATAGTGGGAATCAAGTTGTGGCCTTTTCAACCTTTTAGTTTAGTCTGTGTTTGGAATTTGTTTTTCAATACGAATGCTTTTCCGTGTAAACAATAGATATGAGCGTTTTGATTTATTGACTTAGTACTTATTATCTCAGTATAGTACGTACAACAAACACTGAAAAAAATAATGTTGGCGAATAGTCACAAAGGTTTTGCACTTGGATCTTAAGACGAATAAAATGCACGTGAGGTGTACATTCATGCGACAGCAAGAAAAGTAAAAATGCTTATAACATTTCTACATGTCAAAGTTAGTTTATTAGAATGGCATAATTAGACATAAACTGTAGTGCCAAGCTTCAGTTGGTGTCATCTACATACTGCGGTGCAATCATATAACATTGTCATGTTAAATTTTGGTGGGTATTTATTGATGGTGACCTTAAAACGTATGTAGTGTCGATTTCAGTAGTTCTTCCTGAGAAATATGTTTGAACAGTTATTGCATAATGAATAAACTCTTGCTTATGAAGTCTGTTTAGTGAGAACATGCGAAATGTATGAATTGATGGTGTATGAAATAGAATACGATTGGGCGACGTTACATTACTGCTATAAAATGTGATGTTAACGATTGGAAAGGAAAAGCATTCCAAAACAGATCTAATCAACCCTTGGAGTTTCAGTTATATGATTATCATCCTGATCTGAAATAAAGACAACCTCTAAATTATTTTTTAAAAATGCAATGCTAAAACTTAAGAATATATTAGGAACTTCTTGTAACGAAAATGCAAGATTTCCTCAATTCTAGAAAATTTATACCCACGAAAATGAATGAATTCACAGTACTTTTGCTAGTTGACTTGTAACCATTATATTCTGTTTGCTGTTGCAATATGAAAGATCAGGACTAAAGGTCGACAGTTGTTTCGTGAATTCCGTGTTTCCACTAAACTTTCAAAGTCTAGGACCAGTCGTTCAACCCCACATGGGATATGTTCAATGGGAAGTTGTGAAGCAGTGATTAATTCCAAAACCACAACGAGCATTTTCTGAGGGCTAATCCTACTCATATTAGTGAAAATCAGAAACCAAGTAAGCTCATTATATAAAGAAAGAATCTACATGAAGCCAGTGCATAACTGGAATCACGTGGTGGTCCGTTTTTGCCTTATGTTCAATCTGTAGATTTTTTAATCAATACGGATGTTACTTAGTGTAAATAGTATGTATGAACGTACTTTGATTTAATAACCTAGTTCTTAGTACCTACACGTATAGTACTTACAACAATCAACGAAAAAAATACTGTTGGCGTTTAGTCCCAATGGTTTTGCACCACTTGAATCGTATGACGAAAGGGAAATGTGAGGTGAACATTCATGAGACAGCAAGAAAAGTAAAAGAATGCTTATAACATTTCTACATGTTAAAGCTAGTTTATTAGAATGGCATAATTAGACATAAACTGTAGTGTCAATCTTCAGTTGGTGTCATCTACATACCTCGGTGCAATCATTAAACATTGTCATGTTAATTTTTCGTGGGTGGAATCTTATGATTAATTAATGTCTGTCTTGAAATGTTTCAGAGTTGATAAATCAGACAGTTATTAACTGCCTGTTACATCAACAAACTATAAACTTTTGTTTTACGGTTTGAAAGTTTTTGTATATATGAACATTCCTACAGGTAATGTATCTTAATAAAGAACATTTGTTTACATACACACAGATGCAAAACAGGTGTTTGCTATTGTATCGACGAACAAATTTTCTTCGGCAAATTCGTCACTGATAAAAAAAAAAAAAAAAGTATACAGCAACATTTTATATAACTAAACTTTTTTTTTATTTTTGGTCTTAAATGGAAACTCTTGGTTCAAAAAGGCTGGGAATCAAAATCTACGACCCTAAAACGAAATACGACATATCAGGTTCTTGTGAGCCGTTTATCTAAGAATGGAAGAGGCATTATTCTTTTAAAGAATATTTTAATGCAAAAAGAAACGAAGTAAAATACCACAAATACCGTACTCCGAGGAAATTTAAAAACGGAAAGTCCATAATCAAATGGCAAAATCAAAAGCTCAGAAACATCAAACGAATGTATAACAACTGTCATATTCCTGACTTGGTACAGGCATTTTCTTATTTAGAAATGGTGGATCATACCTGTTGTTTTTAGCTAGATTACCCTCTTTATGACAGTCACATAAAATACCAGATATTGCAAGGAGTATTCAAAGCCCATTATCTGAAAATCGTAAACATGAAATTTAGAATGATAATTTAAAGTAAAGGAACGAAACACAGAGAGATCGATGCACTAACCAGCTAGAAATCATAGGAAAAGTATCGTCTTGTATTAGATGACAATTGATTGCTGAGTGCTACACCTGTACATAATAAAGGAAAGTAATGAGTGCATTAGTTCCAAATTGTCTTATTTAAATTTATTCAAAATATCCAATGTTATGCTATTATAATATTTTAAACAATTGGTTATATCAAAAAGAGGTTTGATATTTATACAGTCTAAGAGGGAAAACATGCATGGATGTGCCTTAGGTAGCAATAAACAGTTAGGAAAAAATACTAAAATTTGCCCTTATGAATTTTACCATCCCCTTTTCATTGCTTTCTTGCAATATCAAGTTTGTGTCATATATGGGCATATGTATGTAATCAGAATCTTCCATAGATTTTATATCCAGTATATAAAATGGTAAAATATAATTTCTTTTTGGTGTATCCATGGCAACAATCTGCATTTATTTGTTATAAAATATTGAAAAAAGGGGGGAAAGATGTCACATATTACCCCAAAATTTGGCTAAAAGTAGAATTTCAATCGCTTGAAGTAGTACCTTTTCTGAAACTGTGTACATATATCATTCAGCAAATCCAATGAAAATCATATGTCTTTCGTCTCATTTTTTTGTAAAATTGCGTCAAAAACTTCGTGTAGAAAAACAGTGTTTGTAAACAGTATATTAATTTCTGGACCGATGGCCGGTCTAGCTATGAAAATACGGATTGTCAAACAGAAAACAGCCCATAAAACATGTAAAAAATAATCTTGATGCTCTTATAAACCATCTTTGAAGGCTAAATTAGCACTCATCTGTCTAAAAATAAATTTTATTACACAATAACTTTCCTATTTGAAAAATCCACAGGGGCCAAAATGCGAAACTAAACTCCTAACTGTGTATTGCTACCTTATGTAGAGCAGGATCTGCTTACCTTTCTGAAGAACCTGAGAGCCTCTGTCACGATTTTCGGTGAGTTTTGTAGGTTACTTGTGTAATTGTTGATTGTCTCATGGTCGTATTTTAATATCTTTTGCCATGGCGTTATAAGTTTGACAAGGACTTTGATTTTTTATATATCCCCTTGGTATCTTTTACCGATCTTGTACTTTTTTCGGAAGACCAAATAAACGGATAAATCAGAATTAGTATGGAAATCCAAAAGCGACTTTTAGTGACATCAAATATATTCTTGTAAATATTTTTCACATTTTGTATTTGAAAAAAATGTCAGTCTAGACTTTTGTTGTGTGATTACACCCTGTGATAATTTTAACTTTTCATATCTCCCGTTATCAGTCAAAGTAACGTACTATTTTTTATCAGTATATTCTTCGCTGTTTTCTGTAATATTTTTCAATAATTACCAATATTCACATTAAACCGGTTGATCAATTCACATACAGTAAAAATGGGAACAATTAATAATGTCATGTTTAATTTATTTGAGATGCATTTAACGTTTCCTATAACTATTTTGCTTACCGCTTCATGACGTTTGGGTTTTTTTGTCATTTTTGTTTTTGTTTAACGTATCATCCAAATATTTTTTTTCTTCATTTTTATCTATTGTGAAGTTGAGTAATGTTTTTCTATTCTTTCTTTTTTGTTTGTTTTGATAGTTTTGAAATGTTTAAAATTTCTTTTCGTACTTTACAGAGAAGAGCAAAATATTTTTTTAAACGCATATTTCTTTAAATTTAAAATGTGAATGACAAAGAACGGCATATAAAAATAAAAAGATTTGCTCTCTGACGACTTCAGTATATGTATACTAAAGAAATTTATCCTGATGAACTTACTTTAAATAAAGCTAATACTAACAATGATCACTGTCCTTTCCTCGATCTTGATATCATTATCATTAACGGAAAGCTTAATACTAAAATTTAGGATAAAAGAGATGATTTTTCATTTCCTATCGTTAATTATCCATTTTTATATGGTGACGTTCCCTTCTCACCATCTTACAGTGTTTTATATCTCAACTTGTACGATTCGCTCGTGTATGTCACAACGTTTTAGATTTTAACGAGAGAAATTTATGTATTACTGAAAAATTATTACACCAGGGTTTTCAATATCACAAACTAGTCAATTTACTAAATTTTATCATCGGTACAAGGACATCATTCGTAAATATAGCTCAACATGCAGACTTCCTTATACGTTCAGGTATTTCACATTCAATTTTTATGGTAATATTCTTTATAAAGCACCAAAATGTCAGTCTTCACCTCAGAAGCTAACAAAACCGCTTAATAGACTTATTAAGAAGGGATACAGTTACGATACTGTTGTCAGGTCATTAAAGATTGCATATTTTGGCTATAATATTGATTCACTTATATGGTCTTTGCATTGGAACTAAACACATTTATTTCAAACCCAGTTGTTGGCATGGCACGGGTTATGTTCTTCTCATATATGTTATGATGGTATGATACTAAACTCCTAACGGGAGGGATAATGCCTGATATTCATATGATGAAGACACATGCATAATCTTTCAATCAGTTTAATTGAAGTCTGGAGCTGGCATGTCGGTTAACTGCTAGTAGTCTGTTGTTATTTATGTATTATTGTCATTTTGTTTATTTTCTTTTGTTACATCTTCTGACACCAGACTCTGACTTCTTTTGAACTGAATTTTAATGTGCGTATTGTTATGCGTTTACTTTTCTACATTGGCTAGAGGTATAAGGGAGGGTTGAGATCTCATAAACATGTTTAACCCCGCCGCATTTTTGCTCCTGTCCCAAGTCAGGAGCCTTTAATTTTAGTTTCTTTTGTATAATTTGGAGTTTAGTATGGCGTTCATTATCACTGAACTAGTATATATATTTTTTTTAGGGGCCAGCTGAAGGACGCCTCCGTGTGCGGGAATTTTTCGCTGCATTGAAGACCTATTGGTGACTTTCTGCTGTTGTCTGTTCTATGGTCGGGTTGTTGTCTCTTTGACACATTCCCCATTTCCGTTCACAATTTTATAGATATGGTTTCCAGTTTACCAGAGGCAGAGGTTGGCAAATACAGGCCACCGCCTTTCAACAATGAGCAAAAAATAAACCACATACTCAGTTAGAAAGGGCCCAGAAATCACAAATGTAAAACACTTCATACGAAAAAATAAAAGCGCCGATTTATGTATAAAACAATAAACTAAATTCAAATACAATATATGGTAACAAACGACAACCCCTTAATCACAGGCTCCTAACTTTGGGCATGCACGTACATATTTGGCGGGATTTAACATGTTTACATACGTCCATTTTGCTTATTTTCTTATCCAATTGTCTTTTACCCTTAATTTCAAAATATCGTCAGACGAAAGTATAAAAGTAATGAAAAAAGACTGTTATTACCAGATAGGAAGTTTGTCAGAAAATGCTTACCTTATTTAGTTTTAGTTATTCAATTATATTTTTCTATTTTTTTTACATGTTACATAGGGAGGACCTCTAATAATTGTCATGGCCATAGAAATAAAAAGGCTTTTTGTAGCACATAATATTTGCAAACTGGATGTATTTCTTATTTCTTGCCTCCTCGCACTTCTCATTTACTGACAATGATTGAAACGGGTCGGTAACCTGCATTTCGAATTAATAAATATGTGTGCTCGGGTTTTTTTTTTTTTTTTTTTTTTAATAAGACATACACAGATGTAAGATTTCGCATTACTTAAATGGAAAAAAACTTATAAATTTTCCTTCCAAAAAGGAGCCTTCATGTGATAATTTTTGTTTTACTGAGATTAAAACAAATATTCTTATTCTTTGAGATAATTTTTCATATCTAATTTAGGCTTCTCCTTTTTCAACCCCTGATGTATACAAACCATACCGAAGCGAATTTGTAAATGAATCGAAATTCAGAGAATCCAGAGAACATCAAAAGAGTCCGACACCACACCCGTCAATACAAAGACTAACTCATGACTAAGACAACACATGCACAAACACCGGAAGTAAAGAAAAACAGTTCGATCGCATAAAAAACAGTATTAATATGTGTACACTTATCTAATCTTTCTTTTCAATAATGTTAAAATGTCAGATGCAATATTTACTGCTGATTGTTAGGCTTTGATGTTTGAAAAACTGTAAATGAAATGCAAGAAAATTAATAACGTGGAATGTTTTTACAATATACTGACTGTATCTTTTATGAATGGTTGTATTTGCAGACTTGGATATCTCGTTTGGTTAATAAATAATTTTTGCATGATAGAAGATTAAATTGTGCAATGTCTTTATTACATGTTCATTTTACAAAGATGTGATAAATTATGAAAGCAGTCATTTTGAAAGATATTTAACGAACACCGCGAAGAAACGTACTAATTAAGCTTATCAATATTCTTCAAGAAATTATTATAGTTCCAAACAGAGACAAAGCACATGTACAAAAATGTACTTCATTTGACAAAGCTTTACGGGTTGATATCTCACTGTCTTAATGTTTTCAATATTTATGGAATTTTGTAAATTGTAATAGTGGATGAACTTTTCTGTTGAACATTTGCTACTGTTTTAGATACGGGGCGATTCGGAACCTTTTTATATTAAATACAGCTTCTTCGTCTGTTAACTTTTATAATCTAATTACTCCTTTGGAACTATACTGGGTCAAATATAAACAAACTAGGACACCCCTTTCATAGATAGTTTGGCAGTGTAGGATGTATAAATGCACATCCACGTCCTGTTATAACTGGACGTTAAATCCAGTGTCGTATTGGGCGAATGTAACATTTTCTGCACGCAAAAAGAAACAGTGACCCTACAATAACTCTTTGGTCAATTTGAAGGTGAGCTTTTGTCAAGTTTCCCCAAACTCAACATCGGAAATAAGGTTTATCGAAAGATTGCAGTATCCATAACCAATTGCATACCTGTCAACTGACCCGTATTCTGCGGGTGTGACCCGAGATTTTCACAATTCTGAGGGATCACTCGGAACACCCGCCGGGTCATTGAAATAACCCGGGAATTCCGAAAATGACCCGATTTCACCCGTATTTCTTAGCCTTGAGATTGATTTCATAAGTAATATTCCTTTGAAATACCGGCAAATTCGTAATTCTTCCATGAACAGGAAGTTCATCTAGCTATGTAAACTGTCAAATTAAGTGACCCATTAAGTGCATGGCTTCACTTGACAGCTTTGGTGTCAAACACACTGTTAATTAACACCAATTACCTTAGCTTTAGGTCGTAAATAAATTGCACCATTGGTTTACAAACTGAACTGGAGTTACTTCCCCTTATTTGTCACCATTCAAAATTATTCCTTATATTTACGTTTTATGGGTGAAAAGGATTAAATCACAAACATATAAAATTCAAATACATATTGAAAAATAACTTTTCATTTTTTTATACCTTTATATACAATTTTATTTTTAAAAGTTGAAAACGATTTTTTACATTTATACTTCCTTTAACTGAATTACTATATTTTATCATAGTCTAATTTCCTTGTTAATTGAAAAATAGAATGAAATTCAAAACAGTGTGGCTGTGGCCATTGATTGACACATTAAATTCATGCATTGACTGGGACAATTTACGTGAACATTTGTCTGTAACGACCACTATTCACGACGTACCTACGATAGACATTTAAACTGTGGGGTTACCAAAGGTTTCTTAACGCCTTTAATTATAAAATAATTCGAAAAAATAATCAGGAATAACCTTTATGTTTTGATTTATATAATTGATATAAATCAAAACATCGTGTTATTTCTGATTAATTTTTCGAATTACTTTATTAAGGTGTTGAGAACCTTTGGTGACACCATAGTTTAAGTGTCTTTAAAAAGTACATAGTGAGCAGTGGTCGTTACATACAAACGTTCACCTAAATCGTCCCAGTCAATGGATGAATTTAATGTGTCAATCAATGGCCACAGCCACACTGTTTCGAATTTCATTCCATTATGGTTAAAGGCTACATAGTCAATAGTCTCAAACATTTAAGAATTACATTAAATTCTAGTGTTTGATGATTTTAGTACTTTTTCTCAAAAAGTAAAGCACATAAGACTGAGTTACACAAATTTATAAAAATCTTTAAAATTGCAATGAAATAATATTTAATAAGATTTAAAAAGACTTAACAAAGTGAACATGCATTGATGTTTTGGTATCTTTGATATACATTATAAGAAAATATACCATAAATACTGAAATTCAGCTCGAAAAAGTTCGTACGCGTTATGACCTGAGATTTGATTCTTCAATGCAGGTCATGACCTGCATTTTCATCGTCACAGGTTGACAGGTATGAATTGCACCCCTGTAATAGAAGTTGGTATAAATCGCAGTTCATGGCTAAACTCAGTAAACATCTGCCTAAATTCTAATTCATTGATAAAATCAACAACACTTTTGCTTACCTTGAGGAATTTTTTTTAATAATCAAGACTTCTCTAAATATACTTACGAAGTTTGTTGCTGTATATAATTTTTGTTTCCTTTAATTGTTTTTTGAACATAAATCTCGTATACAATTTGTTATTTCGGGCCTTAAAAAATATTCTGCTATGGGGAATGTGTTTTACTGATTGTAGGGGTGGTACGATGACAAATAGTGTCTAACATCTATAGGATTTTGTCTCTCGTGTGCTGTTGTCTCATTGGCAATCATACCACATTTTCTTATCCGTACATTTAATCTTTTTTCATTGGCAATCAATTTATTTCTGCTTTTCATTCTGGCAATCTATCTCTCAGATCTATGAAATCGATTGATTATTCATTTTGTTCTCGCCACGTTTGCAAAAAAGTATATTTTCCTCTGGACATTAAGCAAAACAAAACAAACGATTTACATAAATATATCTGGATATTAAAAAAAAATCTCGAAAGGAAATGACTGAAAATTCAAATTGTTCAATGAGTATAAATCAAAGTTGGCACCGAGGAGAAAACTATTCAAAACGGCAACCAACAGGCAAAAGGGAGTCGTCCTCTCTCTTATCTTAATATTAGTTTGGACATTAGAATTAATTGCATAACAGTGTGGTCGACAGTAAAACGTTTGTAGGTTGTAACTTGTTTGTCAACGGCTATGATTTTATGCTCACCCAGTCTGTCAGAGGCCTTCCAGTGGGGATTGAAATATTCACTTGTTACACATTCCGATACATAAAATGAAACTTTCTTTTTACAAAGCTTGAAAGGAATTTGTTTTAAATATTTATTATAATCATCACATACAACCGTGTCATTTATAAGAATAATAATGTTCAGAGATGATATTATTTAATAATAATAAAAAAATAGGTTTATCCATTGTAAAAAAAACTATAAAGTTGATGGGGTTAATTCACAAAATATCTCATTGATTAAGAGCACAACTACTTCTACGGTGTGATCATTTAAGAATGGCCTACTATTTATTCAATGCGTATACATGTGGGTTTTGTTTGTGAAGAGTTCTGGATAATTAAAAAATCATTTGATTTCTTTGTTTAATACCATAAAACGGATTCATTCTTTCAGATATTTGTCACTTTGCCTTATCTTCAAGTCCAACACAATTTCTCACGTTTCTTACAAAACTTATATTCTTGTGATGTATTCTTTTGTCGAAACAAAAAATGTATAGATATAGATAGATATAGGAAGATGTGGTATGAGTGCCAATGAGACAACTCTCCTCCCAAGTAATAATTCATAAAAGTAAACCATTATAGGTCAAAGTACGACGGACCTGTAACACGGAGCCTTGGCTCACACCGAACAGCAAGTTATAGAGGGCCCCAAAACTACTAGTGTAAAACCATTCAAACGGGAAAACCAACGAGAAACGAAAAACACATATGAACTACATAAACAGACGACATCATGCATATAATCTGAAAGAACGTGCGATATTATATTAGGAAAATTGATGGTCAAACCATAACAAAAAATCAAGTAAAGAATTTTAAGTATTCAACCTTTATAGCTTGCTGTTCGGTGTGAGCCAAGACTCCGTGTTGAAGGCCATTTTTATTTATTTTCAAATTACAAAGGTTATTCCTGATAAGTATTTTTAATTATTTTATTTAGGCGTTTAGAACCTTTGGTGACCTCACAGTTTAAATTTCTATGATAAGTACGTCGTGAGCAGTGGGCATTACAGACGAACGTTCACCTAATTTTCCCCAGTCAATGAATGGCCATAGCTACACTGTTATGAATTTCATTCTATGTTTGTTTCACAAATTATTCTTCATATATTTTACATTTGCCATGTCTCATTGTGTATTCTTATTTAAAGTAGAAACCGACTACTTTTTTAAGTAGATGAGTTCATCCTTGGTTTTTCAAGGGGTAGTTGATCTTCTAGTTTCTGTTTTCATTGTTTTGCCTGTGATTTACGTGTTTTGTTACTTTCCAGGCATCCTGTAATTTTTTTAAAAATTCATTTTGGGTTACACAGCAACTTGCAGCAACAATTACTAGTTTCATGTAACTAGCTTCATTGGATAGAGCTATTAGTATAGACAATAATCCTTGGTAGAGCTAATATAAAATTTCTATAGTTTTTATCTTCAAATTTGTCACTTATATGAGTTCAATGTTTGGCATTAACTCTGGATGTTCCGTTTATGTAACTTTGGAATAGGTTTCCTTTTATTTCGGAAGTATTCTTTCTAGAGGTGTCATTTGTCTTTGTAAATAAACGTCAAGATTTCATTATTTCAGATAAAGGAAGAAGAATCATTTGTCAAGTTAAGTCCACATAATGCAATCTGTCATATATTTTATTTAGAGATTGTATTTCCATCCCTTTCCTATACAACTCACTATAGATATAAGAAGATGTGGTATGATTGCCACTGAGACAACTCACTATCCAAGCCACAATTTATAAAGGTAAACCATTATAGGTCAAAGAATGGCCTTCATCCCCAAAAATGACTAATGTAAAACCATTCAAGCAGGAAAACAACGGTATAATCTATATAAAAACGAGAAACGAGAAACAGTTTTATTTACTCTAAGAATGGTTCTTTTAATCTAGGATGACCATATTTAGTGTCTGTACATACTACCATGGAGGTTGTATGACCTCCTTGATAGTATAAAGCACAATGTCATTAATATCTTTCAACTCCACAGTATACCCAGCCCGAATGAACATCAGTATAACTATACGGGATACATAAGTGATATACATCTGTATTATAATCAACCTATCAGCAGGTAACTGATCTTTGCATAACTAAATATATGTAAAGGTGTTTCAACTAGCATTTCAGAATATTACATAAAGGGTGACTTAAATTTTAAAAATGTATTGGGTATTACCAAAAACCACAAAAACTCTCTAATTTATTTTTACTTTATTAGTTCCCGTCCTGGAATATTGGCAACTGAACGTTAAGCAAATAAACACCCAATCAGTCAGGATACTTATTGAACATTATGGTATCGTTTATAAATTTCTTCTTCTCTGGAACTGGTGTACAATTTTCGAAACATTTTTTGTCTGACATTATGGTTCTGTGGGAAGAAACAAAAGATCTCTAGTATTTTTTTTTAATTTACATACGGATGAATTAGCTTCTCTATTTTGACACAACTGTCTGGCGAAGTATTATAGTGTAGCACACACTTATGAGAGTAATCGTAATACAAGTATGCCAGGTCTTATCAAATAAAATATAACTTTTATATATATTAACATATTTTACAATTGCTTCTGTGGACGGCGGTTATATTACTATGTCTCTCTTCAAACAATAAACAAACTTGTGACAAATCTTGTTTCAATCACATTCTGCATAGTGTATCCAGCAGCTTTGAATTGAATGAAGCAGCTTCCATGGTATTTTTAATTATAGTCTCATACTGGGTAAACAAGGACATCATACAAGGTACACAAGGACATCATACAAGATACACAAGGACATCATACTAGGTACACAAAGACATCTACAACAAGCTGTGGAGCAAACAGAGATTTCATAGCAGCATATTTGCAAGTACAATAGAGAAAGTGAATATTCCATATCATTTTAATGTGTTCCTACGTTTCTAGTATTAGCTGTCAAGTGGTAGTTAGGGGACAATATCTAGTGGAAATGAAAAATAAACAAATTGGAATTGATCGTAAACGGTTGGTCAAATTAGTGTTGGTCAGCAATTAGATTATGTCCATCAATCTAATACTTTTGGGAATATTTTATCACTTTTTTGTTGATTATAAAGAAGTAACTTGAACCTGGTATGTCTCAATTTATATCATTCATCTTTAATGGATTTTTATATTATTAAGAATTTCTAAAGATTGCCAAAGAAAACTGTACCAGAAACAAATTTATCAATCTAGACGAACCAAATAACACAAATTAACCGAAATGAAAACTAAAAAAGTTACAAAATTACTATAAAGGGTCGCCAAGGGTGGTTTGACTTGGAAATAAGTTTCAAATTGAGTTTGTGGGTTTTGATAATAAGAACTTTTGATGTTAACGTTATGGCTTATTAAAGGCACAAGTGCAGACTTATAAAAGACAAAATAGTTTCCTATTATCTCAATCTAGATGAGATGATGAGTATGATATGACTGTTTCTGATGGGTAAAATTTCACTGATCACGACTGTGGAGGTCCTATAAACGTCGACTAAATTCGTTTCATTAGTATCTCGTTGAATGATGTTTGATGTTTGGTACAGATGCATGTGCCCAGGTGTTTTCTTATTAAATCATGGCATAGGTAAATGGAATTGTATTATTAGAATTTTTATTACGCTTCTTATTTTTTACACTAACAAGTTCATGGTGTTACCAATTTATTCAATTTTAACATGGAGTGATCGGCTTAATGTGTTGCTTAATCAATCCTAATATCTTAACACTATGAACATTCGTAACTGAAATTTTTTTAGCTATATAGAAATATGCTCATTAAACATTTTCTTATTTTTCTGTAACAGTATTAAGAAAAAACTATAAAAGATAATCATGGTATTATCAAATTCATTAGGTTAACAAACTTTTGCCAAGTTGTATGTTGAGAAATAGTCAGTGCATTTATATTTGACTAGTAAGCATGGTGCTACGCAATGTTCAATAGTATAACAAGCATACAGTATGTTATAACGTTTTCTGTCTTCTTTCATGTATATATCCAATTCTTATTGCACCAACCATGCTATGAGCTTTATGTGAATCTGAGAGTACTTTATAGAGGTGAGATCTCAACAAAAATAGTTGAAATCTGCAATATGATATTGTATCTATCCCAAATTTAAGGACCCCTTCAGATACTGTCCGCTGACATATTTAAATTATACCGCATTTCATATCAGACGATGAAAGGATAAGACAGTAAGTAAGATACACAGTGTAATTTTCCGATGTTCAAATATTGTAAAATTGATAACTAAAAACAACTAAAGGAATCCATGAACTAATTGAGTAAAGAAATCTTCTAATTGTAACTTAACCTCTACTCAAGAATTAATATAAACGAGGAGATATCCCGTAGTTTGTTCTTTATATCAAATTCATTAACGGGATTGTTACATTTAAAACTATTTTTCAAATATCTCAACGTCAAGTTTAGTTTAGCAGATCGTATTTCAGTGTTGTTATCGTGTATAGATACAATATTGTCACTTCCTATTTGAATTATAATTTGATATGGCAATCCATCAACATAGGCCGCGTCAAGTCGGAACAAAGACGGAACAAAATCCTAAATAAACTGAACTTAGAACTTACTTGCTAAACATAACTAAAACAACAAAATAACATATAATTTACCTCTTATCTACATTCGCATCTACCTGTGAACTTAATAGAATATTTGATCCTTAAAGAAAAGAATGAGATACCTTTTCACGCAAAAATTGATTTTTGAAATGAATAGGCTGTGTGTGCCTATTCCTAAAATCAACATGCCTGCCCTGAAAAGAAACGCATTCAGTTATTTTGTTATTTTTTCATTAGATTTTAAAATTAATCTGTATTTATGTTTTTAATTTGAAAGTTTTGTTAATGATGAAGCTTTTTTGTGGTTGTAGTTGTATGGACTAGATATATGAATATTAGTGTCTCCTATTATAAAATTATACTTTTCTTATTTTGTTATTTTATACATAACCTGTATTATTCTAGTAAGAATATTGTCTGTACATAAGCGACAAGCTGACTTAATTTCCATTCTAGTTACATGTAGGGGTTAAGCCATTGGATCTTGAGTTGTCTTGTACTTATATGTCTTTGTATAATCTTTATTTTTCATCTACATCGAAAGAGCAATCCGTTAACTGGGTTCACACTGCATCAGATCAACTCGATCAGCCCGATCAAGACAAATTACGTGATCGGGAGACTGGTCCGACTCAATCGACAAGGATGTTCGGGATATGTCTACCCTACTCGTCATCGATCTGACCATCTACCCAGAGTTTTGACATGTCAAAAACAATCCATTAAGGACCGAGAAGCAAGTCACTCGAGAAGAGATCGAGAATTGTCGAGTAGCGTCGAATTGATCGGAAAGGATCGTGTAGAGATCGAGATTGATCTGATCGGCAGCCTGAGTGTGAACCTAGCTTTATTTGTTTTGAATTATTTCACTTTTTTTCTAAATACTGAACGCATACTGTGCAATATTGGCTACTGTACATTATTCAATGCACGACTACCTTCGTTTTTCTATGGCACCACATTAAACAAAACTCATCTCATTAATAATGCTTTATACTTTTACGTTTAATTTTGTCAACGCATTTTATGTATATATTTACTGTACATCAATGCAAAGAAACTAACATAAACATTAATATAGTTTATTAAATTAAAACAATGAAAGAAAAACATGAGCAAATATGTGAAAGATAATGTAATTTATCTGTTACTTTTACAGTTTATGCAAAAAAAGCACAATTTCATTTAACAATATTGCTCATTGCATTTTTTAATGTAACAGTAGACATTTTCATATATAATGTACCTCTAACATCAAAGGAACTTTAATTAAGGGAATTATAACTAAGTGATCGTATAAAGAATGAAAATAAAATATATACTGAACACTTTTATACATTGATGTGGAAAATACCACAAAATGTTGTATACAAGTGTCTACGTAAAATAATGTGTAAAGTGTAATTCATTTTTTATATTAAGCTTGATCTCTGCTGCATGGTGCCAGCAGGTGTACAACATATATATATATTTGCAGTGTTACTTCTTAGCGGGGAAAACACAAGCAGTTGATGTTACCCACATTTAGAGCAAAAAGTGAAGACGATAAGACGTCCTCAGATTATAACGAATTTATATATGTAACACAAAGTGTATATAAACAGTGCACTAAAAATTCAATAATGTAAGCAAATTATTAAACATGAAAATTACCAAATACAAAAACATCAATGCGCTTAGAAAAAAATCGTACCCGTTTCAATATATTATGTTGAATTTATATGACTGTATTTACATATTTAAAAATGTCTTCATTTACAAAAAATATCAGCAATTTCATCTATAGCACATATACATTAGCAGTTGTATAAATTATAACTGCAGTTAGTTCTACTGACGTCACATAATTTGTTTTATTTAGTTGCAATAATTCTCTTCCACAACTTGCGTGCATTGTTTACAGTCAACTCGACAACACCATACAAATTTACAGTCACAGTCTTCTTTGATTTCTTTTATGATGGTATAATACCCTCTTCCACAGCACATTAGGGTACATCCATCAAGTCCGAAACTTGTTTTATTACACTTTCGTCCTTGAGTGCCTAACGACCCAAAATTAGGGTTCTGGTTACAAAAGTCTGGAGATTCATGAAGATAAACTAAGTCTTTTTTCGTAGGTTTTTTCATATCTCTATTAATTCGCTTTAGTTTTCTTTTATTTTTAATAAAACGGACTAAACTTGCACCGTCGAATTTGTCTTTTAGTGCTTTTCCAATAGCTTGAAAGTTTTTCAATTTTTTCCAACAAATTTTTTACACTACATGATCCGGATACTCCATGGCATTTACATAGTAAATCCATCTGTGATTTAGTGGCCTAAAAACACAAATAAAGATATATGTTAAGTTATTTTTTTAAGAACGTACATATACAAAACAACGAATAAAAATTTCTTCAAAATAACGGGAGTCAAGCTCAAAGTGTTTTCGTTGAAAAAATATAATAGTTTCCATTTTCTTTGGCAGCCCCAAGAAACTTTTGACTTTCTATGATGTAGTTTTTTCCCCTCTTCTTTCGTTATAGTTTTATACAGTGTATATTAATGTACATGTACTGCAATTTTGATTTTTTTTAATAGTATATCCTGGTATTCATTCCTGATTGAGCATGCAACAATAGCAAAATGATTACGTAAAAGTTCATTGTTAGTATTGTCGCATTCTTTTCGAAAGAATGAAAACACCAACGCCTTGGAATTTAGAACTAATCGTTAAAATGTAATTTTAAATTCCCAGGATATAAACAATATATTGCATTATTGGCAGAAAGTATAGAATAAAACTGTACTTGCAGCGAACTTCGCTTTTTTCCTATTTCGAAAGCCCCTATTAAAAAATATGATTTACAATTTCCTACAATGAACACGTGTTGTCTGTTACATGTTATGCTTGCAAGGTTTAAACACTTTATATGATTACCTTTCGACCAGCTTCATTGTTCCACAAATTCATAAGTCCATCTTCTGATGTTCTGTGTTCATTGGTGTCTACAAATTCTTTAGAAAATTTACCACCATATCTCGTGTTTTCTGAACAACCTCCCCATTCAAACTGTCCATCTGTGTCTTTTTGACGCACTTTTGTATCGCAGCCACACCTTTCTAAATCTCCTCTTGCACATGCCCTAGTAACAGCATACATGATACCAGCTGACTGGATTGCATAGATATATGCTGTTTCTCTCGTCTCTGCAGGAAAAAGGTATAAATCTTTATTCAACTCAATGCAGTTATGCTTATAAATGTCGTTGTATGACTTTGAAGAAACATTATGTGCAGTTTAAGCTAATCTTAAAATATGAACACTAAAATTAATTCAGGTGGTTATTTTTAACCTTTAAGACGAAATTAAATTTAAAGTACACCATCAAATAGATTGGTTGATTGATTATTGGTTTATTATGTATTAACGTCCAGTGGTTGATTGATTATTGGTTTATTAACGTCAGTGGCAAATATTTCAATCATTTTCAGTTCGAACGATACTTAAGATAATGCTTACAACTACAGCACAGTAAGATTAATCGTAAAATAACTCTACTCGGTAATAGGAATACGATCAACAATAACTAAGTAAACCAGCAGTACACATACATGTAGTTTGAATATCTGACATTTACTTACTTAATTGTAAAACTTTCCCGAAAACATCAGTGGTATTAAACGTGGAACAGTTCCATCTTCTATTTGAGAACTGGTTTTGACATTCGGCAATGCCTCTTTTGGCGCCTTCACCTATGACTTTATGTAGCTGTACTTCCTTACTACATAGTTCTTTCTGTCTGGGTGCTAAGAATTTAAAATTTGAACAATCAACATCTTCCTCATTATGTGGTTCACTGGGTAAATCTGTCTGCGAACTGCTGATCAGTCCTAGATACCTACAATACAATAAAGTTTGCAATATGAATACAAAGAAATGTTGGGGTATACAGCAATGATACGGCAATTAATTATAAAAGTAACCAAAATAAGTATAGAGGTTAACACTTTAAGTTCACTTGCAGCTTTTAGGACCATGCGACATTTACTTGTACTTTTGATTGAAAGATTTATATTGGTATTTTACATTCAGTATGTGTACCCTAAGTGAAGCTGCTGTAAGAATATGTGAATGTCTTACTTTTACAGTCTGTCCACAAAACCCGTGCTACGGATGTGTCAAATTCCTCACGTGGTATTAATATCCAGGTAACGTTAAGTATGAAAGTATAACTAACAAACCAAGAATTGTTGCGAGAACATTTGTAAATTTGCAAAGTTTATGCGTAGATTTCGTATTGTTTAGCAATTTCCTTTATATTTTATTCAGATATGGGATACGTTTTTTTTGTGTGTAGTAAAATGGTAATATTTTTTTTTTATTAATACTACAGTTGAAAGGCCGACGATATGCATTGCCAATTTCCCTGTTTTGTAAGCTCTTTCAAACATTTTTTTGTTATACCGATAATGTACGTATATTTTAAATCCATACTTATCTCTATATTTTATCTTATGCCTTAATTTTCATAGTTTGTATAAAGACCTAGGCTTTTTCCTTATCTAACTTCAATAAGGAAAGATATATAAAAACAATCCACTTCCTTTAACTATTTTTACAAATATATTTTTAATGAGTAAAATTTAGAAAATGTTTTTAGTCGAAGTAAAAACACGCACTAGAAGAACTTACGCTAAACCAAATAATAAGTCAATATTGACTTTTGGCTACGATCATTGTTGTTTTTCTAGCCTGACCACCTACCAACCTTAGAAGTACTTATGAGGCTTTCAACCCACTTAAGATATTTTCCGAATGTCATTCCCAACTAATCCAGTTCTCAATTCAATAGTAAACCCATTTAAGACCTTTTCATACCTTATGAAAATAATGTCAAAATTTTAAAGGTATCTATACTCGAATTAATATTTATTGTGAAAGTATACAAACATTTGTCTGATAACGTAAAGATACATTTAAAGTCACTTTGCTGGCTAATTTAAAGTTTTAATTTTGATAGTATAGATTTAAACAACAAAAGGAAAAATGCTGTTTCTACTACTAATTGAATCAAGATTTTACAATAAATGAACTTTTAATATGAATATAAAGGAAAGATTGCACCAAAAAAATCTTATATTCAAATAAAACGAAAAAACGTTATGATTGAAAGGCTTCGTGTATGAAATAAAGTTTTTATTATTTAGGCGCGGATTCAGATGGTGGTGCACCGAAAAAAATGTTTTAACGAAAAATTAAAACAAATGTTGTGTCAAAAAAGGTCCTCTGATATCTAATTCTCACGAGCGCCTCTCCCTGCCACTTCTTAACATCAAATACTGAATCCGCGCCTGATATAAATTGTCATTACTCTTTCTTAATGTTGTAACAGAATTTTACAAGAATAGAAACAGAGCAGTAAGTCAAGTGCAGAAGTGTAAAAAGTTCTTATAAATTGTGATTATCCTTTCAACAAAGATTCTTCCTATATCAATACACATAGCTGTGAACATAAAACACATGTTAAGCTATCTTAGTTTTTTGTTACAATTCCGTATCCAAAGAAAATATTTAGTTATCTTCTAAAAACACTTCATGCTTTTGAAAGTTTAACACGGTAATGACCTATATCACTAACGTGCGTTTTTCTGCGACAACCTTTATTCTATGTATAGTAGAGGAAAGGTTTGCTGAGAAAAGAAACCTGGGCTTATCTGTAGACTTTGGGGTTTATCTTTCGGATGGTTAAGTTACATTTACACTCTTTTAACTGTTTTTGAAAACATAGGAATCTAAAGTATGTTTCGTTTCTTCTTTCTTTAGTGTATCTTGTTACTTATGTATTAAAATATCACTTTCAAGGTACGGCATAAGTTTCTTTGTTTTATACTAATGAGAATGTTCGTCAAATTTTAAATTATTTTGTTTTTGTTTTTATTGTAACGGTATCTTTTAATATATCTTATTACTTGTGTATACAATATCTCTTTCAAGTTACGGCATAAGTTTCTTTGTTTTATTATTTTAAGAATTTTCCGTCAACCTATACATTTCTTTCTTTTTGTCTGTATTTGTAGAATATTCCAAATATTCGTTGCATGTCCGACACAATTTAATAAATTTATAAATTTCAATACCAGTACGTTTGGGTAAAAATAAGAACTACATAATTAATGAAATCCTTCTCACCGCTCAGTGTAATTGAAATTTAAAATTCAAAATATGAATATTTTCCCTTGTACTTTGTGTAAAACTGTATTGGTTCATTCAAAATTCACATAACATAATGATTTTTACCAAATTTCAGAATCTACCTAGCATATATACATTTATTTGAAATGTAAATCTTAGACTTAGGTATCTGTTTGACTTTCTATACACAGTACTAACGTTAGAAAGATAGAAGCAAACGCAAGCGTTGTGATAGTACAACTTATTAATCAGTCATCACCCTAAAAACAAGTAAACAATATTGGCAGCACCATCGAGTACTACTGACAACTGTGTCGTCCTTCGAACATCTGTCAACTGCTTTGCCAAGTACGGAAACTCGAGTGCATACCGATATTTTTGCGATTCGGTTAATAACCACCTCTTAAAGAGGAACGTCGCATTCTGCAAAACTCGTTTTAATATGATGGCACTTTGTACACTTATGTACACTTATGTTCACTTAACATTTTACACACTTCAGAACAAGAAAAGATCTTGTGAAAACCACAACCTTACATTAAAACTATCTGACCCAAGACAGATTCAAGTAGAAAGACGAAATTAGGCAGCCATCTTGAAGTGGATTGCATTGTGACGGTGAAAGGTTAATAGCACATCAAACGTTTCACTAATCAAGCTAAATTATAATGATAAGCATATAATAAGCAGTAAAATGAAAATCATGTACATTATTTTCAACTACATATTGCATCGGCAGCAATCATTATAAACCATTTTCCAATTCAACGGAAAACAATTATGCTAAGAGACTCTTTATGTTTTGATTAGAATTAACACAACAAATATTTTACAGTTTTTGTATTTTATTTGTTTGTTTATGAAAATAGCATTGAACTTTCACACATCGGACGAAGTTGGTGCTTTATTTTTGGTAAATAATTAAAGATTTGCAGCACGTAAAAAATATGTGTACCTGCTCCTCTTTTTTTAACACAATTGTATAATGCAGGAGTGGTTAGTTAAATTTTCTATCGTTTGGTTTAAATACTTATATGTTTTGGTTTATTGAAATTTAAAA
Source organism: Mytilus edulis (assembly GCA_019925275.1). Taxonomy (NCBI): domain Eukaryota; kingdom Metazoa; phylum Mollusca; class Bivalvia; order Mytilida; family Mytilidae; genus Mytilus; species Mytilus edulis. Next base: position 39,026,739 of record CM034355.1, read on the forward strand.
GTGAAAGAATTAAAGGTCTTTTTTTTTCAATGGATATTTTTTAAAGTGCACACATCTATTGTATCATAAAAATCAACAGCTTTCGATTTAATCTTCATTTAGAAACTATAAGATCATTGTTCATTGATATTTGAACCGTTTGAAATTAACACTGAGTTATCCGGAGACGAGATAGTATTTACTTTGAGTGATGGTTCGTATCAGAAAGGGATAGTTCAGGACAATTAGCAGTAACCCATTCATACAAAACCCATGAAGGTTATCAATTATATCTCTATGTAAAACGATTGTTCTCAAGAAAATGTTCATTCATTATTTAAAAAGAAACAATTAAAAACTACGTTAAAAGTCGTTTGAAAAGTATCATCAAACACGCAGTTGTAATAATTATTGAACATCTGTTTCTCATATTAAAGGTCATTTTTCGTTAAGAAAGTGAACCCGTTAAGTGAAAAAGGTCGAACCCGTTAAGTGAAGAAGGTCTTTGATCACACACATACTTAGTTTGCCAAGTCTTTAATTTAACAATTTGCTTCTTTTTTTTTTTTTGTATCACGGAAACTGTGTCAAGAGATTTATTTTACTTGTTAACAGATTTACGGTTTCTCACCTATAAAAAAAATCGATCAATAAAAAATAAAGTTTCTTTAAAGATAAATGTCGTAGGATTGAACTAAGATTCCTGACAACTTTCATGAAAGAACACCATCCATCATAGATTGAAATTGAGAAAAACAATACTTTAACAGATATAGATATATATAGGTCAATGTGGATTCACTATTTCAATATTATCATTAGTATGTTCCTTTAAAAGGTGATTTGCTTATTCCCGGTGTAGATACAGGGATAATTATCTTTTTATTGTTTTCATGCACCCTCCAATCTATTTTTTTTTATGTTTTATCCCCTCATAGAAATAATGGAGGTGAAATGATGTTAAAAAAAAATACATTATGTTGTGACAGGACTTGTCAGTGCCCATAATGGCGACAAGAGAATTTTATATCAATCAGAATGACCGTTTGGAAGCATTGGCTAATGAGAAGGAATTCGGACGATATGAAGCACGGTGCACTTAACCTTCAGTACGAGAAAATTCTCGAGTTCCCTCAATAAACATGTCTTTTCGATTAAGCTGTATAAGACGGTTAACGTGTTTGGTGTGGGGTCTAAAGTGCAACGCACCTTATTACAATTTCTATGTTGCAAAAGGAGATCTTCAGTTTATAAATATCGGTTAAACGGATTTCTTTCATACTTTTCTGATATTGAAAATATTAAACAACATATGCTTCGACTAATTCAGAAAATTACCATCAACAATCAAATGTCAAAAATATTGGCAACAATTTCACTGCTGAAACACATAACATGTGTTCCTATAATTTATTTTACAATAATATTAACTATCGTTTTATCATATCAGCCCTCGACAGTAGTTAAGTTTACGACCATTTCGGCAATTTCATGTTGGTTGCTAATGTTGTTATTTCTTTTTCTGAGTTCGGAATTGACATGACGTTTATATGGCAGAACGAGTAAAAATGGGATATCCTCAAATATCATGCCATTATATTTGACATTTATTTCAATATATAATTGCCGAATGAAAAGCGTGTATACTGGAACATAGTGTCTGTCAAAAACCATCATTTCCGGTTATGTGCTTATGTTTCCGCTGTTTAAGCTGATGTTTTTGTCAGAATGAACATATTCAATGAAAGGTTTCCATTTCTATATGATTTATGCAGATACTTAAATTAGCACTCAATTCAGAAAATAATCCAAATATGAGTACAATCGAGTGCACCGATGAGGTCGTACGCCGTACCCACAAATCGAGTGCACCAATGCGGTCATACGTACAACCGATTGCACAAATGAGGTTGTACGTACAATTGAGTGCATAAATGAGAATCCACGTGAAATATCACAGTTTTCAGAATACATTGTATAACGAACTAGAGATAATTTTATTGTTTATCCGCAATTTATTAGATTCTGAAACAGCTAAATTTGACTCAATAAGGCCAATTGACCAGCAATCTGCATTTTATTAAAATCTTAACTAACTTAAACATTGACAAAGTTCATGTTGGTATCCAATTCAGTTTCAGGGTTTAAGTAGAGTCCATAAAATAAGAATATTATAAATAAAATTTAAGCCTACTATCTTTATCATATAGTTTTCAATGACGCAGAATGAAGTGAAAATATATCATTTTGTTATCATATCCTTTAACGCCTTGTGAGGGATCAATATTTGTCAAACTTTTTATCAGATAAATTTTTAAAACAGCTTGATCTGCACGCGCTAAGATTTTGCCTGTAATGCAGCATGAACGAAGACAATCTTAAGTGTTCTATGTTGTTATGTTTTTTTGTGGCCTGTTGTCGCTGCGTTTCAAGAGCGTCTTGGACTAGTTTGAATATCCCTTGGTAACTTAGCAACCGTGCAGGCTATCCGGGTGCCATTCCCAACCGACATACTGACCAAATTTTACATATTTTATCATCAACATTCCAAATAACTATAATATACAACACGAGTGCTGTTTTTTTTCTCAAATTTCAGTTGTTTTCTCGGGGCATCCTCTTATTTTGTTCATTTTGAATGTATAACAAAAACTCTTTTTTCCAATAACATACAAGAATGTTTTTTTAAACCATTTTCTTTTTTTTTTTTTGCTTAATTAATTTCAATAGAAACAAACTATTTTTTTCATTAAATTTTGAAAGATTTCTTTTTTCAAAATATCAGGCCCTAATCCGACCTAATCATGTTTATCAACCCAACTTCCCTTTCCTCCCCCTCAATATAAATGTATTTGTATAAATTTAAGAGGATGAATGGTCGGTGCAATATAATTCGATAAAAGCAAAATCCTACTATAAAAAATGTATTTCAGGAAGAATTGCACTTTTGCAGACTGTACTTTTTTCTAACAATTAATCGAGTCAAAAAGTGCAGTTCCGGTCTCTTCAGAGGTGTTCTATTATAGATTAAACGAGGCAACTAAATTTTACCTTGAAGTTTTATTAAATTTATTTCGTTTCCTTTATTTCTAATTGATCATTTTCTTTAACACAGAGTTACTAAAACCCTGCAGTCATGGTTTTGATTTATTAAGGGAAATTTGATATGACCTTTGAAATTATTTAATAATTTAACACGAGAGGTGCTATCTACCTTTCAATTCCTATCTCTCACCTTTATGGCCAGGTGCAAAAATTTAAAATTAGTTCATTTTAATATGTATCATTTTAACCCCCTGGACAAATGGTCGTCATTTTGTTGTAACTTTAAGGTACATTCGTATAAAATTTAATTATACTATACTGTAATTACCCTTCGTGGAGTTAAAATGAACGCATGAAGTTTCAAATTTCATAATTTTAAGATAATTTATCAATTTACAAAGTAAAACATCTAATTTACTTTACTTTAACACATACATTTTTGTTGGAAAAAAGATAGTACCTTGTATAATGATAATTTGACAATAATCTCCTGTTAATTTACACGTTCTTTATGTGAAATTTTTGGCATCTATAACTAGAAAACGTTACTTTATAGCTTTTCTGTATCAGTACTGGTTTATTAAATCAAATAATTTTGAAGTGTGTCGGTTTCATTTCAACCTCCCACATCAATAAAAACGTCCCTGTACAAAAAAGAAAATAATTTAAATGAAACGTTATGCTATTTGTTTCATGAGTTAGAATTATATGCTGTAATTTAATTACATTAGATTTTGTCGGGAAGGGAGTGCATTATCAAACTAGAGCAAACGCATATCAAATTAAGGCAAATGCATTTTTTAATGTCTCGTTTAAGTACATATGAGTAGTACATTTCCAATAGAAATAGTGTTGAGAAAAATAAGCGTTACTGATATATCGGTGTTTAATATCCAGTGACAAATATAACATTTAGATAAGGATTAATATCAAATGAATATGAATCGGCCTGTTTTGTACCCAGACGAACACGATAAGCAAGATTTTCTACTTGCCTTTCCACAATCCAAGTCCACAAAAAGACAACTAGTCTTATATGAATATATATATATACCCAACTTATATTGTTCAGTGATTCATAGTGAAACAGTCTTTGCTCTGACACTTTAATGCCACGTGCTAAGCGGAGAAGCAACCTCGAAGAAGTAACAAATATATTTGCAACTCTTAAGTTTGCAACGGCTGGGACGGTGATAAAACATCTAAACCAGCAAAAGGTACAGGTCTTTATACCACTAAAATGTATGCGTTGACTTATTTAGTGTTTCACCTATACGTATGGTAATTAGGCTATTGCCAGTCCTATTTTAACCTATAACGTGGGGTTGGGGTAATTCTTATGATACGAAAAAATTGACCATCAAGTCTTATGAGTTGCATAGTGTATATGAAGTTATATGAGTGTTATAGACTAAGAGTGGGAGGCATCATTTATATTACGGTCATATTCTATTCACAATACTGATACCATTAAACTAAAAGGCAATCTAGTCTTTACTTTACATTTGTATTATTAATATAAAGGAATGGTGTGTTGATAGTAGACTTTGTACTTTTAATCTCTTATAAAGATGTTTGATAAAACAACAATAACGATTTAACAAAAAAAGTCATAAATAAAATTATGCCAGTTTTTCCCACATCAGGTCCCTTTTCTAATTTTGTTAAATTTCTTTTTTTCTTCTTGCTAGATCTACTGGATTGTATTTTGTACTCTAACTTGATGTTATAATATGTTTAATTCGACAATATAGAAATGGGAATAATGTTGGTCTTTGCATTGCTCCTAATGTTGTAAAAGTGGTTTAACACTTACCATTGATATGCCATTTTTTATGTAAAATCTTAACATGTGTAGGCGATATTCCTACCACAGCAATATTGCATGTTTCTAAATTATGCAAAATAACTTAAAAGTGAACCGTAAAACACAGATAGAAATACATGTTTTGAATGTTCGCGTGTGTTTCAAATGCATGAACAGAAAATGAAAAATAATATCTTAACGATCCTATTTCTTATGATAGACAGGTACGAAATTTAAAACAATATTCCAGGTATTGTTTAGTTTATTTTCATCAAGATGTTCAAAATATAAATGTCTGTAATTGTCTGATTTCGGGATGATTGATAATTTACAAACAACCAGATTGTATGCAGCTGGCTTTGTTATCAAAATCTGTACAACTGTTTTAAAGAATTGATTGATTATTACGAGAATGGTCCATCCATCTTCTTGTTGCCACTTAAGAAATTTGCTGTAATAATGATTATATGTTCGTTTCATGTATTTTGGATGTCTTCTGTCATTAGGGGTTCCTTGGTTAATTAATTATGTTTTCGTACCCTCTCCCCCTTTTTTTAATACGAAGAATGCTTGAAAATGCTTTTAAAGAAATTTGTATCTGACACCCCTTCCCCTTTTTAATACTTTCTGAAGACTTATAGATTATGATTTTAAAGAAATTTGCTTTCTTTTTTTAATAAAAACGACAACAAATTTAAAAATGAACAAAAAGTGTCAATTTCAGTTAAGAATTAAAGTTTAATTAATCACTTAATGGATTATTGTTACAAGAAGGAAAGGATTACCTAATCCTATTTTTACATGTTAGTGACATTCTAATGGATATTTATTCAGTGTGGGAAAATATTATCGATAGTCTTAAATTGAACAAGATGGCATTTACAATATATTATAAAAATATTGTTATCTGATAGCATAATTGGAATTTAATGGTAATCATGCAAATGTACATATGATAAGTTCTCTTGACATATTCAAATAGTCAAGAACAGTCTTGCAAAACCAGCATTGAAATAACGTTAGCATTATTTTAATTTGATTTCACGACGGGTATATCTCGACTCATTCAAACAAATTTACACAAGACTGTCGCCTTTGGTCTATACATCTGCCAAACTACCCTGAAGAACTTATCATCCCTTCTATATTACATAACTCATAATCCAATAATTCTGTTATATCGCACATTCCAAATAAACTATTGTAATATACCCGGTTTGGTGTAAAATGATATCGGCTTCTGTGTGATAAATCTATTTGTTCAATTTATCTATATTATAGTGATATATGTATGGAAATAAACAATATACTCCAATATTTATCAGGGGGAAAGTTGAAGTGTTTGTCGACAGGAACCTGAGGCAGATTGGTAGCGTTGATCGCGTTTTTTAGCATTTTTAAGTCAAAAAAAGTTGAAGGTAGTCTTAAGATAAATCATGGCTTCCCCTCAAAACACGCGACAATTCAAAGCTGTTTTATTCATGATCGGGTAATGTGCACGGAACCTTATTTCAATCGGCAAAATTCCACTTGCTTGACGTTTGGGATTATTTTGAGATTATGAAGTAAACGAAACCAGTTACCCACCCTTTTATCCTCCAAAGCGCATAAATTTTACATTCATCGTTAACCGTTCTCTTCTTAAACGTACATGAAATATTTGCAGCTGGAAATTAAGCTAGCAGCATTCAATATTAAATTGAGAGGCTCGTCACCGACGTTGTGATGAGGGGGTTTGGGAGGGGCTGTGATCTCAAATATATATATGTACTATTCAAAGAACGTATGCGTAAAAAATGACAACAGCAATGATCCAATTTTGAATACTTTTTCTTAAATTTACCAAACTTTTCTGACAGTTTACATTATACGCCTTAATTTGCCAAGACGTGAATGCATAATATTTATGCATTCTTCCCAACCGAATGGAAGATCCTCTTACGTGTGGGTTTTACTGTCGATTCATTAAACTCAGAGTAATATGATAACTAGACCCCATTCAATCCAAAAATAATTGATGAACAGGAAAACGGAACAAATTTTTTACCTTTTATATTGGAGTGTTCCAAATCTTATCTTGGCAAATCTTAGGTCGCATTAAATATGATAACTCGTTACAGCTAAAGAATTATGAAACCCACAAGAAAGGATTTATGAATTAAACACAGGACATACCATTGCAATTATGGAGTCTTAAATAATTATGAAAAGTTATCAAACGATACATTTATCACTATACATGCTTTTTTTTATTTTCCGTTGGTAAAATAATTTGATAAAACATTATATTATTTGCATCTGGAATCTTTCAATAGATTATGAAAATATTATTTTGGTAATTGGTAATTACAGCGTATTTGGTTTCGTTGTTTTGATGCAGAAACAAGCGAAACGTCTAGATGAAAGAGAAATTATACATGTTTCTTCATCTGTTCAAAGATTTCAAATGTTAATCTATATTTTGAATAACGTGCAGACAGCCAGAATGTGTAGTGCATTTGCCAGAAATGTAATCTCAAAAGCCAATAAGTTCACAAGCATTCATTAAAAAACGATAAAATTTCAAAATTAATAAGTCACGAAAAATATTTCGAAATTTTCCAACAAATGGCCATTATTCTGAGATAAACTTTTTGTATTTTAGTGTAAAATTCGCATACAATTTTTCATCTTATTTAGAGTCTTAACTTATCACGTTTTCCTGTATTTTACAGGTTTTTTTTGTAGACAAAAATGATTGATGCTATAAAACTGCATCTTAAACTTTAAAATTTCAGTTGAATTATTATTCACATTTAAAAATTGCCTTTTTTAAACGATGAATTGCACTTCAATTGTTATTTTGAATGTTACATAGTCCAGTTTATTAATAATTATTGATAATTCGTTTAGGCGTTATGATAATATAGTTATCATATCATATTTATTATTCTAGGTCTAGAAGTTTTCAATATCTTAATAATGTTAGTTTCAAAATATTTTAATAAAATGAATTCACACCTTTCTTTTAATACAATTTCAATGATTAAAATTTACTTAGACGTATTTCATTAACATTGAAGTTTGAAAAAGGGGTACTTGAAATATTGCTTTATAAATTTCAAGATGGTTTATATCAGTGAAGAGTACCAATAGTACCTCAATTAGGAACCCATATCACCAATTCAATTAAAATTAAAAATTAGAAGCCTTCAACATAGAGAATATTTATTGGGTTTGACAAAAATAATTAAAAACAAGGACAAAAGTATAATAGAATTTTGGATGACATAAGTCTGTACCGAAAAATCTGGCTATACCAGCAAAACAATCTTTCGGAAAATTCATTGAAATGAATAGAGAAGACTGTATACATATTAATAGATATAGGAAGATGTGGTATGAGTGCCAATGAGTTTCAACAAATAGTCCAAGTGTAGTTCAAAAAATTAATCAGTATCCAAAATAAAACTCAACAATTCACTATACTGCAGAAAAATCAAAATGCCTTTTTCAAATGATTTACACATCAAACGTCCTCTCTACTAAATAAAATCTTCTATTGGATACTACGCTTTCAAAAGTTATTTTTTCAATGTATAATTCATTTATTTTACTTATTAGTATTTTTCAAGAATAAGATCGTTTTATTGAAAAAATATATCGGACTCAATTGTGATTAAAAATAGATTCATACATTTTAAAAATTTAAAGATAAAGTAATTTAAAAATGTTAACTTACCACCAAGACGGTTGAACTGTCTTTATTAGGAGAATAAAGAAAAAAAGAATTCTCTGGAAGTCTTGTAGTTTAGGCCTCATTTTTCCCGATACGAGCACATTTAGTTATTGTTTTAGTATATATTCACATTTTTAAATTTAAGTCATTAAATCAAGACATTTGTTTCAGTATAACACATCCACTTTTTTAAATAAATCGAAAAATCCTTTTCACTAATAGGTTGCAATCCTAGAGCTGGAAAATTACATTTAAGAAAGCGTCCATGTAGTATATTACTTGTATATTCCACTAATGTCTTATCTATATACTTTCGGTGAATAAATATTCAAATACTATATTTTTTTAGTTATTCAAGTCCTATAGTCAAATAATGCTGAACCGCGACAAAGGATCTAACTAATCCTGTTTGATCGTCTTGAAACGGACACTTTTGATTGGTTATAACAATCCCATAAATCCAACGTGTAAAATGTACATCAAACTTTCTTCTGTGATATAACAAACTTTTGATGTTAAATAAAGGTTTAATTTATCGGAAGTTTTGAAGATCACTAATTGATATTGGTACTACCAGCACATATATTACTCACTGGCTGTCAAAGAGTGAGTAGTAAAGTACTCTAAAATTAAAGTAATATTTAAGCCGTACGACTGGCGCATGTCCGTTTCAAATGAAATGGCTGGAACGCCAATGTTTTTATAAGAATTAGGGAAAGTCTGATAACGTACTCTAGCGAAAGCCTTAACCGTATTAAAAAGACAATCTGATTTAACAAGATTAAAACTCGGCGTTAGAGTCGTGTATGTTTATTTTAAATTTTCTACCCTTTATATCCCGCTAAGATAAGTAATTACGCTTTGACAAGATAAACTATTCCAACCTGGTTTGATGAGTGATTGTAGCGTCGGTACCCTATAGTAATTTGTAAACCCAATCATGTAGTTAGGGGTATCAGATAAGTTAATTATCTTTATTTCGATAATTAACCGCAACTGATAAATAACAAACATTTCTTGTCCTCACATTTTGAGGAAATTCAGTGAAACTTTTAAATATAAATCAACTGCGGTTTGGTATCGGATTTCCATACGGATGCATTTTTTTTTATGAATTATTGAGTTTGGGTTTTCTGTTTATAGTCGTCGTTATGTGAAATTGACACAGGATTTTTGGTTAAATATTTTCAAAACTATCAATCGCATTCATTTAGGATGACGTTTTTCACTAACTGGTTAAATAATATATTAAAGATTTTTTTAAACAGTAGAAATAAAATTTGAAATGTAAAACTGAAATAAGAACGCATTTAAGAGACGTAAACTTGTCATTACGCAGTGGCAGATCCAGAACTTTTCATAAGGGGGGCCCTCTGACTGACCTAATGGGGGGGGGGGGCACTTCAGTCATGCTTCAGTGATTCCCTATATAATCAACCAAATTTTTCCCACGTAAAGGGGGGGGGGCGGCCCCTCAGGGCCCCTGGATCCGCCTATGTTACGTCCTCCTTAAAAGTATAAAATAGGCGTACCCTCTTACCAAAATATAACGGGTGTATTTGCTTCATTTATCTATAATTTCTAGTCGTGGTTTGCTACAATTCTTCTTCTATTTGATTTTAATTCTTTTTTGTAATTTATTCTGATAACAACTTATGAACATTTATTTTGAATATAACAAGACTGTCTTGTTGTTTCGCGTGTTTTCAAAGTCGTTTTCTTGTGATTGTAGCAATTACAGGTACTACTCAGATGTCTGCAATTTAACAGCTAAATTTAATTAATTGAGTTTTACGATGCATGCTTATTAAATTGATAAAACACCTTGTATGTACAACAAACACATCAAAGATATAAACAGACATTTCTCTGGTATGTTTATTGAACCGATGATAATTGAGACAGCTACCCAACGCTGCAAAAGCCACAACAGTAAGGGACGACATCAAAAGATCAATGTAAGATGAAAAAAAAAAAAAACTTAATTCAAATAGTTTGGTCGTGGGGGTTGAACTGCTGCAAGATGTGGTTATCCGACATTGATTTTTACATATATCTATATGGGTCAATCAATTTTTCCCAAATTAGATTAAGAGGGGGTGGGGGGGGGGGCAGTGAAAAAAACTATGTGAATTAATTTTTTTTTATCTTGATGTCGTCCTAAATATTGCGTGCTATTTACTTATAATGATTTTATTGTCCTTGTAATTGACTACTTTGAAGGATAGATAAAGGTCAATATGTGAATAGTGTAACCTGAAACGCTAACTAATCAACGATAATTAATAAGACCAAACTCTAAATATTTATGGTGATATTACTTTCAAGTAAAGTTATGTGAACATTTTGTTTTCACGTAATTTTCCAACCTTCCTGCCAACTTTCCTTCAATTATGCCCAATTTTCGAGATATTTTTTTATTTTTTTTTGTAATTTGCAATCGGTATCACCCTTGTGGAAATTAAACTATTTAAGAGATAATTTAACTACCACTATATTTAAACAAATTCTTCCACCTCATTGAGTGTAAACAAGACAAGATTAGTTCACTATCATCGATATCTGATTCAACAATGCACATCTGTCGACATGCATTCATGCATTGCGTTAAGTTTGAACTGCTAAATGAAGAAAACAACGTTCTGTAGATATAAATAGATATAAAAAGATTTGGTGTGAGTGCCAATGAGACAACTCTCAGTAACAATCTACAAAAGTAAACCATTATAGGCCAAGGTACGGCCTTCAACACGGAGCTTTGGCTCACACCAAACAGCAAGCTATAAAGGGCCAGAAAAATTACTGGTGTAAAACCATTCAAACGGGAAAATCAACGGTCTTATCTTACCTATATAAAAACGAAAAACGAGAAACACTTATGAGCCATATAAATAGACGACAACCACTGCACATCAGATTCCCGACTTAGGACAGGTGCAAACAATAAATGAATGATTAACGCATCTAAGATAATAAGAGTTATCTTAAAGATATTTGACAGAAAAACATCACACCCAAAATCCGACTCCCCGGCGTAAACACAAACAAAAGAACATTATATATATGTATAGCACGTACATGCATGTCACAGATAAAGCAACTTGGTCATATATTTTGATCCCTTTATTAATAGGGCTCTACTTGTTTAAAAAAAACAGTTCTGTATAGAAATGAGATGTGGTATGATTGCCAATGACACAACTAACCACCAGAGATAAAATGAAGTGGTGGTAAGCAGTTGTAAACCATCATACGACCTTCAAATGTGGGAAAAACCCGTACCGTAAAGTCGACTTTAAAATGCCTCGACATGAAAACTGTGCAACAATTCAAGCAAAGAAACTAATGGCCTATATGTCTCTCTTCCGGCGAACATGAGATCACCCCAGTTTGTGGTCGGGTTGCTTAGTCTTTAGTTTTCTATGTTGTGTCTTCTGTACTATTATTTGTCTGTTTGTCTTTATTTGTATATAGCCATGGCGTTGTCAGTCCCTCTGGTATCTTTCGTCCCTCTTTTATAACAAAAATTTACGAAAGCAAATATGACGGCATGAAACAATGACAAACTCTATACTACAGATTCATGACTTGGGAAAGACACACAAAGAATGTGGCGGAGTAAACCTATTTTTTGAGCGCTCACCCCTTACCTGGGATAGTTTTATAACAGCACAACATAGTGTAAAAATAAGTTGAAATTTGACTAAAAAGATCTTTACAAGACACAAAACCACTAACATAAAAAGTGTACACAAAACATCGAAATAAGAGAACTTGCAGTTTCCGAAAGCTAGTTCAAAGCCGATTACAACCCAGCATGTATGAGGAAGAACCGGAAATGGTTAACCGATACGATGTGTCTGTCTCGATTCACAAAAGACATGTTTTTCGCGGTCTTAGATCTTTAGATCTCAGAAAAGTAGTCTGGTTTTGAAGTCATAAAACATTTCGAGTTATTTTTTTGTACTCATACTCTAAAATCAACCAATCAAAATGTTTAATTTCATGTTTCAAGCATTATTTTTGTGCTCCAAAGTTTTATGACTTCAGACTTCAATCGAGTGACATTTTGTTTGAGAATATATATTGATGCGTATGGCGGTTGATGCGGTTTGCATGTACAGGCTCCTTCACTTTAAATGCGACATTTCTTATTTGTTCGACCACAGAAAGAGTTCACAAAATTTCGGGGCTGTTGACATTTCCATTTTACCAATTCGGAATAAAGAGCGACATGGCTTCCGATTTGGCTGTAAACATCATTTAAGGTATTTGTAAGGTGAAAAAAAACTGAAAAAATAAAAATCATCAGCATGATTGTCTTTATAAACATGTTTTACAATCCTTTTACTGTTTAATCTGTTGTTTTGGAGGTATCCGTTTGACGTGGCTCAGTACTTGTACATCCCGTCATTGTGATATTGTTATATGATATTTTTTATATTCTTGTCTTTCATTTTTGCTAATATGCTTTTTCTGAATGCCTTTTTATGTTTCTTCGTTACATATTACGTGGTTCTGTACTTAAACATCCCGTCATGTGTTATTGTTCTACGATACATTTCTGTATTCTTGTCTTTCGTTTTTGCAAATGTGATTTGTCTGTGTGCCTTTTTGTGTTTTTCTTTCTTGCATGTGACGTGGCTCTGTACTTATACATCCCGTCATTGTGTACTGTCATGGTAAATGTTTGTTTGTATATCTATTTTTTTATATAGTGATTAAGATAATTTCACAACGTTGATTACTGTACCCCTATTTTTTTTACTTTTTTACTTATTATGTTTGTTTGGTTTTTTTCATTCATCGTTGTCAATATAATGGTATTTCATGCGATTGTCATACAAGTGAGAGGTTTAAGAATATTTCATGATTATTTAAAACTTACATATTTACAACCATACCAGCTTTGTTTTAAATACATTTTGAGGACGGATTTTCGATAAAACGCTTTTTAAAGATAATAAAATACAGTTAAAGATCCATTTTACAAATTTTATCTTGATTTTTTACATCTTTGGGGTCATTATTGATACTTTTTTTTCTCAGGTTTTAGATGTATACACAATTTTATAAACATACGAAATATTTCCAAATTGCGTATACGTTGCCTTTTAAATTTATCTCTTTTTACGTATACCCAAAAATTTTCGTTTAATAATAATTTTGAAAAAAGCTGAGAAACATTCATGTCAATTGTGACTTGGGTGGAGAGTTGTCTCATTGGAACTCATACCACTTCTTTCCATATCTAATTGGATGGAGAGTTGTTTCATTGTCACTCATTCCACAATTTCCTATATCTAATTACATATCTTAGACAGTTACATTATAGTCCATAATTCAGTTTTGAGCTTTTCAAACTATTACGTTTAGAACGGAAAATGACAACGAAAAAAACCTCGGGTGTTTTACGATGTACAGTGATTCAACAAGCAAACACATGACGTCTATACAATCATACATTTTCTTCTTCTAATAGTTATCAAAGGTACCAGAATTATAATTGAATTCGTCAGACGCGCGTTTCGTCTAAATAAGACTCATCCGTGACGCCCAGATCAAAATAGTTATAAAGCCAAACAAGTACAAAGTTGAGGAGCATTAATGACCCAAAATTCCAAAATGTTGTGCCAAATACGGCTAAGGTAATCTATTCCTGGGATAATAAAATTCTTACTTTTTCGAAAAATTTAAAGTTTTGTCAACATTAAAATGACCATATAATTTATATTCATGTCAACACCGAAGTGGTATCTACTGTGCAAAATTCATTAGAGGTTTAATTTAAGTTTAGACAGGAACTTATGATGTGGTTAAAATAACCGCTATCGCAGTTGCTTCATGAATTAAAGGGAATAGCAGCATTCGTAAACACGTTAACCCCTTGCCTTTACACATCAAAGAATAAGATAAACAGTACTTGTTTCTTTTTATGGATTTTGGGTGCTTGCCTTGTCACCCGCGCCGCACTAATTGCAGGTGGAACGGACATAGATACTGGACGTCTGTGCAAGCGTCATTCCGTTCGGTCTTGCCAGCGCTCTTCGTGTACGAATCTTCAGTGTCAGATGTTTAAGAAATCAATAACACAGATGGTTTTGTGGCAATGTTTCGAACAAGCTCTAATCATGCTAATATCGGGGCCGATTTAATACTTTTATATAATATAAGTTGTGCCAATGGAAATGTTAATCATAGTGTATGTAACATTTCATATCAAGCGTTCTCAAATCTCAATTTCTTGTCTGAATTTTATTAAATTTATATCAAAGGATATATCAGCAATTTCCTGGACTAATTTTAATTTTTGATGTCCCTTGGAATATTAATTCTATTGGAAATTGCATTGTATGCGTTCTCTAAGCTCCTTTTCTTCTTGTCTTATTTTTATAAAATTTATACCATCAAAGGCTTGTATCAGCAATTTCTTGGACGAAATTGATAATTAGTGTTGTCCAACCATTTTTAAAGGAGTAATCATTGTGAGAGATCTCACGCCTATTTATAAAAAGGTTTAACTGTTTAAATGAAAACAAAAACATATTAGAGTTGTTGCCCTTGGACTAATAAAATGTTTGCATTTGTTGCAATTGGATCTAACCTTGTGTGTTATACATGGTAACCGTTGTTGTGGATCCTTCGTGGTACGAGTATGCTCTTGGTTTCAAGATCTTGGGCGTTTATACAGAGTTATTATATATATAAATTCCGCCTCAAATATATCAAGGTTACTTGTTAAAAAAATTATCTCACCCAACGGCTTCGTAAAGAAATATATAATAAAGACACTTTGGAAAAGTTAACAAGGAAATTGTTCTATAAAAAATGCATGTAAACCTATAAATATTGAAAGCCATTTCTTAATTACTAGATATCTGCTGAATGATAACTTATTTTTTTACATGTATGGATTCCATACTGAATTTCTAGCGTTTTCAGAAACCACACTTACAATGCATATTATCAAATGTAGGAACACACTAACAGTTGCTAAATTGTGATAGAAAATAATACATCCTATAGATGTAATGCGGTAACACGAAATCTCAGACTTGTCAGAGCCATAAAGCTTTAGTGTTGTGTATTTTGTTTGTTGAATAAGCAATGAGATAAACTCGATTTTTTAGTCACCAGCGATTCTCCTCAATCAAGCTTCAAAGCTTAATTCAGACATTTGGGAGATTTCTTCAAAATAAATGCAGAGATTGCATTAAATAAATCGAGCATATAGACTTGAATAAGACTATAATATAGTAAGGCGATTTCCAAATCTCGATAATCGATTTAGAAGAGACAAAATCAAGATAACGCACAAACACTGGAAAAGTGTCTCCTGCTGTGCATGCATCAACCGCCAAGACAATTCACACCCAGCCAAAATGTCAAGCTGGAGCAGGAAACAATCGATTAATTAATAATAATTGTCTTTATTGTTTATGTAATGTATCTGTATTTTGCGATATTATATTTTATCGCTATTTTGTGAATTTTTCCTTTGATCTTTTTTTATGATCTTTTTTAATATCATGTTACTCGCTTAAGATGGAAAATTATCGCTAGAAACTAAGGTGGCACGGGGCGTTGCTAATGAAATCGACATGAAATTGACAACGTCGTCATGGGTAAAATAGCGATCAGCAGATTATCATTGGTCATCTCAACGAGATTGATTTTCTTGCTTGAGCCAGTATAATCTATAAGTATTTTAATTAATTCATTACAAAAATCACATCACGCATTTTAAGGTGGTATGGAAGTCTAAATAAGAAATGATGGAATTTGCTCATATTTTGCCAAAACGTAGTATATATTGATAATTGTTCAAAAATATGATAAAAATGATAGGTCACCGCGCATTTATTCAAGCAACAGGTTATGACAAAATGACAAATTTTGTATGGATTATACAGGAAAAACATCATTATGAGATTGGAATGAAATTCAAAACAGTGTAGCTGTGGCCATTGATTGACACATTAAAATCATCCATTGACTGGGACAATTTACGTGAACGTTTGTCTGTAACGACCACTGTTCACGACGTACCTACGATAGACATTTAAACTGTGGGGTCACCAAAGGTTTCTTAACGCCTTTAATTATAAAATAATTCGAAAAATTAATCAGGAATAACCTTTGTGTTTTGATTTATATAATTGATATAAATCAAAATATCGTGTTATTTCTGATTAATTTTTCGAATTATTTTATTTAGGTGTTGAGAACCTTAAGTTTGGTGACCCCATAGTTTAAGTGTCTTTAAAAAGTACATAGTGAGCATTGGTCGTTACATACAAACGTTCACCTAAATTGTCCCAGTCAATGGCTGATTTTAATGTGTCAATCAATGGCCACAGCTACACTGTTTTGAATTTCATTCTAGAAGCTAAACAAAATGATATAATTATCAAATAAAATACGAGAAGATAGCTTTAAGAAATGCTTTGAGAATATCATAAGAAAAGATAGGGTCACCGTGCGCTTTTATCGGCTAAAATTCAAAAGAGCAAACTTCCATGTAGATTCCTTCAGAGAATGCACTATTTCAGAGTAACCTCCCCTTAAAACGACAATTTAAAAAATATTAAAAATAAAGCTAAAATAATTTACACTAGTAAAAAATATTAATATTTATATTAAGTTATAATCTTATAAGTTTGTTCTTTTAAATGCAAATTCACATTAGCATTCCTGCATCAAATTGTACTAACTAGATTGGAAATCTGGACCTTAGATCTCTGTTTTCACAATCCAAGATGGCGAAAGACACCCATACCACTTTAAATACACAGGAATACAAAAACAAAGTCTTTTATTGCATTTATGCAGTAGCATGTATCATTTTGAATTGACATTTACCAACTTTTTGTATCCGTTTTATTTTTACCGCTCTCAAGTCTTGTCACACAAAGTGACATAACTCAAAACCTGTATATATAGGGTTTTACTTATACTGGTGTTGAGCTTAATTACTTATACCTAACAACTTGATGCTTTAATAATCAAACTCTGTAAAGGAAGATAATAAGATTGTACAGTTGATCAATTTTTTTTTAATTTTTTTTTGGCCATGGAGCACAGGGTTGATTAAGGTATACATTTAGTTATTCTTGCATTTCTTTAATCCGGTGATTAAACCCTTAATTACTAAGTGGGGTATTCTAAATTTCTCAACATCTTGTTTCTGGAATCCTGTTCCTCTAATTATAACTGAAAATATTCTAGAGATAACAGTTCATCCCCTACTGTACGGTATCCAATCATCCTACAACAATACCATGTCACATGGCTTGTTAGATTTTCCAAAACACGTTACAATGATATAACTCTTCCCATAAGGGGCGATATTAAAAAATCAATGAAGGATAATAAAACTTAATTCAAATAATTTGGGGTAAAAATTGCTGCAAGTTTTGTTTAACTTACATCGATTTTACATATTTCTATTGGTCAATCAATTGTCCCCAAATTAAGTTAAGAGGGGGTAGGGGGTAGGCCGGGGTCAGTAAAAAAAACTATATGAATTAAGTTAATTTATCCTACATTGAACTTTTGATGTCGTCCCTTTATTGTGCTAACTAAAAGGATTAGTTCAAACATCGTATCGAAACCATTCAGCACATCACGCATTCCTCTATCAAGGATTTATAATATTAATACTTCGGAGGACTTCCATATAACACTCAACTATTCCAAAACGAGACAAAATATATTAAAAAGCATTCAAACTAAGTCGAAAATAAACTTGACAACGCCATGGTAAAAACGAAAAAACTATCAAAAGACAAATAAGAGTATACAAAATACAATATTGAAAACTAAAACTCAGCTTCACGAATCCTTAAAACAACGGGTATGGTCTCTTCTCCAGGAGTGAAAGCGGGTCCTTCTCAACATGTTGCACCCATCGTGTATCTCAATTGAGTAAAAACTCAGTGTTGAGTCTAATTCAGTAGGTATCATTCGAAGGAAAGAGGGTGGGATTGTGGGTATGACGATTTGAACATATCCGTCGTTATCTGTGAAATATATCGACAATAATATTGCATTGACTTGACATATCGACGATATAGGGATGAGGCTTAGAAACGGGGAAATGCGAACCGTTGATATGTCAAGTCAATGCACTAGTATTGTCTTTATACTGCAATCTAGAAAAAAAACCTTTTCAATTGTTGTTTAATGTGTTAATGTTACTTATTTGATATAAATATTGGGAAAATATCCTCTTTAAAAAGGCCTCATACCAGGCAGAGAAATATACAGCACAATGAAATGTACATTACCTGTTGAAATCCGCAATCGATGGTGTACGAATTCGTTTGAGTATGGACTAAAATATCAACAATAAGCATAAAACATAATGATTTATAGGTTTCAAACAAAACATATTAACCAGTGAAATATGTTTTTCCAAAAATTGCAAAACAAATAAGTTCGAGTCGTTGTATACATTGCAAACAAGAACAGGTTGAAGAAGTCGTATGAACAATTAAATATTTTAGGCAACTTCAATTTAAATATTCATGAGAAAAAGTGATATCGAGTCAGTGACTGTATATAACATAGAAATATACAGCCAACGCATTTTGACTGCTCAAATAGAACGAGTGCAGTATAAGTATTCTTTCAAGGTCAACCAACTCGTGATGTAGTCCGTAAAATTGTCAAAGGTAGGATTTCAACTTAAACTCGTGAAATTATTGGTTTGTCAGCTTCCTTATGAGCAGAAAACCTCTATCAAGAAAATCACTTAGGAAATGCAAGGTATAAAGTATTGTGTCAACTGGGTGGTATACACTACGCATGTTGCTAAATAGAAATGCGATTCCATAACAATCGTTTAGTTAAGGAACTATGTTCACTCAATTTTGTTCTCCAAAGTTCTCGTCATTGATCACGAAAGGATCGCTGAGTACTTCATTCTATTTTTCCATTTTTCGACAGTTTTACTTGTTTAACGTGATATTCGTCGGACAATATGGAATAACTCAGAATTATAGTGGTAAAACCGTATGTGTTATTCTAGCAAGATTTTTGTTTTCTTTGTTATAGGTATCCAATAAATATTAAAAAAAAATGATACTTATGGTATTTTTGGTGATTGTGCTGTGTGTTTACTACCCATGGTTTTCTGATTCTTTTATTGTTTATTATGTCACCCTTTTATCTGGCTGGAATATTTTATAACCCCTTTTTATTGACTCACTGTAAAACAATAAAACCAGAGCATCTCTACAATGATACATTACCACTTATTGAAAATATATCTCATGAGCATCATGTCTTTACAAAACACGCTTTGGAGGAAGAATCTACAATACACTCGATTATGTGCATTCTTATCTAGCTTGACTTGAAAAAAACATACGGTAGAAGACACTTAATAAGACACTAAATAACATGTACGAATGAAATCCAATTACATAAGTAGTACATAAGTATATTATGCGACGTATAATAAACATTTCGTTAAATCCGGTTTCTTCATAGTACACTATCAAAAGAACCAAAGTCTAAGCTTTTGCCAAGCCATTTGAATATCGTCCTTCTCGATCGGCCATTGGATTAAAAGTACATCTTTCCAAATAGCGGAAAATTCCATTGGAATATCATCTAAAGGGATATCTCTTGTAATAACAACAATCTTTTGAAGATTTTTGGTGAACTTTTCATACTTTGCTCGCTCAATTTCAAATCGAGTCCATTCATTTTTTACAATTGACGGCGTTACTAGAAATATAATGTGTCTACATCTGTTAATAGACGTAGCTCTTTCACTCGCAATTGATTCGCCTATAATGAAATCTCTATCTTCAAAGCAGATTTTGAATCCCCATTCGTTCTCTACCTTCTCTTGTAATTCTTTCACGAAAGAAACGCAGTCATCGGAATATGAAACATAAACGTCATAATCAAAAGTTAGCTCGAGACCTTTCTCAGCAAATCTCCGAAAATTTCGAAAGAAAAAGAAAACTATTCTCCATCTAAAATTGTATAATAGAGCAATACAAAGCACACTCGATAAGACAGAAACTAATAATGACATGCCTACTTTGATCCAGACGGTAGTATCACATTCAACGAAATAATGATGAAAGTCTTCAGCGACATTTCTTGTATAGTTGATACTTTTCTTGAAGAAACCCAACAAGAGTAATTCCCATTAAAATCTAACGTTACTTTATATGTCAAAATCTAACTTAGAAATGGCCTAGTGTCACACGAACAAATAAATGGGTTATTACTTAGATATAAGTGAAAAGTTCCATGTTTTTTATTCTGGGTATCAATCCACTCTAGTATATTCTTTCCAATTGCTGTTAATTGATTGTATGATAAATCGAGTTCGACCATGTTATTAAACGATGTAACTACATCCGGAACT
This sequence comes from Mytilus edulis, assembly GCA_019925275.1. Taxonomy (NCBI): domain Eukaryota; kingdom Metazoa; phylum Mollusca; class Bivalvia; order Mytilida; family Mytilidae; genus Mytilus; species Mytilus edulis. Next base: position 39,047,679 of record CM034355.1, read on the forward strand.
GTCTCAAACAAATTATGAGAAACATTGAGCTGTTTCAAATTAAGTAGTTGTCCAAGTGAATTTGCTTTGATCTTCCAGATATAATTATATGATATATCCAAATTCATTATATTTGGACAAAACCGTAATACTGTTGTATTACTTTGTAAAATATCATATAAGTGTGTCTCTTTCAAGATAAGTGTTTTAAGATGGATTAAAACTGGAATTTTGCTTTCTCCAATAGTTAATACTGATCTGATTCCTGACAAATCTAAATGCTCCAAACTATTGAATCCATCAACGGTTAAGAGTGGAAAGATATGTGTTTCAAAGTAAGATATTTCGAGGTGACGAAGTGAGCTGTTTATGGTTTTTATTTCCCTAAATGCATTTATAGCCATAACATGCGTTATTCTCACAAACTGAATTTGACTCGGAATGATTACTGTTATTGGTATGACCTTTCGCCTCCATTTGCCCTGAACATGTTCCACTGTTGTATGGTTATTTCTTGTTATTACGTCAAGGAAAACTGGATTTTTAAACCGTAATGGAAAATATGAATAATCAATTATTTTAATGTTCGTCAGTGTGAATAAGAATATGAAGAAATCAACTGCCCAGTTATCCAAACTGAAACTGTTCGCAGATAACATAACATTTTCAAAGCATTCTCGATGTTGAAAACTAATTAACGACCTGTTTTTAACTAGTATAATGTCATTGTCGGAAAGATCAACTGTTTTTATACAGATGTTTTTTATATATTTCATCATCTCTGGTGTAAGAATTACTGCGTCTAAGCCATGTTTATAATCAGCAAAAGTTATTCCACGAAAGAGAAGTGCGTCCATTGACTTATTCTGAAATGGATGTAAAATATTCAGAGCCTGTGTTAAGTGAATATTGCTGCTAGTAAGATTCAGGACTTTTAGATGTTGAAATGGAACTAAAACGCCACCTTCAATGACGACAAAGTTTTTACAAGTGGTCATGTGGAATTCCTTTATATTTACCGGCATTCCTATGAATGTTTCATTGTATAAATAACTTGCATGGCAATAATCAAATCTCAATATTTGTAAATTGTACAATGTCTTAAACTGCTGTCCAAATGTTGCATTATATACAAGATCGATACTCAGCTCATGTAATGTACTGAGTTTATTGATAGGAACTTTATACGGGCTGTTATTTGAACGTTTCATATTTTTACTTATGTCTAAAACTGATAAATTTTGAAGGGACTCAAACACTTTATGATGATACGATTTAGATACATCCAGATTATTTTTAGACAAAGACAAATGTCTCAATAATGACAAGCCATAAAAAGCATTAGAATGTAACATTCTGATGACGTTACTATCAATTATTAGCTCTTCTAAATACTTATATCTATAAAATTCGTCGGCATCCAGTCTGGTCAGTCGATTATAACTTAAATCCAGTTTCTTTATGTCACTTGGTAAATTCTTCGGAACTGATGTAAATCCTTGGTATTTGCAAAAAGCCTCAATGTAATCAACATTTCCTGTGAAATTGCATTTTGCACGCACAGTTCTATATGGATAAACAAATGTTAAACACAAAACTATGAAAACGAACATGTTATCCATTTATCAGTTTAAGCGATTGAAATTTAAATATATGATAAACTTCCTGATTGTTTTAATCAATCTCTACTTTCATCCAAACTTATGTTACCATGATCTGATAACAAAATATTTAAATCGATCACGTGATTACATTTAGCGACTTTAATTCTAAACACGTATTGATTTATTACCAAACGATACAATAAATACAGATAAGTGTTTTGTTCGCAGAATATTTATTGTTGTTATCATCCAGTGGCAAATAATTCAAAACGAACTTATTCAATACTTTTTTCCTGCAAAGTATGTTGACATAGAAGAATTTCGGATACAATTTTCAAATATCACTTTTACTTCAATAGATTCCTCTTTCAAAAATTACAAACCTTACCATATAAGTAAAGTGATTGATCACGACCATTGGTCGGGTCAAATAAATTCTGCATATATATATTTGTATTGCTTCTTTATGGGTCCGAACACTAAAAATAGATTTGGTAGTTCTTTGAACAACAAACTGGACTAGTTTAATTCTTTATTTGGGGATTCGAAATCAGAAGCCGTGAATGCGTTTATATAAAATTGATCGGAATTGGCATCTATGCTAGAGTTATGCTTATCAAACATCTGATTCAGTCCAACGACAAAGCACCACTTATTGTTCCTAGATGGGTTTCTTCCTCCTTATGGTGCTTGCTATTTTAAGAGGAAATTGATATATCAAACATATGTTAGAGAAGAATTTGATTTCAGTGTCAGATCATCATAGAATATATACAAAGGGAAATTACTCTAATTCTTTTTATGGTAAAGAATGATTTGTTTCTCATGTTTTTGGTGTAGGACTGGATGCAAGCATTGTGTATTAACATGATAAATACGTCCTCACATCTTTCTCATGAAGAAAATCGGGTGTTTGAAGCTTTGTCCTATTTTCAAATGGATATTTGACCAACTACCTCAGGAAAAGTTGACATTAGGTGTACTAGGCGAATTCATAGGTCCTTTTTGGTAACATAGCTATTCAACTCTTTTGATTCTTATACATCCTTGGCTTTCCAATATTTCGCTTTGAGTGTTCCCGATGACGGTAAATCCAGAAAAGCGCTTCGGACGCTTGAAATTTACAAGTTGTATTAAATTGTTTTAGTTGATGTTTACTTTTTGATATTTAATTATGCGTCAATAAATTTTTTATATTATTAGGGGGGGGTCTATTGTCAGACGTGGCCATAATATTTAGAGAAATTTTAAATATAAGGTATTTGATTGCATGAACATAATATCAATGGATATTTTAAAGACATAGCACAATGCATATATGCATATGAAAAGTTTTTTAAAATATAGTTTTTTAAAAGATATGATATTTCAGTATGAGTATTGTGAAATAGAAAGATTATCAAGAGTAACCAATTGATAGCGAAGTCAATGTTATTTCGAACTTGCAAATTTAAACATTCAGATCATGTAAAGTTATTTGTAAAAACCAGAAAACAAACTTTTTAAACAGGGAAGACAGTTTTTATTTCTGAGACTAGCAAAATAACAAGTCTTGTGACCTGTTATAACTATTTTACAAAACTGTTTATTGGCACCAAAGATGTCTAGAGACAATAACAAAAAGGATGTGTAGACAAAAGATAGTCTGTAATTAAAAAAATGTTTAAATTGGTTTGAGCCCTATCTAAAACATGCACCCTAAACTATTGATAGGCATTTGTTTCTAAATAATTCTTTACAATTCTACTTTCAGATTTCGGTGAAAAATGTAGTTTCTGTTGTTTTGTGGGCGGTAAGGTACAGATTTTGTTTTTGTTTTCTTCCTGCAATCAAGGAATCTCTTTTCTCTATCTTAATTTGCCGACGTTCGTATGTGTTTTGTACAATTTCAGTTGATTTATGTTGAGTGAGAGGAAATGTTAAAATAATGTCCAGAGTATACTTACACAAGTTGTTTCCATTCTAATAACCTAATAGGAACACACATTAACAATTGAAATGATTTTTACTTCCCATTTTAGGTTTCCCTTTATCAATAACTTTAACAATATTTGATACCGCATTCTTTCTTATACTTGATTTCTACTTTAGTTATGTCACCCTGACGGAGGTCGGGTGACATATTGTTATTGTACGATTCTTTTTTTTTTCTTTATTATTCCACACTTTTTTGTCCAGACTATTTCTCGGAATTGCATGGACCAATGATGATGGAAGTGTACCATAATGTTAACCCCCATGTGCAGATGTGCAATCGGGGGTTGGCATTTCCAAGATGGTTGTCGTTGTCATGGAAACAGAAATAATGTGAAAAATCGGAAAGTGTTCCAAAATGAATAAAACTTTGTGGAAATGTTACTTGGCATGCGAAGACTTGAAATCCATCTTTGGAATTTCCAAAATGGCGGCCGTTGCTATAGAAACAGTACAAACATCCAAATTTTCAAAATACTTTAAATTTTCGGAAAATTAGCAAAATGATGTATTGTAAAGTGAATTAAGTTAATTCAATGTTAAAAATTTCGAAATGGCTGCCACTTAGTGGCAATTGGCGGACCAGGGTGACATCCGCTATTGCTTGCAATGGCAATTCTAGTTAGAATTAAGGTTTGAACTAGCTTTGGGTTATTCCGAATACTAGTATTCTCGGATCGTTACTTTATATCTTTTGTCTTGTCGCCATATGTTTTGTGCTTGGTATCGATCTGATACCTGCAGGTCATAGAGTTATGAACATTCCGACTTACGATAAGGTTGTTCTTATTTTATGTTTTACACTTAAATCCTAGGTTGAGCGCTCACAAAGAGGTTAATCCATGCCAGTGTGCAATGCAAATTCAAACGTAAAGTCCTTTATCGCATGGCATGAAGTTCAAACTCATCAAACGAATGGAAAGCAGCAGTATTGTGTGCATAATTGGTTGCCTTTTTAAATAAATGTCATATGATTACTTGTATCGTAATTTCTCCGTTAATCTACACTGGAGTAATCGTGTTCAATGTTGACTGCTGTACCCCTATTTTTGACATTTTTACTTATTTTTTACTAGTATGTTTATGTTTGTTCACAAAGTGTTTTCAATATAAAGGAATTTTATTCGACTTTCATACAAGTGAGAGGTTTTTCTGGCTATGAAATTAGGTATAACAAACTATTTTCTGCATAAGAAAGTGTCTGTTCTAATTAAGTCAGGAATATGACAGTTACTATGAATTCGTTTGATGTGTTTGAGCTTTTTATTTTGCCATCTGATTAGGGATTTTCTGTTTTAAATTTTCATCGGAGTTTGGTATTTTTGTCATTTTACTTTTATTTAGACTGCTCCCTTAATATTATTGTCTACATACATTGTTTAAACTACAAGACGAATATGTCACTAGAAGAAGGCAAAACCTATGCTTTCTTAATTAAAAGAAAAAGAAATATGTTATTAAGTTTCCCGTATATCAATATAGATACACATGTCCAATGGTTCTAAATGCTCTTTCTTCCAGAACCTTGTCAATAAAGTTGCTACTCTTGTAACGACGAAGAAAACTACAATCGGGCGACCAACAGGCATGTTTATACCAAGAATTATCATCTTTTTTCGAGTTTCTTACACCATAACCACAATGGTAACACACGACCTTATCTTCTAAATGTGTAAAATAAAACCCAGCTCTTGCCAAATTACTTGGGTTAGAACATTATTCAATTGGCCAGTTATCAAATGTTTTCAAGCGGTTATCATGCTCGTTATACTCCACATTGTAAACATCATTTCGTTTCAATTTTGAAAATCTACACTTATTTATAAATTCTTCAGATTTAGAAGCATGTACGTATGGACAGTTAAAATACCACTTTGTATGTCTTGCCCATCGTCAGGTTTGAGATCCCATGACACACGATCGCAATAAAAGTAACGAAGAATGGTATTTTTATGGTCATAAAAATAGCCAGTTCCTGCCAACGTTTCCTTTTTGGGCTCTTTATTTATTGGCCAGTTCACTAACGAATCAATTCTGGCATCTAGAGATAAGAATTTCGAAATGGGAAACTGTTTGCACATTTTAATCTTCTATCAGTGCATCATGAATTAAACTTCTACAATTTTTTCGGATCGTCTTAGTTTCCGTTCCTTTCATCTTCCACATTATTCCCCAAAGTTGGATCTCGGGTGGCTTTAAAACACACCTTACTAGTTCATTAAATTCATTTGTTTCCTTGACATCATCTCTGTGTAGAACATTGGATTGTTTTTCCAGAATTAAACTTATTTTTTTAATGTTTAATTTCTTAATAAATTCTTTGAAGCAATGTGCTAATGTACTAATGTCTTCTAATCTGAGTAAATTGATTACTAAAAACAATTAAATGTCTTCTAATCTGATAAACAATTTCGACATTTAAACGAAATCTTTTACTTATGATAATGATGATCCACCACAAAGTAATATAAATAGAACCATAAAAATATTAAGCAAATACATGTTCTCAGTACCATCTCCTATATAAAAAAAAATGAACCTGTTATGTGTTCCTCTCCTAGCTTCAACATTTATCCAAAGTCAAAGATGTGGAACATATTCTATCGTAATCGTTTGGTAATTAATGCAATTAGTGTCTCTTCCATGCCCGTCTTAAAGATAAAAAAAACCTAAATATTAAATAAACAACACTCCTAATGCTCAGGTTGGTTTTCATATTGTGCAACACAGTTAATAATTTAGAACCCTATGGGGAAAACATAGAACTTCGTTTGTCATACAAAACACTGTCAAACATCCAAACATATTATCCAAACTGATCTGTGTCCACACTTGTAAATATATAAAGATAACATTAATGTAATAGCAACTCAACAGCATAAAAAACAAGAACAATATTAGTGATGTTCAAGGATATTTATTGATGTTCAAGTAAGACAATATTATGCAATAAAATAACCAGAAAACATTGACCAATCTTTTCTAATTATAGTTTCTCCACTATGACTGTCTTTTTTCATGAAAATCCTGTCTCCTGTTTTTAATTGTAAGACGGCATTTACAGTTCCAGCCGACAAATTGGTGCCAAAGAGTTTTTCTTTCACAGCATCATTGACCCATAGCATACAATGCAAGTGCTTTGAACCATCTGATCTCATTGGTGCAGATATCATATAAAGTCCGTTCCTTGGTGCCGTAAATATTCCAGTACTAGACGAGTAATGTCCACCAACATTTGTCTCTACGGAGTCGAATTTTATGATTTGATTAACTTGTTGAGTAAGATGTTTCGATAAAGTCGCAGTAAAAGCTGGAATAGACGTTTGACCTGTCAATATTGAATAAAACAAATGTTATATTATTATTTTAGTTCTGTATATACTCATATCATATTATTCTTATTCTGTAATAAAAAAAAACACACTAGGATAAGTTTTAAACTACATTGTAATTTAAAGAAATTCATTCATTTTCGTGACTGTAAACTTTAGTGGATTGAAGAAAATCGTTATTAAACGGATACTGTATTTCGTAGTTTTGAAAAATTCTGCAGTCAAGCCTATAGGAAGCTACGTTTCGTTGAAATATAAAATTCGTGGTTGGCGTTTACCAACTACATCTACGAAATGATCCACGCACAACGAATATAAGTTCACTGCGCTGATATACTTTTTTTTTAACTAATTTACTATGTGTGTTATATATTTTTTCGTTTATCGGGGCGTTGTTTTTATTGTTTAAATTGTTGTATAAATTTATAGTTTTTGGCCTTTTGTAGTTTGCTGTGCGGTGTTGGTTTTACTCATTGTTGAGGGTCGTTCTTTAATTCTACGATTACGATCGAAAGGGCTTAATAATTAAATAGTTATTTTTATTTATACTGTATCAAACTATAAGATTGTAATTATAAATTTCCGAAACAGCAACACGTGGAAATTTCATTGGGAGTGTTTTCCTAAATGACAATTTCTATGCAAAAGGGAATGACATAGAGGCCATTCATTTCATGGACATGTTTTGATATTCGACAAACATGTTCCATTTCAAATCTAAATTTGTTTTCCTCTTAATTTGTTTTCCTCTTAATATTCTTTATCTAGTGTAGAACAATAATACTGCCTAAAATACAATGAATTACCTCCTCCACCATGTCCAAAGCCTCCATTCTTCTTTAGCTTAAATTTAAATGTTTAGTAGATCTTCAACTATCTCGTTTTCTGTATAATAAAAACAAATCACAAATATTCTAAATGGTGTTTTAATGATATAATTTATTATTAAGATATGCTATTATGTTGTGAGAAATTGTTTAGCAATATTATTATGACAGAAAATAAAAGATAAATGTAAACTTCTCAAAGAAAATATAAAGTCCATCTTTTAAAAAGATTTACATGTTTGATTAGTCCGTTAAAAATCGACATTGGCTAGAAAATAGAAAGCTATCTATACTGATATAAAGAAAAGAAAATATAAACTAGAGGCTCCCAAGAGCCTGTGTCGCTCACCTGATTCAACTTTGGTTTTGGAAATCAGGTAAAAATAGATTAAAATCACAACAGATACCCTAATAATGATTGAGGCCAAATTTGGTTTAATATTGGCCACTTGGTTTAATCAAAAGCAGGAGACTTTTGTAAAGTTTACGGAAATTTCCAAACAATTAATTGAAATTGTAGATTTGACTTTGTAAGGACAAAAGATAAATGACAAATCAGCTACAAAGTGACAACACTTGGTCAACACATCAAAAGAAACATTCGTACCATGTTTGGTTTCAATTCATTAAGCGATTTTCTAGAAGTAGACATTTGTATATATTTCCCATAGGGTCCTTAATTTAGTTTAGTCCAACGTTGGCAGGATTTTCTACAAAGTAACAACACTTGGTCAACACCTCGTAAGGAACATTCATGCCATGTTTCGTTTCATTCCATTCAGTGGATCTTCATAATAAGACTTTAGTATGCACTTCACATAGGGTCTTAAACTAAGTTCCCCGCTGGCAGCCACTTTGAATGATTAATTGGATACAACAACACTTGACCAGCACCTCATGAACATCTATGCCATGTTTGGTTTCATTCCATTCAATGGTTCCCTAAAAAAAAACATTGGTATGCATTTCCAATAGGTCCTATCCCGCTGGCGGCAATCTTGGATGAATGATCGCCTACAAAGTTACAACACTTGGTCAGCACCTCATAAGGAACACTCTTGCCATGCTTTATTTCATTCCATTCTGTGGTTCTCTAAAGGAAGTTATTTGTATGTATTTCCCATAGGGTCCTATGTTCAACTAAGTCCCTCTCGGGCAGCCATCTTGGATGATAGATCGGCTTCATAGTAACAACACATGGTCAGCACCTCATATGGAACATTCATGCTATGTTTGGTTTCATTTCCATTCAATGGTTCTCTAATAGAAGACATTTGTATGTATTGTCCGTAGAGTCCTATGTTAAACGACGTCCTCCGCTGGCGGCCATCTTGGATGATGGATCGCCTACACAGCTACAACACTTGGTCAACACCTCATAAGGAACATTCATGCCACGTTTTATTTCACTCCATTAAGTGGTTCTCTAAAGGAACACATTTATATGTATTTCTCATAGGGTCCTATGTTAAACTAAGTCCCCCTCTGGCTGCTATCGTGGATGGTGGATCAAACAATTTTAACGAAGACGACGGAGACGGACGACGGATGCCAAGTGATGAGAAAAGCTCACTTAACCTTCAGGCCAAGGCAGTGACAGTGCGATACAATTTTGTTAAAACTAAACATAAGGCAGTTGCAATGAAGCAATTTAGCTACGATAAGAAACCGAGAGTCCACGGAAAGCCAGAGTGTCCTAATTCCAACTTTTCAATTCTTAATTTTTAGCAGTGCATCTCGATGGTTGAAAGTTAGAGAATTGCAACTCAAACTATGCAACTATGTTTATAAAAATTATAATTCTAACTAGATAATGTTTGAATTACGGTAAATGCAAATTTGACACCACATCAGATCAGCCGATTCAATATTTATAAATATCTGCAGTACCCGGTATAATAAATAAATACAAATGGAGAACAATACAAAGATTAAAAAATACTTATGACAATTTTTTTTTTAATTATGTTATTCATCTAAATGAAAAATGTTCACACGACGTAAACGTACACGAGGTTTACGTACACAATAAAATATAAATTGCATTAATAGACCATGTGTTATTAATATGTCTATAGCTGTTAAGAGTTCACAGTTGCAGATGTGAATATTACAAACAATTGAAGAACAAACAACATTAAAGCGAGTCAGTGTTATCCAGGAATGCGAGAGATTAATCCTGTTTGAAAGTGTTTGTTATAATTCTACAATACATTGTGTCTTTTTTTCTTTTCCTTTTTCTTTTTGTTTTTGTTGCGTCGTGCAGATCTATTGAATCTAGTCCTTCCAGTTTGTACTTATATTGTTCTCTTGCATTTAGGGGAGGATTGAGCGCTTGTAAACATGTTAAACGCCGCTACATTCTTTATGTGCCTGTCCCAAGTCTGGAGCCTGTAGTTCAGTTAATGTTTTTAGTTGTGTGTAGTTAACAGTAACCGAGAAGGGTTGCTTAGTTAGATGTACATGGGAGTGCTCATGAAGTTGAATGACAGTGTTGGTCTATGTCGATACGGTCACAAAGATGTGAAATTTTTTTTTTAATTTGGTGCCTACTGATAATGATTAGTTGATTTTAATAGACGCTTTTAATTATTTTATCATTTCGCTAACGCTTGGATTAACGGTCAAAATTCCGGACAGACCTTATTTGAAGAGATTAGTGATTGTCAAACAAACTTATGTGTAATATATTTTTATGATGTTTGTTTAGTGCCTCTTTTTAAGTTACAAATATCAAGAGTTTGAAGTTGAAAGGATAACTGATAATTTGGATTTTAAGAGTAATCTTTTTGCAAGTTTTCAACAACTATTCACGACGTAAATTGATAAATTACATGGTATAGCAATTATCATTATTTTTCTAAGTTATACTATATGTCATATAAGTTTTTACTGTTCTATCACGATAAATCGGGCCGCTGATTATCTCGTTTTAAAAAGTTATGTTGAGGCCATTTACATATTATTATACGGTATGGGTTTTGCTTATTCAAGAATGCCATATTGTAACTAATAGTTGCTTGCATCCATGTCTTTTTGGTCTCTGGGCAATAACTGTCTCATTGGTAATCATATCACATATCCTCCTTTTTACATTGTCAGTTTATACTGACATTTAGAAATTTTACCAGGGAGTTTAATACATATGTTTTCTAATACCAGAATCTTTCTTTTTCGTTGTTTCATAGTTAGATAATAATCATTTTGTACTTACTATGGCAATTCACAATATTTCCAAAACAAACCAAAATAGCAAGGAGAACACCAACAATCATGTCTGCAGTTGTACAATGTACTGTCTCAACAATAAAACATAGACCCTTTTCCAAACCATTTAAACATGTGAGTTATAGAACTGTAGCAGCTGTGAATGAATATGATATGATTGCATGTTAACTTGGCGTGTTGAAATAGTTTGTTGCATAAAAAAATCACCTAGTCACGATTCAGCTAGCGTTTTGCTGAATTGTTTTGGGGAAAATAACTGTCAAACGAGAAATTTATAAACAAATAAAAAAAACATTGAAACCATTGCTTGATGGTTTGAATTTAATCATCCCGATGTGCATGAAATCAGTTTATGGTTTGTTTAAACATATTATAATTTTTTAGATAGCAAACTTGATGTGTCCAAATCAGCTGAAGTTTTATGTACAGTTTAACAAAACATATAACTCAATCTTCTTTCAAATTGAAACTTCGCAACACATTAAAAAATACCAAGCTGAAGGTCGTCTGTTCGTCCGTCAGTCACCTTTTTATTTTCTGAATGATTAGTTAAAGTACAATCACCTTTGTTTAAATCTAAAATTTTGTCACATTGTCAAACAGCTTTCATAAGTTCAAGTTTGTTGTTTTTGACATAGACCGTTGAAGAGTTATGTTATCTAAGTTATCTTAAAAAATGGTTTCGTGAGTACCAATTTTCAATATATTTAAAAGTTTAACGCAATGCAATAATCTCTAAACAATAAAACTCAATTTCGATTTTGACGCCTTTATTACATCGGAATTAAGACTACGAGGGCTTTCCGGTGTATTGCTGTCGCCTAGATATCCATTACAAAAACTTTCGTCTTTTTAATTGTAACCGATCTATAAACATGATAAATACGCGAACGTTATCAAGTGCAAAATAACATTCCTTGTCGCTTGAAAATACATATCAACATACATCTGAGATCATCTGAGCTTAGCCTTACAAATGAGGTTACTATCTCACTGTAATACATACTATTAAAGAAAATTGTTAATTGCGAATACAATTATTACGTAAGAAAACAATGGTTACACTTGAAGGATCTTTAATTATGAAGTGGTGTTTAAAATAGATCCTAGATTTCCTTGCCATAAGAAATGGTTATGTTTAAAAGGATGCAATGTCAGGCAAATATATATATATATATTAGTTTTGTCAAATTGTACAGTTTTCCCTAACCGGTTACTCAGATAATCATTCGACCGATTAACCGGTTAACCGGTAGTTTAAGTTTATGTTCGAAGGTCTTATCCAAAGTGTTCTATAAAACAAACAGACATTATAGGTAAAACTGGAGTGGTTGTAATTAGTTGCTGTCTGTAATATCAGTTTTTCGTTTACTATTTAAGTATTAATCAGCCCGTTAGTTTTCTCCTACTATGTTCTACTGCAGATTCCATACACAGGCTTCATTTTTATTTACACTAGTCATTTTGGCGCACTTTATAGCTTTCTGTTCGGTGTGAGCAAAGGCTCCGTGTTGAATGCCGTAATTTGGCCTATAATTGTTTACGTTTTACACATTGTGACTTGGACGAAGAGTTGTCTAATTGGCACTCATACATCCTCTTCTTATTTCTATTCATAGACAGTACAGGAATACATGATAATGAGCAGTGTCCTGCAATGCAGAACAACAACTTATTTGCGTTTACTTATAGATAATATTTCCGTAAAAATAGGAACGAAATCACCCTCTTTATACGGTTCTTCCGGTAGAATAAATCATACTTCCTAGAATAGTTGCCATAAATTATTGTGATAGTGTTAAGTTATAACAAAATTATCAAATTTATCAAATGAAGTATTTTAACAATGCTGATTCTTTCATGTTTAATCGAGAGAAAAAAAACGACAAAAAAACGACAAATTGATAAAATGAGGAAATCACATAACTGTAAATTTCCTTTCAGTATTGCCGATTCGTACACGTATACGTAACGAAATTTTGCCATGTTGACTCTATGTTCGCTGATGAGGATGTTTTTCCTTTTGATGATGGTAAATATTGTTTTTCAGGTACGACTATTAAAACAACACACATATAATAAAAATGGTAAAAGCTTATGAAAATAATTGTTTCCTTATCGAGTGTTTTCATAATATTATCCAATAGAAACATTGTGGGTACCATTCTAACGATTGGATGTTTTCTGAATTATCTGGATACGGTAAAAATCAAACAATCAAAATGTAAAATGACTGCTGTTTTTCTTTTCTTTTCCACCTAAATTCTTTAATAGAAATTTTAATTCAAAACCGCCGCCCCTGGTCTGAATGGTTTTCTGTATTCTGTGGTAGATTATGGTGAATTCATTCATGTCAGAAAACCACGTCAAGCCGTTAAAAACAATAAGGAAAACAAACGCTCCTTATTCTGTTTTACGTTTTGCAAACATAATTTGGATCCAAGTAATACCGTTTTTCATTTTTTATCCCACGAATAGATTACCTTAGCCGTTTTTGGTACAACTTTTTTGAATTTAGGGTCCTCAATGTTCCTCAACTCAGTACTTGTTTGGCTTTATAACTATTTTGATCTGAGCGTCACTGATGAGTCTTATGTAAACGGAAGGCGCGTCTGGTGTATTAAACTATAATCCTGGTACCTTTGATAACTTTTTAATATAGCATCATTGTTCCCTTAGCATTCTAAGCTTTCTATTATTCGTAAATGAACTAGTAAACAAATCGGTATTTATTCTAAAATGTGATAATTCAAAACTGGTTTAAAATTAAGATCGCACGGTTAATCACGTGATCGACGTTCTAGATTGTGTTTCCGGATCATGGTTCAAGAGGTAACTATATATCCATACCAGGAAGTATTTTAACTTTCGATTATAAATTTGTATCGGATTTTCTGATAAATGGATGATATGTTCACCTTCATGGTTTTGTGTATTACATTTGTTTGTCCATATAGAACTGTGTTTGCAAAATGCAATATTACTCTTAATTTGTTTGGCCATAAGGAGGCTTTGTGCAAATACCAAGGCTTTACATCGGTCCCAACAAATTTACCAACCGATATAATGAAATTGGATTTAAGTTTTAATAGATTGAGCAGACTGGATTCCAACGGATTTTATAGATATAAGTATCTAGAAGATCTCATAATTGATCATAATTCCATCAACATGTTGCATCCTAAGGCCTTTTATGGTTTATCACTATTGAAACATTTGTCTTTGTCTAGAAATAATCTGTCTGTATCTCATTCGTACCACCGTGAAGTTTTTGAATCTCTACAAAATTTATCAGTTTTAGACATAAGTAGAAATATAAAAACTCTTAACTATAGCCCGTACAAAATTCCCGTCGTCGGACTTAGTAACTTGCATGAGTTGAGCATCGATTTAGTGTTTAATGCAACGTTTGGACAGCAGTTCAAGAAACTGCACAATTTACAAGTATTGAAACTTGATTATTGTCACGTTAACCATCTATATAATGAAACATTTTCAGAAATGCCGGTTAATATACGAGAATTCCACATGACAACGTGTAAAGACTTTGTTGTCATTGAAAGTGGCGTTTTAGTTCCATTTCCACATCTAAAATTGCTCAATCTTACTAAAAGAAATATTCACTTAGCACAGGCCCTAAACATATTACACCCATTCCAGAAAAAATCAATGGATGCGCTGCTGTTTCGCGGAATATCTCATCCTGATTCTAAACAAGGCTTAGATGCAGTCATTCTTACACCAGAGATGATGATTTATATATCAACTATTTGTATAAAAACATTAGACATCTCTGACAATGACATTATATTAGTTAAAAACAAATCGTTAGTTCTGTTTAAACACCCAGAGTGCTTTGAAAACGTTATGTTATCTGCTAATCGATTTAGTTTGGATAACTGGTCAGGCTATTTCTTTAAATTTTTATACACGATGACTAACATTAAAATAATAGATTTTTCATATTTTCCTTTACGTTTTAAAAATCCAATTTTCCTTGACGTAGTAACAAAAGACAACCATACAAGTGTTGAGCAGGTGAAAGGTAAATGGGGGAGAAGGGTTATTCCAATTGCAGTGACAGTTCCGAGTCAAATCCTTTTTTTGAGAATAACGCATCTTATGGCTAAAAATGCCTTCCGGGAAATAAAAACAATAAACAGCTCACTTCGTCACCTTGAAATATCCTACTTTGAAACAAATATATTCCCACTTTTGACTTTTGAAGGATCTAATAGTTTGGAGCATTTGGATTTGTCAGGGATCAGTTCTGTACTAACTATTGGAGACAGAAAAATTCCGGTGTTCATTCATCTGAAAACAATTATCTTGAAAGAAACAAACTTGTTCAATGTTTTACAAACTAATTCATCAATATTCAGTTTTTGTCCAAATATAATGAATTTGGATATATCATATAATTATATCTGGAAAATCAAAATAAATTCGTTTGGACAACTTCTTCATCTAAAACGGCTTAATCTATCTCATAATTTGTTTGAGACTATTCCAGACTTTGTTACTACGTTTTATAGCATTATTGAACTCGATTTGTCGCACAATCAATTGACAACAATTGGAAAGAATATACTAGATTGGATAGATTCCCAGCATAAAAAACATGGAAATTTTGAATTACATCTAAATACTAACCCGTTCGTATGTTCTTGTGACGCGACGAAATTTCTACGTTGGATTTTGACAACTAAGGTAAAGTTAGATAATAATGGTAATTACTTTTGTTGGGTTTCTTCAAGAAAAAGTATCAACTATACAAGAACTGTCGCTGAAGACTTACATCATTATTTCGTTGACTGTGATACAACTGTGTGGATCAAGATAGGTATTTCATTATTGGTTTCTGTTTTATCAAGTGTGCTTTGCATTGCCCTATTATACAATTTCAGGTGGCGGATAATGTTCTTTTTCTTCCGAAATTTCCGTAGATTTGCCGAGAAAGGTCTTTAGCTAGATTTTGATTATGACTTTTATGTTTCATATTCCGATGACTGCGTTTCTTTCGTGAAAGAATTGCAAGAGAAAGTAGAGGACGAATGGGGGTTCAAAATATGCTTTGAAGATAGAGATTTCGTTGTAGGCGAATCGATTGCTAATGAAAGAGCTACGTCAATAAACAGATATAGACATATTATATTTCTAGTAACGCCATCAATTGTAAAAAATGAATGGACTCGATTTGAAATTGAGCGAGCAAAGTATGAATAATTCTCAAAAAATCTGCAGAGAATTGTTGTTATTACAAGAGATATCCCTATTGATACTATTCCGACGGAGTTTTCAACCATTTTGAAAGATGCACTTTTAATTCAATGGCCAGTCGAGAAGGATGCAATGGCTTGGCAAAAACTTCGACTTTGGTTCTTTTGATGAAGTATTATGGTACTAGCGTCAACCGAATGGTTAGTGAACGATGCATAATCTGTGTACGTGTAAACCTTTTTTTTTATTACTTTTGTATACTTTACATAGTTTTCCTTCGTATGTTATCACCGTTTAAGGTATGTAGACAAAGGATCACTGTACATTCAAGATAAACTATAGTTCATGTGCAAGATGGGGATCACTATTGCAATAAACGTATACATATAACTGAGTGTATTGCAGCACAATCTATTTTTGTATATTTCTTACGAAAATTCAAGGCTTATAAGACATTGTCTCATATTAGCATTTTGCTTTTTTATCAAATAAAAGACTATATGATATTATAACGACATATTCGGTGTATTAATAATTGAAAGCGTCATTTGAAGTATCGATATAAAGGCACCAATTTATTTAAGGCAAATTTATCGAATTGTAATTTAATAAAAATGATAAATTCAGTTAGCAAAAAATTTGTCAAAAGAATTTACTTATTTTTTTCAATTTGTGTTTTCACTTAGATATGATTATGATGCATGTCTCCAGACCACCTGACATTCGAAGAGTGACAGTTTTCCTGCAGTAGTTCGCAAAACAAAATCTCGTTTATGCATTTGATATGGTACATAAATTATAATTTATTTTTGATCCCATTGATGCAAATCTATAAAGCAGCCACTTTTGATTTTTCTATCCATTTTATATGAAAACAAAAATATATTTCACTTCGAACCATAACGTTTAAGAAGCCACGGTTAAGTGTTGACTGATGTATCCCTATTTTGACATTTTTAACTTAACAACGACCTTTTTACGTGAACCTGTACATTCTTAAAGTCGTTTTCCTATATATATCATAATACTCTCGGGGTTACGTCGACTTTTTTCTGATAGGAGTGTTCCGTTTAGCCTTAAAAACGTATCGATTTCTATATAGCATTCCCTGAAATTCAGTAAGTATAGTGATATAGATATTTAAGAAAGAGCGCATCTATACGCATATGCAATATTTAAAATATGATACATGCTTATATTAGCACTAAATCTATATCATCACTAATAATTTTTAAATAAAGCTACCCATAAGTTTTTACAGACATATGCATATGATTTGACATCGGTTGGTACACATAGATGTAAGATTCCCAATAGCGTATTTACATATGATATGTAGATCATGCCCCAAATCAATATACAGTTATCAAACGTAAAGGCATTTTAATATAGAATGTCATTAAAAAGAAGAGTAATTTCTATATAAAATCTCAAAAATTATGAACGATCTTTTTGGCACATCCACGTATACTCAATAATAGAATTTATCTAACCTACTATTCATTTCTAGGAATATGATTTGTTAAAAGGTGTCCGCGTGGAGACCGTGTATAGTACATAGTAGGTTAATAGGGAGGCGGGACTTATTTCAATATACGGTTAGTAATCGAGTTACAACTCTGTGACTATTTGATTATCTAAATGTATTGAAAGTTCTGTCTAATATTGTTATATCAACAAGGTTTTTGATATTAAATTGTTATTGTTGACATTAGCTTTTTTGTGCAGACCAATTAAAGTAGGTTCTTCAAATTGAACACTTGAACACTTTTATATAAAAATAAGGAGAAGTAGTATGATTGCAAATGAGACAACTCTAGTCTAAATTCAACAAATAAAGATAGTTGGTTAGATAAATTCGTTCTCATCCCATATGGAATTTACTGACCCTGTATATATCATATTAGGTTACTAACATACTATGTAACAAATAGTATCCCCCGAGTTAATACTTAGCTGTTTGTAGATAAACTCCTCATAGATACCAGTATTTTATCTCTACGCAAGACGCGTGTTTCGTCTACAAAAGACTCATCAGTGACGCTCGAATATAAAAACGTTAAAAAGTCCCCCGAAAAAGTACGCAGTTGAAGAGCATTGGGGACCAAAAAATCCTTCAGGTTTTGCCAAATACAGCTAAGGTACTCTATTCCTGATGTAGAAAAGTTTTGTTAAAACAGTCAATTTATATTTATGAACATATCAATGATAACTCAAGTCAACACAGACGTGCTGACTTCTGGGCTCGTGATACCATCGGGGTATTAAACATCCACAAGGAGTGGCATCTACCCAGTGGTTGTAAATAAACTCATCTTACATAAATGACAGTAAACATTATAGCTCAAATGTATATTAAAAACAATATCATTTGAAAATTATAATCTTGGATAATCCCAATTGGTCAATTAACAAATTAACAAATATTGATCAATATAGAATAATATCTTTGTTCTCAAGTAATACATATCATAGAATATATACATTAAACACATCACATTGACATTAAGGGTTCAACTTGTAATTATATACAAACATTATAAAACTACAACAGCAAACAATAAAATCAGTTCACAGTAACGGGCTGTTTTATGGCAATATATACATATTTTAAAAGTATAACATTCTTTTACATTATTACCGTACAATAGTTTGAAACAAAGTCATGTTCTTCAATAACTAGAGTCGGTGGAATATAATTATGTGTAATTGTTTCATTTACAAGATTAAATGTTTGTAACACAAGTTTCAATCTTTCGGTTTCTACATTTCAACTACAAAAAATAACTGTATTTTCAAATGGACCATCTGTAACTATAATTAACTCAGTGATATAAATGAAATTCCTAATAAATTGGACTTTAAATGCTTGAAAATAACATTACTTTATTATTTGTCTATCATTAGGTGACTTCAAGAACATCATAAAAAACTTTATCAAATCTCATAATTTTGTAAACCAGAAGCGAGTTTTGTATCAGTGGCGATGGAATAAATCAGTTTTAAGTTTACATCAAATAAGAAGTTGAAAAGAATTGGAAACAAAAATTGTTTGAATATAATCATATATAAAGATAATGTCAGCAAGATATCCCTAGTTGTACTGAAGTTAAACATTCGATCATATAAAATGAAGAGATGTGGTATGATTGCCAATGAGACAAATCCGATTGGACTTTAGATGCTTGAAAATAACATTACTTTATTATTTTTAATGTAGTAGCTAGGTGACTTCAAGAACATCATACTATTTTTTTTTAAGTTTATGCTTTGGTAAACCAGAAGCGAGTTTCTTATCAGAGGCGCTATAGTAAAACATTTTTTAAGTGCACATCAAATACAAAGTTAAAGAGCTTTCAAAACAAACATTGGTATCAAATCATCATATATGAAGATAATGTTATCATAATTTAGCTGGTTGCCATGAAGTTAAACTTCATATAAAATCTAAAAAGAGCTGTGAAAATGATAGAGGAAAAAGTGGAATATTAAAGGATTTTGAATTGGCGATATTACACCTACAAAAGATAAAAAATATATTGATTTCTGGCGAGCATATGGATAATTTGTCTCATTTAATTTTGTCTGTCCAAAAATTAAGGAAGATTTTTTTTTATATGCTTCGAATTGTTGATTAAAAGATGCATGATAATCAGCTGCCATTATAAGATGCATATTTCAAAAGAGAAATAATGAAGTGAGTAAATCAATTTCGGAGGGCATCATTTGATTGTCAAGGATAAAACGATATCTTAGAGTAATTTAAATCGTTTAGTTTCATTTCTAGAAGGTGCCTCGGGGTCTCAGTGGACTAACTAGTAGAACAACTGTATCGCTGGCCAATCACCACAGAGGTTGTGATGTCGAATCCCGCACTGGGTATACTCGACTTCAAGCTTAATTGTCTAGGATTGTCAGTTTTCTAACCGTAGGCTGGTGGTTTTCCGGGCACTATGTCTTCCTCTACCATTAAAACTGACCGCCACTAAATAGCACAATATGGTTGAAAGTGGGGATATCTTCAACTAAATGTCTGTCGGCACAAGACAAAAAAAGCTAGGTTACAGTTTAAAGTATCTACAACGCAACTGAAAACTATAACATTTGTTCATCTAAAAGAGGGACGAAATGAGGAGATGTGTTATGATTGTAAATTAGCCAAATAACCACCACAGTTCAAATGGCGTACATTTAATAAACAAAAAAATCATTATGGTATATTTCAGCAATTAACGGTGTTGAATATCTTATTATGATAAAAGCTTTATTTGTAAGCAATACAGTTCGTAGAATATAGTCATTTGACTATTTACAGCAAAATATCATTCAGGGTCCAGATCATAACAATGTACAAATAATATGAAATCACCACAACAGAAAGGGACTTTTTGGAAAGATATAACTATTCGTGTTAAGTCACTTAGTATTCAATCCTAATATATCTCTATATTACAACTAAAATATCAAACATTGCAACAGAAACAGCAAAACGGTGTTAAAACATGATGCATAAAACATACATAAAGACTACTAGTATTCAAATTTAATTATTCTATATTTTCACATATATTTTGAATATTATAAAGGTATAAATTTACACTTTGGTTTCAATTTGTTTAGATTGGATACCTGTATCAAAGGGAACAACAACCTTAGTTATAAAACACATCCCGTTTTTTACCAATAAAGAACTGAGTTATTCCTCATTGTCCGACGAATATCACTTTAAACATTTAAAACTGACGAATTCCATTTTCACTTTTCAATGTCGTCTGATTAGTAATGTCTTAACTTCAGAGCAGTAGTTTTCGGATACTATTTTTTTTCTCAAAATGATCATTATATGTTTTATCAAATAAACTATAAGCTATTTATTTTCTTCAATTTATTCATACAAATCTCTGAGAGAACGAAACTACTCTTATTTATCTAAATACTATACTACAACAAGACAATAACAATCAAAACCAAGGAGTAAACAAGAACTCACAAAACCAAAAGACATTTACATCAACAGTTGTAAATAATAAATAAGAAACAACATGATCTCCATTAAAAACCAGGAGTGAAATCAGGTGCTCCGGAAGGGTAAGCATTTCCTGCACCGTATACGGCACCCGTCGTGTTATTTCTTTGTTCAGTTCGGTAATGGTGGATAGTTATTATGACTGAGGAAGAATATCAGATATGACACACTTTTTTCATAATGGCCAATCACAGCTCATGATGTCGACCGTAAAAAAAATTGGGTGATGACCTTAATTTGATTGATTCATAGCCTATTAGCAATTTTTGAGAAAACAGTTTCCTAGTTCAACAAAATCAACGTACTTTGAGCTAGCAGCTCTAGAGTAACGTATCAATTGAGACACATATACTCCATATGCTGGTGTCGCTGGGATGTTGCTACACAGAAATGGAAAGTTGACTATAGGAAAATTAAAATCATCGCGTTTGTCATAAATTTTGGTATTTAACCTACCATCAGTAGTCATTTCGAGAAAAAGGTCTAAATATGAAGCAGATTCATCTGTGTCGGTAGTATCTTTAATTTCAAGTTCACTTGGATATATTGAATGTAAGTGATCACTAATATTATTAAGAGACAGTACATCATCAATATACCGAAAGGTGAAATTAAAAGACTGGGCTAACTTCTTTTCTCCTTTCTGTACAAGCCATTGGACAAATTCTGCTCCATAGGAATACAAAAACAAATCTGTAAGTAGAGGAGAGCAATTGGTAGCCATTTGGATTCCAATAGTCTGTTGGAAGACCAAACCTCCAAATTCAACAAATATGTTGTCCATTAAAAAGTCCAGCATGGCAGTGATATCCTCTTCTGTGTATTTTTTGCTTGACTCTGTATGATATTTTACAAATTAAGCTGAATTCCTGTCCAAAACTATATATTTAAAACTTCTAGTGCCCTTTTTGTTAAAGAAAAATAAGCTGACGAGTTCTTTCAGTCGAGCTTTCAGTTTAATATGTGGAATAGTGGTATCAGTGTATATAAAGTGCGAATCCAGCTAGTTCATTTTCACTGTCATATGCGGGTATGTCTATTGTAGAATAAAGGATCATGGGAAAACTGCATTTGTTTACGTTTTGAAAATACCAAATTAATTGATTTGAAGGAAAGTTTTTACATATTTTCATTGTGATATGTCTATATTATGTATAAACATAGCATTAAAGTTCAAATAAGTGTTATAAAAGCAACATAATATAGCATATCAATTATTGAAAGCGATCCATTTTAACTATAGATGCGATGAATTATCACTGTTAGTGCAGTCATTTCTGATGTGGAATTTTCGAAGATGCGAGGAATTTTTATTGTAGAATTATGTGATAAATGCACTTGAAACAAATGAAAAAACTTAGTTGATGACTTTAGAATTTATGATAAATGTATTTTCAAATTGAAATACAAACTCCTCATTTATTCTTTATTAAATATATAGCTTTTCAAACTTGTAACAAAAACGCTTCTCAAAATGTCATATTGTATTCTTCAAATTAGGTTTTTCCTTGATTTAAAAATTTTTTTTAAAGATATTCCTGATGTTTTGTAAGTCAAAGATTGATATGGCGGAGTTTAAGTGCAGTCTGTGTAAAATAGAGACGAGTACATTTGAGGACGTTTTCTTCCACGCAATACATACACTTGCGAACAGAGAAATATGCATCTTGAAACGCAATGGTGACAGAAAAGCTTATAAAAGATTAACTTTCCCAGTTGTACCCTCAACTGCTTCAATTTCAATATTCTGAAAATGACAGTTTTTGGTAGAATAAATGTTCTTGACTCGATTGTTGCTTGCATGATTTTTACTGTATAAGGTGAAACGGTATGTGACATAAATTATCCACAGTCATTAAAACATGAAATGTAAGGTGTTGGCGAACTTTTTTGTTTGCATTGGTACGTGACTGACGTAGACCACCGTTGATACAAAAAAAATTATCCGTTATGCACAGCTCGATACCAGAGGAGGAGTTAGGGGGGACAGGGGGTTGCCCCCTTTTTGGAAAACATTTGGTTTCTTTTATATGGATTCATTGGAGAGGGCCCCCTCTTAGGCAGTCATTGGGCCCCTACTTATGACAATTTCTAGATCCGCGAGTGGATACTACCACAGAGGTCAAACAATGCACATTTGGGTAATTGTACACGACATGCATGCTACAATTCATGTTTGATGATCGTAGACCCTTTGGACCTCTATGTGGGCTATTTCGGGAACTTGGCAAAAAATCTCCAAACTGAATACACAGTTAGATTCAGCATGTCAAAGAACCCCAAATATCCATCAGGACTTTTGTCTATAAATTTGGAGACCACAAACTTGAAAAAGGGACCAAAAATTATAAAAATGCATGTTTAACCCCGCCGCATTTTTGCGCCTGTCCCAAGTCAGGACCTTCTGGCCTTTGTTAGTCTTGTATTTTTTTAATTTTAGTTTCTTGTGTACAATTTGGAAATTAGTATGGCGTTCATTATCACTGAACTAGTATATATTTGTTTAGGGGCCAGCTGAAGGACGCCTCCGGGTGCGGGAATTTCTCGCTACATTGAAGACCTGTTGGTGACCTTCTGCTGTTATTATTGGGTTTTTTTATATGGTCGGGTTGTTGTCTCTTTGACACATTCCCTATTTCCATTCTCAATTTTATGAATGGGATACCTTTGTTATTGAAGGCATGACTGTAACAATAGGATGAAGATAAATAAATATCTTATTCTGGGGTCTCATTGGGGGGTGGGGGGGGGTCAGATTCCCGTATCCCGCCAACTGCTTTGTCAGATTCCCGTATCCCGCTTATACTATGCAGTTCTCATTTTTTTAAATTATCCGTGGCCCGCTATACATTATTTCTCGTTTTCACGACACAATCATTCGACTTTCACGTGTCACGCTTACAAAAAAATCGGCAATTCCTCTTCACGCTTATACCCCAACGCGACCCACTATTCTACTCTTTTCTGACTCACATTAAGCCCATTATAAATATATTAAAAAAGTTTTTTTATCCCTTTTTATCCCATCTCGTTTCGGTTTGAGCCATAGATAGATAAGATGTCATATGTAACAATGAAACAACTCTCCATCTGAGTCACAATTTATAAAAGTATACCTTTATACGTCAAAATACGGTCTTCCACATGGAGTCTTGGCTCACACCGAACAGCAAGTTATAAAGGGCCCCAGTGTAAAACCTTTTAAACGGGAAAACCAACGATTCAATCTATATCAAGATGTACGTAAATAGTGGTGAAGTGTAATGGAAATCGATAAAAAAAAAAAACAAGGATAAAGATCCCTATACGATTTATGAGAAATTAAATGGAATACATTTGAAATAAATGTTACTTCTTTTAAATTTATTTATAGTGTTTTTTAAAAAACCAAACTTTCCTCCGTAAGTTAAATTTTATCAAAATTCGACTCTCATTTTATCTATTGTTTGAGCAAGTCGGCTTAATTAAGGCTTTACAGCTAATTTCCTAATGCATGTAAAGCAAAACTTTGGTTGACTTGCTTGCTTTGTTTGTATAATTGTTTATACAAAGTTTGTAAATAAGATTGACATCTTTAAACAATATGTATCGGCATAGTTTAACCTGTATTAATATAATTATTATATTTGAATTAAATTGGGTGTTATCATAATGATTGTACAATAAAAAAAAAAACAAAGCAAGCACGCTAACTAAAGTCTTGCTTTACATGCTTAAAAAAATACGCTGTAATAGATAAAAAAAAAAAGAATCATACAGTGAAAATGCTCCGCATATACAATACTAATGAATCACTCTACAGTGAAAATGAAAGAATAGTATCTTTATTCGACAGTAAACATGACTCGCATAAAGAAAGCATCATAGTGGAATTCAGTTCAATATGAAGAAACTGAATGACAAAACCTATTCTACGTTATACAACTTTAACAATTGTGTTGAAATGAATAATTTTTCTGCAACAACATCTTACCTGTTAGTTATAAACCACCTGCACGATCTGTTCGTGAAATGTCCTAAATATTCACCTATTTTTGTATATATTTCACAGCTATTTGACTTTAGGCGCGAAAAAGACCCGTTCGCATCTCTTTCTTTGTTTTATTAGTATTATGTGTTTCTTAACTTATACATTTTAACTTATTTTCTTCATTTTCTTCAAAAATAAAAAAAAAAGTCGTCTGTTTATTTATCATTCTACATCAGAAATTTCTGGCATATACAGTGAAAATTATATTTTAGGATCCGCATTTTACATACACTGTATATAAAGAGTTAAAAGATATACAAATTGTTCACATGATTCTATTGATTCACCATTAAAGAAAAACATGTGACACGTATTCATAGGCAATTTGTCTCTTAATATAACATTTTGTGTATGCTTTTCGTATTTATTTTTTAGATGGTAAAGCGCAAAATGTGCATGTTTTGTGCCAACATTTTCGATAGAAGACTATCCTTTATCTTATACGAACATTATTTAAGCTTCGTCTGCAAGTCAGCTCATTTGGAATCAGTCAACGATTGTCAGAATGGTTTTACATATGATTGGATCTCAATCGATTGTACAAATACGTTATCCTAAAAAAAAATGTTAAAAAATCAACTTTTGTATTCCTCGTTGGTTCCATTTGATAAAATTGATAAAGCAATGTTATTAGAATTGTATTGACGCTTTGAAGTGTTAAGTGTATAATAGTAATTTATTGCGAGTGTCATATATTTTGTATGAACCATGACTGCGCAGAATTGCTCATAATATTTAACAAGGCGTTGTTTAATGTTCCTCTTATAATGATGTGTTAAATGATATGGATGGTCAACGGCTTGATATAAAGCACTGAACAAATATATTTAAATTTGTACAAAAAACGGAAAGCAATTAAGTATAAGTATCAAGTTCAAGAGTCTGTAAAGATAGATACATGTAGTCATACATTAAACAATAGCTGTCTTAAGTTACGGAGATCTTTAAATCACAAGACTTTGAAAGATATGGTAATAGTAGTGATAATTTACCTAAAGGAGATGATATGTCGGAATTACAGGAGTAAAAGTACGATAAAAGAAAACTATTTGTTTAAAAACATATACTCTCACGATACTAACCAACTGAACAGTTTTACAAACCATGTTATTTATTATGAAATTTTTCGCCTTTTATATGAACTTAATCTGAACTTATAATAAGGAAGTACATTCATAAAATGTTAAGTACACTTTAAATACTGAACCCTAAATTTTATTAAACCTTCCATTACGTCATTGTACTGGGTTTTCCATGTTTGATATCCATTCAGATGTTCAAAAGGGAATTTTGTTAAGCTATTGCTTGTAGTATTATATCTTGGAAAGTACAGGATCTGTGATTGAAAAATGGATGAGGAAGTTACTCGCTTGCATTTTTTTTTACCAAACCAAACAACACAATTAATAATTTAAATGTGATGCACGGGATTTCAAGATTTGGTTGATTTGTATTCTAAATTGTTATACTAAAAACTAATTGCTCTAATAAATAAATTATGTGTACCTAGCGTTTTTTTTAATGAAGTTGATACTAGGCAATAAAAAAGCTTTTGAAAATAAATCAGCATATGAAAATGATGTTTAAATGCTTTTGATTTTTCAACTCTAATACAAAAAAAAATGAAGATACCAAGTGTTACTACAATTGGAACATATCAGTGACCATCTGTGACACAGATATTTCATAACGATCGACCAACCTGTGACAGCATCCGTCTTAAACTTTGCCATTTTGAATTGGTGCAATAGCTTCATTGTGAGTAGTAAACATCATGATAGGAAATGCAAGCTATGAACTAGGAGCTAAATACTCCATATACATTCTCTGTTTTAATGTAGTAACATAGACAAAGAAATTGTACAAATTGAAAGCTGAAATCATTCTTTCTCAACCAACCCCAGTTGTTAATCATGTTTGACGAAAGAGATGCATTTAACATAGTCACTCAAAAAACCTTTTTTATTGATAAGACATCATCTTTATCTAAAGGATGAAGCTAGCTTCCTTTCATTCTTTTAACAAACTCCTATATAAAGTCTGTCTTATATGAATAATAGCATAAGTCGACCCGTCGATTGGTACAGTATGTTCCCATACGAATGCCGATTGTTTTGTTAAAACATAACAAATATGTTGGGAAAAATACCAAGCATCACGATGATGTCATAGTTTCACATAATTAATTACTTGTTTAAATTAACGTGGTTATTTTTCTTTATTTTTTTTTTTTTACAAATTATGAGTAATCCTTTCCTTAAACAATATATTTGTATCTACGTTTAACAATGTTTTTATGAAACAAAGATCTCACAGAATTTAAGTTTAACATTGGGTATACTAGTGTTATGTTTATGTTATTGCAAGAGGAAAGAAAATTAGATTGTTAATATATATTCTTACAGATGTTTCAATTTTTAAGTATCCACATTTTAATTACCTTTTACCCGCACCCCCTGTTTTACTGGGAATATGTGCTATGGTTCACAGTTACTATGGAACCCGACTTTTTTTAGAATTATATAATTTGAACAACCGCGCAATATAACGTTGTGTGAAAGGTCACTTCTTGATTTATAGTATTCGGTACAATGAATGAAGATCAAGTTCTTCATCTTTGGTTGAAATTTAAAAGAAAATTGGACGGACCTATGATTAATCGAACTTCCTCTTTGGTTAGTATCGTGAGAGTATATGTTGATTGTGAATACAAATAAATAAAGTTTAAAATCTACGCTGACTTTTTTCTTGCAATTTCGATATAACATTCGTAAATCCGCACAGGTTGCACCACTTCTGTAAATATAGACAATGCAATTTCATATGGTAATTCCCTTTACAGCTAAAATTGTGACCCATTTGCTTTGGAGTTTCGTTAAAAAAATATCGCAGAACTAAAAGTTCAGAAAACAGAACATGTTTTAATTTGTGAAAAAACATAACTTAAATTTTAAAAATTGCTGTTTCTTAGCCTTATGTTTGTCATATTATTTATATATAATTACAACTAGTACATATT
The DNA here is from genome assembly GCA_019925275.1 of Mytilus edulis. Taxonomy (NCBI): domain Eukaryota; kingdom Metazoa; phylum Mollusca; class Bivalvia; order Mytilida; family Mytilidae; genus Mytilus; species Mytilus edulis. Next base: position 39,075,918 of record CM034355.1, read on the forward strand.
ATTATCTCATTAAATGTTATCTTCATAACTTCTTTTAGGAAAAATTCAATGTTTTCTTTCTGTCATTGTTTGTCCTGCAGAAACACTGACCCAAATCATGTGTCTAACTGCACTAAATCATGACAAAATCACTATACTTAACTCTTCTCGGTAGGATGATATCACTATCTGCGGAAACAAAAGATACCCGGTTGTAAAATATTTAATGCCTTATCATTGTGTTGAAAAATAGTATCAGTATTTAGTTTCTATCAAACAGGTTATCGTGATCATAATATGCAAATAATCACAATTTTAAACACTTGAGTGGCTTTAACTTTTAAATCATTGCACCTTTTTTCAACCATGACTACATTGGTTTGGTCAATAATTAAATATTTAACATAAAGTATTTAAGCATTGAATAGATATCGCTTTTACTAGTGAAAGGATAATATGTGGAAATTCATAGTTGTCTGTATTACATGTGTGTTTCCATATAGTACTGTGTTTGCGAAATGCAATATCACACTAAATATGTTGGGCTATAAAGAGGCTTCGTGTAAACATCAAGGAATTATATTGGTTCCTATGGATTTACCACCTGATATAAAGAAATTAGATTTAAGTTATAATAGATTGACCAGACTGTATTCCAACGGGTTTCTTAGATATAAGTATCTGGAATATCTATTAATTGATAACAATGATATCAGATGGTTACATACTACTGCTTTCAGTAGCTTATCATTTTTGAGACATTTGTCTTTGTCCAGAAATTATCTAAATGTGTCTGAATCGTATCCTCAAGGAGTGTTCGAGCCGCTAAATAATTTATCTGTTTTAGACATAAGTAGAAATATGAAATATCAAGACTACAATCCTTATAAAATTCCCGTCAGCGGACTCATTAACTTGCGTGAGCTGAGCATCGATCTTGTGTTTAATGCAACGTTTGGACAGCAGTTCAAGAAACTGCACAATTTACAAGTATTGAAACTTGATTATTGCCACGTAAACCATCTTAACAATGAAACATTTTCAGAAATGCCGGTAAATATAAGAGAATTCCACATGACAACTTGTAAATACTTTGTAGTCATTGAAGGTGGCGTTTTAATTCCGTTTCCACATCTTAAAGTGCTAAATCTTACTAACAGCAATATTCATTTAGCACAGGCTCTAAACATTCTTCATCCATTTCAGAATAAATCAATGGACGCACTTCTTTTCCGCGGAATAACTCGTCCAGATTCAAAACATAGCATTGATCCAGTTATTCTTACACCAGAGATGATGAAATATACATATACTATCTGTATAAAAGCAATGGACATATCCGCAAATAACATTATATTAGTTAAAAACAAATCGTTAGTTTTGTTTCAACGCCCAGAGTGCTTTGAAACAATTATTATATCTGCTAATAGTTTTAGTGTGGATAGCTGGGAAGTTGATTTCGTCTTGTTTTCCTTCAAGATGACCAACCTTAAAATAATAGATTTTTCATATTTCCCATTAGGATTCAAGAATCCGACTTTCCTTAACGTAATAACAAAGGATAACGTTACAAGAGTTGAAAAAGTTCAAGGTAAATGGGCAAGACAGCATAATTCAATGACAGTGTTAATTCCGAGCCAAATTCATTTTTTAAGAATAACTCATATGATGACTGAAGGTTCTTTTTTAGAATTGAAGGCAAAAGATAGCTTCCTTCGTCACCTTGAAATATCTTACTTTGAAACAGATTTCTTTCCACGTATAAATATGGAAGGATTTAACAGTTTGGAGCATTTGGATTTGTCGGGTATAAGTTCAGTAAAAACAATTGGAGATGCAAAAATACCCTTTTTAATCCATCTAAAAACACTTATCTTGAGAGAAACAAACTTGATCAATGTTTTACAAACTAATACAACAATATTAAAGTTTTGTCCGAACATAATGAATTTGGATATATCGAATAATTATATCTGGAAAATCAAGGCCAATTCGTTCGGGCAACTTCATAATCTAAAACAGCTAAATCTATCTCATAATTTGCTTGAGACTATTCCAGAGGTTGTTACAACATTTTTTAGCCTGGATGAACTCGATTTGTCGTACAATCAGTTAACAACAATTGGAAAGAATATACTAGAGTGGATTGACAACATGCATAATAAACATGGAACTTTTAAATTATATCTTAGTAATAATCCATTAATTTGTTCGTGTGACACAACCAAATTTCTACGTTGGATTTTGACAACTAAAGTAGAGTTAGATAACAATGGTAATTACTCTTGTTGGGTTTCTTCAAGAAAAAGTATCAATTATACAACAAATGTCGCTGAAGACTTACATCATTATTTCGTTGACTGTGATAATACCGTCTGGATCAAAGTAGGTATTTCATTATTGGTTTCTGTTTTATCGAGTGTGCTTTGCATTGCACTATTATACAATTTCAGATGGAGGATAATGTTCTTTCTGTTTCGAAATTTCCGGAGATTTGCCGAAAAAGGTCTTGAGCTGCAATTTGATTATGACGTTTACATTTCATATTCAGATGACTGCGTTTCTTTTGTGAAAGAATTGCAAGAGAAAGTAGAGGACGAATGGGGATTCAAAGTTTGCTTTGAAGATAGAGATTTCATGATTGGCGAATCGATTGCTACGGAAAGGGCTACGTCTATTAACAGATGCAGACACATTATATTTCTAGTAACACCGTCAATTGTTAAAAATGAATGGACTCGTTTTGAAATCGAGCGAGCAAAGTATGAAAAGTTTTCCAAAAATCTGCAGAAGATTGTTGTTATTACAAGAGATATACCTTTGGATACCATTCCAATTGAGTTTTCGACTATTTGGAAAGATGTTCTTTTAATTCAATGGCCTGTTGAGGTTGACGAAGTCCAATTTGCTTGGCAAAAGCTTCGACTTTGGTTCTTTTGATGTAGTGTAAAAATATTTTTTTTAACAGATATAAACGTTTATTTCCTAAATATGTCCTATATATACAATAACATCGTCCAGATAACAGGTTAAGAGTCTTTTTAAAAAGCAAGACATCGTCAACAAAATGTTGATACACATGATAGATTAATGTAAGATGTTTTCTTTGTACATATCTTTTCATTTAAAAGTCTTGTCGCAAAATTGCGAGTCATTCAGAATTTATATTTCATTTCCCGATCTAATGTCAGCTAAATGACAAATTGTGATAGCACGTGCTCTCATTACAACGTCGCTACAAGGCAAAAGAGTACAAATAAATATTTTATTCAAGTATTAATTTTATAAATAGTCCAAGCATTTAAAGGTAATTATAAAAATTAAGTGATTCTTTTGTCGGGTACATCAGTACCTTTAAGAAGTTTTTATGGGAATTTTAATATGTATAGTAGAGCATTACATTGAGAACATAAAAACTACTGAAGTAAGCATATCACAGAGTTACTTTGTTCCGAATTTTCCAATACGTCATCGTAAGGTTTTTCCATGTTTAAGGGATTCCCTCGATTTAAGTGTGTAATATATTTTTACATTTAATGTAATGTTGTATTATATATTATTGAGAGATGAGACTTAAATAAAATATTGAATTGAATTGTATTCAAGTTTCTATTCTAGTTCCCGGGTTTCCTTATCGGTTGATGTTCATACATCATTATCGCTTTAGGTTTCTTTTACGTTTTCTTTCCATTACACAAGAAAAGAAAAAGGAAAATCACCAATGCAGAACAACGAAACAAGATACACCACATCACTATTCTCGATTGAAGGCAATTGGAAAAGTAACAAAGAAAAAACGATGAAAAGCATTTCCCCAAAAATGTATTTCTTCACATCCTATCTATAGAATCGAGGCAAATGTCCATCTTTTTAGGCCGTATGTAGATGTGTGTTGTTTGGTTACTAGTCTATCTTATTGACATTTATCTAACCTTTTTTTTTAATAAGAAAAGTCGAACAGACTTTACTGAATCGCATGAACGACGTGTGCATGACTTTATCAATTATTTCAAAATTGTAGTCTCATCATCTCCTGCTTATTCTATCAATTAATAATTGTTCCATATACGTGGTCATCTCTGGTTCAAAAAATTCAATAACAGTCAATTAAATAAACTCTTCATAAATACATCCCCAATGGTGACTGGGGTATAGAAATATGGTCACTTGGTCTTCTCCCGACCGGCAGTAAAACGCTTGCCGAAGTGGGGCGTCCGTTTGGCTGTGCGGGATGTATCAAGTTCGCAGTCACGTCCGGTCAGAAGGGGGACGTTAAATCCGATGCCTTGTGTAAGGAGAGTGCCACGCTCTTTGCACGTTAAGAACCCTTGCAACAACTCTCTGAGGGGTCCGTAGGTGGCCTGTTGCAAGGCAAAATGTCTGTCCTTATCCAATACATCCTCATTTTACAGTGGCAGTCCAAATTTCTCCAACCATCATCCCAGATGGCCTCTATTGCATCAACCTACCTATTGTATTTATTGTGAACTTGTTCTCGTCCTGAATATGCATGAAATATTTGCCACTGGACGTTAAGCAACCAACAATCAATCAATCAATCTTCATAAATACCAGCCTGAGGATTGAAATTTTGAGTACACGACAGACACGCGTTCCGTCTACAACAGACTCATCAGTGAGGCTCGAATAAAAAAAAAAGTAGCAATGACGTTTATCAAACCTTCGAGTGGATAACTTCAACTTTATAACTTTACGAAACATTGGTTCAATATCTTCCTCGTAAGAGAAACATGATATAAACGAAAGCTTTGGAATATCGTATTAACTGGTATAGCTACATAATCCATATGCATCGCTGTTGTAATGATGCTATATAAATGGAAATATTCAGACTAATTTCTTATTAAGAGCTGTAAAATACCGTCATGTTCCTAACCGTCCCGAGATGTAAGTCAACAAATGAAGCAGACTTTAATATTCTTTATTTCAACTTGGCCCAAGAAAGATGGTTTTTTTTTTTTTAACTTTGCTACCGTGGAAAATTTAAGGTAAAATACTAGCGTTAGGCAAGGACGTATAACTAATATACGTCCTTGTGTTAGGGTAGAAAATGAAATTCGTTCATAAAAAGTAAAATAACAAAAATATCGACAACCAAGGAATATTCATATCAGAAAGTCTAAAGTCCAAATTCAACAGATCGAACACATCAAATGAGTGAAAAATAACTTTCGTATTCCTGATTTAGTACAGGCATATTTTTAACGTAGAGAATGGTGGATTAAACTGGGTTTCATTGCTAGTTACACTAACCCTACATCAGGTAGATTCATGCCCTCATGGTAACTTTGAAACCCGGATTTAACTGATAAAAGTATGTTTATAGTTATATATATTTCGTTGGGCACTTGATAGATCGAGCAATCTAATGTGGTGTGTAAGGACACCCATGTAATTTTGGTATCCAGCAAAGTGATGGAAGATCAAGTTTTCATCTTCGGTTGAAATTCAATATCATAAATTGTTAATCTGTAGCCAGATTGTAATCAATACATTGTATGTTTCGCATTCTGTGCAGGCGAGACAAAAATGAAATAATGGATCTGTTCAAGGGAGGCAATTAAATACAATGACACATCAAAAGAACTTAATATCAACACTGCATTTAATTTCCAGATGCTTTGAAGATTCTAATTGGTCAATATAACCAAGTCATTAATCTATGATAGTACTGCAAACTAATGCAAACCCACAGGAAAGATTAATTTTTTTTAAACCCTTGCAGACAATTGCTTGATGTTCCATATTCATTATTCACATGTTTCCACATTATATCAACTATTCTTTCAAACATTTTTTACCTTTGATTGTTTAAGAAAGAAAACCCAAAACATATCCTGTGCTTGCATCAACTTGCACAAATAACTATTAATTCAGAGCCTGAACATTTTGCCACAGTTGATATTTTTAATTTTACCGGGTTTTTTTTATTATCATAATTTCGGGTTTAGATTTGAGTTAGTATCCATATCACAATATCATCAGCTACAGTTGCTATATGTTGCACTGTTAAACCACGGCCCTAGGTTAGTGGAGGCTTGCAAACATGTTTAACACACCATCTGTATATGACTGTCCAACATCATGATATCATTGGTTGCCGTCTATCATGTTGTTTTTCAGGTGTTTTTTTTTACATAAATCAGTTGTTGTTCTTTCATTTGGTTACATTTAGCATTTATAGCTTAATAATGCCATATAAGGGATGCTCAATGTTGACTGCCTTATTGAACATCTAGTTGCTCAAATTATCATTAAAGATTTGTCATTTGGCACTCCTACATTATGCTTTCACAGCAATGGCAATATTGTTTTACTTTTAAACTGTAGCTTTTAAGCATGCATAATTGTCATTTATGGAAGACGCCCGCGCCATAGCGGGTCCGTGACTGAACTAAAGTACAAACACCTTATTTTATTTGTATTATCCTCTGATTAAGTCGTGCTTATCATAAGGTGCACAGTTTTCTCTGCTTTCAATATCTTGCTGTTTGAACCTGTCCTGGTTTTCTTACAACAACCGGAAAGATTGAATTTATGTGTGATTATGAAACATGTATATAGCAAATCCTTAATACACTACTTGGTGGTGCGCCTCTGACAGGGGCAGAACCTACAGAGTAGGTAACAGGTAACAGTCGACATATACTATTGGTATCAGTATTCATGGTATTGGGATTCAACCTAGAACTTACTGAGCATGCACGAAAATGCATGATAAACAGACCGATAAAAGTCTCAGAATCTGAATATTTTCTAAAAAATGGGTGTTTTCTGTTGAAAAAAAATGTTTCAAAGACAAATTTAGGAAGTACCAAACACTACATTTAAACATGATGATGTCATATCACAAATATATCCGACTTTGTATGGTGTCAGTGGAGTTGTGGCTCAATGACATTGGTCTCTTCCTATAGTAGAACATGTATATAGAAGTCAACATTTTGTTAAACATTTGGTTTGGATTTGGATTAAATAAACATCAAATAAAAGTATGTCCATTTTGTATTTAACAAACATTTATAATTACATTCATACATATAATTTCAGAAACTAAGAATTAGCTTATTTAATGTCTGCGTGCTTCATTTCTGTGGTTAACAGCTGTTTTTGAACTAACATGAGCATAGTATTCTGCGAAATTAGGTTCCACCCATCTGCCCAGTTTATTGTAAAACACTGGTTCTCCATATAAGTACCAGTTTTCCAATGTGGGACATTTTTCATCAGTTCATTCTCTTCATCTCTGACTTTCCTCCAATGCATCATTGTACTGAAAATAACATTTGTATATTTGTCAATGTCATATTTCAAAAAATCAGAAATTGGACCTGAATTTCTTGAAGAATTGAATTTCCATTTCCGTTCAAGTGGGTTTTTTTTCACTAAAGAAATTTGGCTATATAAGATCATCTTGTTACAAACAAGATCAATACTAAGTCTAGACATCCTACTCTACATCATGTACATGTTATTGATTGACTTTTTATATGTTTAGTATGAAGTCCATTATCATTGAACGTGTACACATTTTTTTTAGTGGCCAGCTTAAGCATGCCTCTTGTTGCGTGATTTATCGCTGTAATGAAGACCCTTGGTGGCTTTGTCTCTTTTACTCTTATATTGGGTTGTTGCCTCTTTGACACATTCCCCATTTCCATGCTCAATTTTATATTGGAGCATTACTGATAATTCCTTTTCACAGAAGCCAAGAAAACGTTCGCAAAATTATTTCCTTATACAGTTAGTACAAATGTAAGGTCAATCTCCTTTGTACATAATATGGACAACTTTACACATTACAGAAATTTTTGTCTTTATTTGAATAAAATTTTGCGAGGAACAGGTAATAATACATTTATCTTCAACTTCAAAATACCTTCTTTGTCGCTCTGCAGCAATGAGTGGTTCTACAGCAAATCTAGCATCATTCTGTTCCACCCTTCTTAATCTGAAAGAATTAATTAAGCAGTCAAATATTGTAGATTCATTAATATTCATTGGAGCTTAATTTAAGTGGATTTTGTGGGTACAGGAGAACCACAAATTGAAATGTTCAACGAATTACATATTTTCCAAAGGCATGTATTCAGACTTTGCCAAAACCAAGAATTTGAATATACACAAATATGCAAGTTTCCTCTATCGAGGAAACTTGGTATTCACAATAATAAATGAATCCACAGTCCCTACTTTTTCAGATTTAAGTTTAAAAACTGACTTAATTACAAGCAGAACTGGTTCTCACAAACTTTATGCAAGAAGCTGTAAGGCCCACTGCTCATCTATTTAAGCCGCAATAATCTTTTTGGTCTAGAAATTTAAGAGCTCCTAAACTTTCAACCCAATTTTGATTGTCCATGCAGCTATTTTTCAAACATTGCAGTATTTGATTTAGGGTAAATTAAATTCAGAAATTATTGGGATGTTTGAAAAATGATTAAACCAGGTGCTCAGCAGGGTGCAGCTTAATACGACCGCAGGTGTTGAACCCTGAACAATTGGGGCAAGTATGGACACAACATTCAAGCTTGATACAGCTCTGAATTTGGATTGTGATCAAATTTTTGACACAATATAAGTTTCTGACACAAAACAAATGTCAAGACTTTAAAAATCTATTGCGCAATATTGTGCAATTAAAGATTTTTTCTTCAAACTTTTCAAAAATTTGGAATTTGAGAAATTTGGAAAAAAAATGAAAAACTACTACCATCCCCCTTTTTTTGTAATAACATGTAGTCCAAAACCTGACATTCATTTATACATAATTTACAAGAAGTGTAAGGGAGGTATATCTGAACATTGTATGCTAAATGTTTTTGACTTACCTCCCTTACACTACTTTTAAATTGTCTTAAATGTCCATTTACCATTAAAAACCTAGTCTTTCCCCCTTTTTTGCCCCTATTTCCAAAAAATTTTGAGCCATAACCCCCCAAAGGCAATATTAACCATCCCTTCATGGTAAGGAAACTTGTTAAATAATTTCAGAGAGATTCATACACTTAAACACAAGTTATTGTTTGAAAACTGCAAAAATGCTCATTTTTGGCTCCCTTTTTGGCCCCTAATTACTTAACTATTGGGACCATAACCCCCAAAATCAATCCCAACCTTCCTTTAAAGATATTGAACCTTCTGGTAAAAATTTGAAGAGATCCATTGATTAAAAAATTAGAAATTGTCTGGAAACTAAATGCGTCTTCGGACGACAACGCAGACGACAACATGATAAAATTTTTGCGGTCGTATAAAAAATGCAAGATTTATTATTTTGATTTCAGGAAATCTGCATACAAGTATATGTATCAAATATGAGTTCTTATTATTGAGATATTCATCCAGTTGCATAATTGGCATTAATAAAGAAAACATCAAAATATGAATAATTTCTGAATTACAGTACCTTCTGGAGAATGTTTGCCTATCTGTTTCAAAATAACAAGCTTTTTTACAAAACTATGTTAAATAGATTGTATATAAATAAAGGAACTAAAAAAGATGTATATCCTACTGGTGATTGACAAAGAAGTTGGTTCAATTTGGTAATGAAAGATTGCGATGCTCTCAGTAGAGTATGTGTTTGGTCATAAAATGTGAATCACTCATCTGATAATCAAGCAATCTGAACCCAAGCACAAAACTTCTGACTATAATATATATAAATTATCATATATATACTTTAGGCTGAATATAACTATGAATTAGACTAAAAGTTTATTTCAAACTCAAGTAAATTTGCCAAATTGATAGTATGATAACAAGACTTCATAGTCTACTTAAGTTAAGACATGACTATTCAACCCTTAAGAAATTGTTTTATTTACACAAATATTTATTAATCTTATTGTGGATCTTTCCTGTAGCATTATATTATTTCTGAAGTATTGTAATTAAAATGTCAGGAAGCAAAATTTGTTCTGTAACTTTATCTGTCAAAAATAATGACAAAATCAATGTATATGTGGTCTGACAATAGCAACATTGACTTTAAAAAATATGCATTACTGTATATACAAGAGGGTGTAACTTTTATAGGTAAACAGACAGAAAGTCACAGGACAAAAAGCCACAAATTTTATAGGACAAAAATCACAATATAATTTGTAAACAATTTTGTGAATATGTAGAGATATTCAAATAATTGCTTCTTTTTTAACATTTATATTTACCAAATCACTTTGACATTTTGTTATTATAACAATTATTTGATCATTATCATGATTATTGATATTTATTGAATAATTTAAAATACAAAGTTGTTTCAAATATAATAGTTCAAGAAAAAATATAAAATTTATTTTTAAAATTATTGTTTTCTTGTTCAAAGAATAATTATATAAAAACTGAATTTTAGCTTTTTGTCCTGTGCCTTTTCGTCCGTAACTTTTTGTCCTACGGCATGATTGGTATGAAGACACCTGTCACAATGACTGATCTCGTGACTGTCATTATTTGACAGAAGTACATTTTTTGTACAATCATCAATGTACAATGTACTTATCTATTGTGGACATCAATATTTGAATGTTGACCATGTTGACAAAACTATTCAATGCAAACATAAATTATGTTTTAAGATTTATTTGTTTGTAAATCTTTTGACAGAGGATTTTGAGAACATAAAAATAAAAGGAATGTATGAATAAATTAAAGTTCAATTCTTCTTGAATAATTGATAGGTCTTTCCTTCCATTTTCTTTTAATTATACTGTCATAAATAAATATATCATATATATGTTGATTGATAAATTTATTGATTAGTTGGTTGGTTGGTTGGTTGGTTAATTAGTTAAACACTTGATATAGGGTCTCTTCAAACAAGCGAAAAAAAGAGACCTTGGATTCCGTATTAAACACATGAAACGGAAACATGTATTGAATGATTGATTGATTGATTGATTGATTGATTGATTGATTGATTGATTGATTGATTGATTGATTGATTGATTGGTTGGTTGGTTGGTTGGTTGGTTGGTTAGACACGTTGGTTAAATATGCTGGTTAAACACGTTGGTTGGTTAAACACGTAGGATAGGCTCAATTAAAACAAGCAAAAAAAACCACCTTGGATCCCTTATGAAACACATTAAACGGAAACATTGATTGATTGATTGATTGATTGATTGATTAATTGATTGAATGATTGATTGATTGGTTGGTTGGTTGGTTGGTTGGTTTGGATTCTAACACACATAAAACTGTTTAAATAGTGCCAAAACCACATAATTTGATGACCTTGACCTTTGACCTTTTGACCTTCGTCAAGGTCATTGCTCCTAAAGGTCATTGCAAAAGACCCTATGGGTCAAGGACCTTTTGTTTAAGAGTTTTGCCTAAAAATGGCTTTTTAAAAACCATCAGTGGGAGTTATGTCCCTTACATGATGGTAAAATCAATATAGTCATAATGTAAAAAAGTTGCCCCTTGAAGTACCAATCATTTTTCACTGCTTAAATTTTCTGTATCTATAACCGTTCAATAGTTATAGGGAAATGAAAAACTTTTGAAAATCTAAAATATGACCTTGAACTTTGACCTTGACCTATATTTTCAAGTTTTGGTCCAATGAACTCAAATCTGAAGACCCGCAGTCTTTACGACTTACGGTTCATGAGATTTATATGCATATCGAAAATTCAAATATTCAAGGGGAAATAACTTCTATAATAAGTCACCGGATCGCTTCGGTTAAAATTATTTGAACTTGTATCATTTGGCATGGAACATTTAAAAAAAAAACATTTGCCGCTAAGTCTTATAGTTTATGAGATATAGCGATAACAGTGTTTTTTGTAATTAGGGAGATAACTCCTATAAAGTAAATAGTACACTTCGGTGCCCCTTTTACAAGATAGCTTTTATTAACCCGATACTTTATACCAAAGATCATTTTGATATCTTGCGTACTTTTATCACCGATTAACTTTGAAAAACGGCGGAAGAAAAAGAATAATAATAATAATAATAATAATAAACAAACGAAATACAGTAAGGTCTTTCCATTTAAGAAAGGAAAGACCTTAATAAACTTCAAATCCATGATTTCACTGGAATTTTGTGGATCACTATACTTAAAACTTCCATAAATCATGAAAATGTAAAAATAACTTTGCTCAAAAAATTAATATGAACAGGCATATAATCAAGCAGATTTGTTACGTGATAAATATCAATTCCAAACCATACCTCCATATTTTTCTTGTTTGATAATAGGAAAATACTCCAAATCCAGTGAAGCCAACCAATCCTGCTAACTTTATAAATGCTAAAAAATAATTAAAGAAAATATATAAGCTTGACAGGAAAACATGGAAAGAGACAACAATCAGATTATGAACTTTTAGGCATTCAAAATATATATTAGGCCATAAAAAAGAATAGGTTTGTTTGCCCAAATGCTACCTACCCAGAAAAAAGCTGACTACTCAAATTCTTTTATTGTCCTGATTTGAAGAAGATTTTTTTTAATCAGATAAGCATGAAGACTAATAAACACCCGATGCTTCAATTTCTTTCAAAAAAAACAAAAAAAACCCGCCTACCTACAGTTTTGTACCTACCCACTGTCTCAACCTTTGGTAGGGTTTGGACAAACCAAAATATTTTTAATTCTGGCCTTAAATAAAACAAAATTTGGTATTTTACCTCCTGTCTTTTTGTAACATTGAACATTCTGACCTACATGTTATTACTTAGTATACTGTAAATTCAGAATTATTACTTGCATTTATTATTGCGAATTTGTCATTTTAGACTAAAATGCTATTTCAATATTTGCGACATTAACATGATTAAGGAAAATTGTGTCAAGTTTTTTAATTTCATTAATTTCTTCTTCCGTAAAATCAGTTGCATCCGTGCCGGATATAATCCTTATTTTCATTGTAATAATGTAACAGAAGATAACATAACTATCAAAGAATGACTTATTACTCTCCTCAGTCAGGGGACTTTATGATATATACATGTAAGTCACTTATTTGAGTAGAAAATTTGTAGTCTTGTCACAAATTGTGATTTTGTAGTTTTACCAAAATTTTAAACACATAGGTTTAGATAATATCTTTTCATAATTAAAATTGAAAAAAATAAACTTTTTGCTTCTTTTAAGTAGCAAGGTTTATGCCTTTGATGCTATCATTTAGCTGCTAATTCTATTTTAGTTTAATTCTATAATTTTGGCTTAACATAATGAACTGATGCTTTCTTAACAGATTTTCCCCAGCAGTGGAAGTATTTTTCCTGTAAAGTTCAAGGTTTCATCTTTCAGATTAGAATAAAATTCAAAACAGTGTAGCTGTGGCCATTGATTGACACATTAAAATCATCCATTGACTGGGACAATTAACGTGAACGTTTGTCTGTAACAAACACTGTTCACGACGTACCTACGATAGACATTTAAACTGTGGGGTCACCAAAGGTTTCTTAACGCCTTTAATTATAAAATAATTCGAAAAATTAATCAGGAATAACCTTTGTGTTTTGAGTTATATAATTGATATAAATCAAAATATCGTGTTATTTCTGATTATTTTTTGAATTACTTTATTTAGGTGTTGAGAACCTTTGGTGACCCCATAGTTTAAGTGTCTTTAAAAAGTACATAGTGAGCATTGGTCGTTACATACAAACGTTCACCTAAATTGTCCCAGTCAATGGATGATTTTAATGTGTCAATCAATGGCCACAGCTACACTGTTTTGAATTTCATTCTATGTACATTTTGTAATAAAACTCTACTGTTCCCGATCAAAATTTCACTGGTCAGGGGTGTTGAAATGAGTGGGGGTTATTAAAATAATGATACTTAAAGAAGTGATTTTTGGGAAGGAAATTGAGGTATAATACTTAAACAAGTGATTTTTATGTCATTATCCTAGATTCAGTACAAGGTCATCACCTGAAATGACCTGGTCATCCTATCAACACAGATGTTGGTTCTGATAATTTTTGCAACATAATTAGCCCCTGGATCATTAGTGTTCTATATTTAAAGTACAATAAAATTAAATCACTTTTTCTAGTGATTAATTTGTACTACTTAAATAAGTGATTAATAAAGAAAGACAACCCTTACTTCCAACCTTTATGGACATAATGTTACTTGAATCAGTGATTTAGAAAATCACTCATTGAAGTAAGTCCAAGGCTTAGGCCTTTTCAAAATTTAATAGATATTGATTGACAGCAATTGCCAATGAAGACTAATTAACTGTAAACACCAAGTGTGATATGTATATAAGAAGAGTGTGAATAAATTATGGAAAATATCATCAGCTGTTGATGTGAGTTTAGTACTTTATATAACTTTATCATGTTTATATATGGCTATTAGCGTAACGGTACCCAAACTGCAATGAGTACCCAAATTGCAGCGGAAATCTCACAAGATCTCCTAGAGACTAAACAATTTGGATTTTTATGATTTGATACTATATGCATGTCTTTCAACATAGGTAAACATATTAAGATATACACAAAACGTTCACAGTATTTATCAACAGATGAAGTGTTTACTGAAAAAGCAAAATGTACCGAAACGTGGCCATGCGACGTCATCAAAACGTCATCTTTTAAAAATTAGCAAATACAATAGGTTTCAATTATCCATTTCTTAAAAAAAAAACCAAAAGATCTGTTATTCGATTTTTGACGATGCTAATTTAAGCATGGATGCAATTTGGGTACTCCTCATTACAGAATCATTGATGGTTTGGAGGTTAGTTCAGGCCAATTTTTCTATGATTCCATATGAATTGAAAATCAAATTGGTGTACCTATATAATAAAGAAGGATACGGCTACAAAATAAACACAAAATTGAAATTTTTGTCTTGATCATAAAAAGATGTAGTTGAAAAAACTATCAAAATAGGTGCAATTTGTTAAATGTATTATCATCAAATGATCAAGATTATAATTAGTAAGCAGGTGAAGAAATTGTTTAACCATGTACTGTATGGGTCTACCCAATCCTTGAAATTTTCATTGGACAGGTACACAGAGTAAGTTTTTGGTGGCAACACTGTCATATTTTGATAATACTTTAAAAAGTCTTTATGTATCTGTCTATTTTGACATTGTTCATGTCATTTTGGTAACTGGTAAAAATCTTTGAAAAAAATGTATGTCAGTGGACTAGCCTGGGTCCTGGCTCAAACTGTGATCATAAATGCATTGTTGAATAGTGAATCAGAATCACCAATAACTGAACACTGAATAATGACGATTTAAAAAATAAATTTGATTTATTCAGGAGGGGGGATAGGACCTTTATCGGGACTCCGGGATCGGGTGTTTTTAAGCTCGGGATTTCGGGATTTACTACTTCGGGATCCGGGAATTCTTTTTTTCAAATTTCGGGATCCGGGATTTAACTTTATTTAAATTCGGGACCTCGGGATTTCGTGTTTTTAAGCCCGGGATTTCGGGATCAGGACCCCTCCTACCCCCCCTCATTCAGGTGTGTTACCCAGGCTAGTCACGAATACATGTTTACTATGACTACATTAAAGCATTTAATAATACCATTTCCTTGTTTAGGCATTAGTTTTTCATATTGTATCGGCTTGTATCCCCCAGGCGGGGGCATATCTTGAGTGTACCCGATCCTCGACATCCTCGGAGACTCCAAAATTTGGAGGTCGCAAGGGAGATAACTCAAGGCACATATATAATATCATGACCAATTTCGGACCAAGCAAGTTTTTAATCCGTGTAACATTGAAATTAACAAAATAAAACAGTCGAACAAGGACATTCAGACAGTCACTATTGATTTTATAAAATATTTTCTTTCTAAACCAAATACTATGAGTTTATATTCTAGAAAAAAATTGAAGTGACCAAATGTCCTATCAATGGGATTTTGGTCCTGTAGAATTTTTATTTTGATTTCTTACTCTTTCAATGCAGAAAAATATGATTTTTTATAGTGTTACAGCTTTTACATTAATGCTAGCAAGACAAATCTTTGTTTGGCTTGCTTGCTTTGTTTCTATCAATGTTTGCTCAAGCATGGCAATTAAGATAGGCGGGGTTTCAGCTTGTATACATCATACTTAAATTTTAGTGGACGTTATGTTTAAGGTTAAGGACACTGAATTTTAAAACATCACATGACAAATATTCTCAGGCAGGATTCTACTTCGTCAAAATTATCTCCCCATTACGGCAGTTCTTTTTCACAATTGTAGAAATGGAAGACAATATTATTTTTTTTTCATTTTCATCATCCAACTTAAAGACTGTCGTCAAGTACTTTTAGTAAAATAGCTATTCGAACATACCTACTCTGATTTTGTGATTCATTGGATAGGTATTTCTCTTGACCCCTATATCTCATCTTTTAGTACTGTGATTTTTTTATATCATAAAGTCAACCTGTAGCTTAATTTGCTATATAAAAATGATAGAATCTGAAGCGAGATGATGTATCAAATACTCTTTCTTTGTACGTTTTGAAGACAAAATATTCATCTCAAACACACCCTAACATAAAAAAGGTGGACTCGATTTTCTCTTTCCGATACAATTGTTACCCATTTATTGGAATTTTTTCTTGAGTTACATGATAATGGAAGGGCAGATACGGAAATAACTGAACTAATAGATTGATATGTTATAAGAAAAACAATATAAGGTCAATGATCTAGTTTCTCATCATCATTCAAGAAAACAGTTTATATTTTTCTTTCATTGACCAATTATTGTATTTTTACAGGTGATGAAACATGTGAAATATTTGTCATGTGATGTTTTAAAATTAAGTGTCCTTAACCTCAAATGTAACGTCCAATAAAATTTAAGTATGATGTATACAAGCTGAAGCCCCGCCTATCTTAATTGCCATGCTTGAGCAAACATTGATACAAACAAAGCAAGCAAGCAAGCCAAACAAAGAATTGTATTGCTAGCATTAATGTAAAAGCTGTAACATGGAAAAAAAAAGTTCCATCGCTGTTAAGATTTGTTATAAGTTGGTCCTTTAAAAGCAGTCAACTTCCCACCACCTATTTGTATACCTCACCACATACTCAGGATGGATTCAGCCATTTCTATAAAAGGGGGAGAGGGAGGGGTGTGTCAACCAAGATTAAATGGGGAGTCCAACCATGTCAAAATTCAAAAGCATTGATTGTTAAAAAAAAAGGGGGTGAGTTCCAACCCATAACCCTTCCCCCCCCCTGAGCCACCACTAACACTTTTTTTTCATATGAACTGCATCTTAGATAATCTTAATATATGTTGTTTTGACTGGATGAAGTTATTATTACCCTGTTAGATTTTCTCCTGCATTAATATTGTGTGAGAATGTGATTTTTTGGTGAAAATTTTTTTTTTATGAATACTCTTACAATTCAGGAAATAATAAATTGACTTTTCTTTGTTGATTAACAATTATAGACATGTTTTGTTTTGTATAATCCTCCTTTTATTCTAAAGTGGACCAATTGTTACATGAGCACTAACCTGCATAGATCTATAATCACCACTTTTTGTTAAAAATCCTCATTAAATGGGAATTCACCTATACAGTTAACTAGCAATTTCTGTAATAATAATGTAATCCTAGATATCATCCTCCTGATCATTTTTCCTTTTTTAAAGTTTCCTTTTATCTATTCAAGTTTACAAGAATATATGCAATAAATGAAAAAAAATGGTGAAAATTAACTTTAAAAGGCAATAACTCCAATAATGAGTTAACTAAAGTTTCAGCCGTCATTTTTTCATAGATCTTGTTGAACTTATCATTTAAGCCATTTAAAGTTTCTATCTATT
Source organism: Mytilus edulis (assembly GCA_019925275.1). Classification (NCBI taxonomy): domain Eukaryota; kingdom Metazoa; phylum Mollusca; class Bivalvia; order Mytilida; family Mytilidae; genus Mytilus; species Mytilus edulis. The sequence continues at coordinate 39,093,710 of CM034355.1, forward strand.
TATTATATTATATAGCTTTTGAGAAAAAAGGCAACAATGTGAAAAAATGAAAAAAATATTTATTACAGGGCAATAACTTCATATAAGCAGTAGACTAAGAATTTCAGTCATGTTTGATCTTGTTTTGCTGGTAATTTTTTTGCTAGTTTCTAAATATTTATAGCAATTTTTAAGAGAACTGACAATCAGCCATTTTTATCAGCAAGCCAGGTTATTGGACACAATTGTATACTTCATACCCCATTGATGGTTGTGGCCAACTTTGGTTAAATTTGCTCCATAGGCAGTAGTTTTAGAGAAGATGATTCCATAACAAAACAAAATGCAAACTCATTCCCAATTGACCTATGCAATATATCCCAACAATGGATAGTGTTTGTTTAAAGTTATGGTATCAGGAGTAAAATGAAGGAAAAACCATTCACAATAAGCATCCTCTAGAAACTAAAATCTTGAGCGCTATTCTTGATATTCTTCATTGTGTGAGATGCAGCACTCTAGATTACCACAAATGTACAACATGTATCTGAATTATCATGTTTTATGTGCACTCTATTTACTGCAGGGTGTGTTACTTGTGCTGTGTGGATGCAGTTGCATGTGGCCCCTGTGCCTGAAGTGTATGCCCTTATATTTTTACAATTAGGGGTTTTTTGCTAGTGAGAGAGCTGTCTACATATTCCATTATCATGATTAATGTTCTTTTTCTTTTACAGTATTTTTCTGTGTCATTTAGTCTCTTTTGGAGAGTTGTCTCATTGGCAATTATACCACATCTTCTTTTTCATATCTCTCATATGTTGACATTTACATCATTTTCTGTATCATCTCATTTAATTCTAAAAGAGTTTTCAATAGATCTACATTATAAACAGGGATTATCATGGACAAATAATCAATATAATCATAAAGCTTTTAAATATATTTATTAAATTTAATAACAGACATTTATTGCACCATCCCTTGCTTAACATTCAAACTCATTCAACAGCTTACACACACTATCTAATGTGCACAAGGAAACAATGAATACTCAAATAATAAAATTCACAAATAAATAATTGTTCATTGTAAATACTTTATGCATAAAACAACCAGGTGCTCCGCAGGGCGCAGCTTTATACGACCGCAGAGGTCGAACCCTGAACAGTTGGGGCAAGTATGGACAAAACATTCAAGCGTGATACAGCTCTGAATTTGGATTGTGATCAAATTTTGACATTACATTTTTTTTTTTACACAAAGCAAATGTCAAGATTTTACAAATCAATTAAAGATTTCTTCTTCAAACTTTTTAAATCTAAAATTAAATAGTTGACACAGCATAGGTTTCCGACACAGAATGAATGTGGTCTAATGAACTTAAAAGGTTTTTTTTGCCTTTGAGCAATTCACTATGCTGTTGAATATTAATCCTCTCAAAAAAATGTTTGAAGAAATTTTCTTTTTATTTATGAAATCTGAAATGAGAAAAATTTAAACCCCCCCCTTTTTTTCACATCACTGTTTCCCTTTTTCCAAAACTGATATCAATTCAAATTTCTAATGGAGTTTGCAACAATAACTACTCTTTTAAATACATCATAAAATATTAAAATGTAAAATAAAGTGCTTGTAATCACTGAATGGTAAAGATTGGTTGGTAGTAAAAGTGAATATACATTGTTTATTGTATAAAACAATAAAAAAAACTTCATCAGCAACATTTTATATTGGCAAATTTCCAATGAAGTTATTTACATAAAGTTATTGGCAAATAAAAATAGAAAATGACATCATAGTCATATGTCTGGCAAATGTCCAACATACATTATCTAAAAACATTTTAGATAAGATAAGGAAAAAAAGCTTCATCAGCAACATTTTATATTGGCAAATTTCCAATGAAGTTATTTACATAAAGTTATTGGCAAATAAAAATAAAAAATGACATCATAGTCATGTCTGGCAAATTTCCAACATATATTATCAACTACTATTCTATACAAAGAAAGATAACTCCAATTGAAAATTAATTGCTATTGCACAATATTGTGCAATTAGATATTTCTTGCTATTGTGCAATACTGTGCAATTGAAAATTTCTTGCTATTGCACAATACTTGATATGGAATCCTGATTTGGACCAACTTGAAAACTGGGCCCATAATCAAAAATCAAAGTACATATTTAGATAAAGCATATCAAATAAGCCCAAGAATTCAATTTTTGTTAAAATCAAACTTAGTTTAATTTTGGACCCTTTGAACCTTAATGTAGACCAATTTGAAAACTGGACCAAAAATTAAGAATCTACATACACAGTTAGATTTGGCATATCAAAGAACCCATTTATTCAATTTTTGATGAAATCAAACAAAGTTTAATTTTGGACCCCCATTTGGACCAACTTGAAAACTAGGCCAATAAATAAAAATCTAAGTACATTTTTAAATTCAGCATATCAAAGAACCCCAAGGATTCAATTTTTGTTAAAATCAAACTAAGTTTAATTTTGGACCCTTTGGACCTTAATGTAGACCAATTTGAAAACTGGACCAAAAATTAAGAATCTACATACATAGTTAGATTCGGCATATCAAAGAACCCCAATTATTCAATTTTTGATGAAATCACACAAAGTTCAATTTTGGACCCTTTAGGCCCCTTATTCCTAAACTGTTGGGACCAAAACTCCAAAAATCAATCCCAACCTTCCTTTTGTGGTCATAAACCTTGTGTTAAAATTTCATTGATTTCTATTTACTTATACTAAAGTTATTGTGCGAAAACCAAGAATAATGCTTATTTGGGCCCTTTTTTGGCCCTTAATTCCTAAACTGTTGGAACCAAAACTCCCAAAATCAATCCCAACCTTCCTTTTGTGGTCATAGACCTTATGTCAAAATTTCATAGATTTCTATTCACTTAAACTAAAGTTATAGTGCGAAAAAACCAAGAAAATGCTTATTTGGGCCTTTTTTGGCCCCTAATTCCTAAAATGTTGGGACCAAAACTCCCAAAATCAATCCCAACCTTCCTTTTGTGGTTATAAACCTTGTGTTAAAATTTCATTGATTTCTATTCACTTTTACTAAAGTTAGAGTGCGAAAACTAAAAGTATTCGGACGACGACGACGACGACGACGACGACGACGACGACGACGACGACGCCGACGACGCCGACGACGCCGACGCCAACGTGATAGCAATATACGACGAAAAATTTTTCAAATTTTGCGGTCGTATAAAAATCCTCACTTTGGAATGATCAGTAAAAGAAGTAGAGCCAGTAAACCCAATAAATAACCCTGAAAAGATGTTTTTTTTAAATAAATTATTTGAGTAAATCTTATGTGCATGCATTACTAGATTAATTATTATTTTTAAAAGTGGAATGAGAATAGTTGTATAGCTGCTTCATATTTATAAATATCATAGCCTGAAATAGGAGGGAGTCCATTTTAGACTCTTTTCTAGAATTGTGTCACCTTTTAATTTTCTACTTATTTTCATGACTTCATATGCGATGCGCCACTCTTCACCTATTAAAATTTAGAGTGAAAAGTAAAAATTATGGTATATGAAGAAAATTTCAGCAAAAATATTTTTTGGAAAAGGGGTGGCGACTCTGTAGAAAAGAGGGATGAAAGATACCAGAAGAACAGTTATACTCATAGATAGAAAATAAACTGACAAGGTCATGGCAAAAAAATATTTTGCCAGAAAATCAGGTTTTATAGGAATTGGCCTACACTTAAGACATCATAAAATAGATCATTAAAGATGCATTTGGTGAAAAAATTATCTAACTGAAAGAATTGGACATTTTAACACATGTTTTCATCAAATTTCTATAACAACACCACAGATTCAATATTTTAGATTTTAAGGGCCGAAATAAGAAGATAGTGAACCAATTCTTTGTAATCCTGCCAATCCATTTTAATCATTGTGATGAAAAGGAAAAGTATGCTTGAACCTTCATGACCTTCAGGTTTAAAGTTTTAAAAAAAATATAAAATCAATTCAGTATTAATGCTAAGAAATACTTTTCCTTTGAAGTCAACTGATTACTTAAAATAGTTTCAGATGAAATTAAAATTCCAACAGTAATGCAAACCAAACGTTAGATATGCATGGACCTATTTTTATGATATATGATCTTGAAGTGATACTTATAGATCAAAATAATCTCTTGGCAAAATGTTCTTACAAATTCAATACAGGACTTACATTTTGTAGGGCATTTGTTCTAGACCTAAATCTGAATAATCAAACATAAGGTAGTTTAGTACATATCGATGCTATAAACGAATAACATACATCTCAGCGAACAGTATTTACTGCAATTATCACAAAATGTTCAAACAGATTTCAAGCAATAACATCATCTAATAAATACTGCTAAACTTTACAACGATGTCATTTTAATCTATTTTATAAAATCTGATTTTGTTCCTGGACCTTAACTAAATTGTAAATGATATGCATTGTTTTAGTTGTAATTAGTTCATCTTCTGTGATATCTTGGTCCTACATTACTTGAACTCTGACCTTGAACAGCTTGTGCTACTTCATCAAGAAAACTGAAAAGACAAAGTAATGAAAATGTATCTTCCAGTATTCCTGATAACTTATACACGTCTACATTATATAACCTTATCTATGCACATGTACATTCATGTGTATTTGTTTATTTATTTTAATAAACATTGACCATTGGTCCAAATTGGACATTTATCTAATATGATAAATTTAGAGGTTAAAGTTGTAACTTTATATCTTGCACAAATTTCAAAAGCGAGAAAGTATTTCTCTGTTTATTTAACTAGTTTATAATCATTCAAATCTTTATTTCAACGCAGCTTATCCACCCTCCCATGTATAACTATTTATATTGAGAATGTGTATATTTTTTTGTATACTACTGACTGTTTCTGTTTTGTCTTTGTAGATTTTTCAACATGGCAGCGACTAGTGCATATTTAATAACTGCATTTTTCTTTATATTTTTTATTTAATAAAGATGCACAACTGGTGAGCTGATTTCAAAATGATATACAGTTGTATTTCCATTTATTTGCCTTAAGTGTTGTGTATAAGGATTAAATAATTTATGTTTGGTTGATATATGGTATAAATAAGGCAGTGTCTGCGCGTACCCGCATGTGGGTACGAATAGTCAAATTGCCTTTCTAGGCTGCACGTACCCACATCCGGTTTTATAAAAAAAATGCCGTCGGATCGGGAATGAAACGTGAAATACATACGGAATTTGTTGCAATTACTGAATAAATTGATTAAAACTACTCAGAATTTTTATAAATATACACATATATATATAGGCGAGTGAACAGTTTTTTCTCAGAAACTTTAATAAGTGAGGGTGCTATCTTTAATTCAAATTCAATATACAGAGAATCACAATTTACGAATTACAATTTTATGAATCTTCTATAATTGGTTTAAATTGATTCATCACTTGCTTCTTTAATTTTTATAAACTCAAGCTTTAATTTTAGTAGTTTTATATATTTTAAAATTTCAGTTTCTGTTTTACATTTTACTAAAAGATTATATTAAAATATCATATGGGTATATTTTTAAATTATTAAAATGTTATTCTTTAAATTTTCATTTAAATTTCATAATAGTATTAATTTCTATCATGTTTTTCTTTTACAGGGACTGTACAGTTTCATTTTACATCATTGTGCATTTAATTTTACAATGTTTATTATGTATCATTATTTAATAAATACAATTTGAAAATATTATTTTTCATACTCTTCACTCTTTCAAGGACGTATATTAGATTGTTAGTTATACGTCCTTGACTCTTTCTACACGAAATCCCCATATTATCGATAATTTCCGTATATATTTCACGTTTCATTCCCGATCCGATGGCATTTTAATAGAAAACCGGATGTGGGTACGTGCAGCCTAGAACGGCAATTTGACTATTCGTACCCACATGCGGGTACGCGCAGACACTGCCTATAAATAACATATCTGACAACAGATATCACACAATTCAACGTTTCAGAATCTAATGCATTCTGGGTAATATTTTCAAAAGTGTACACTAAATTGTTGTGATTGGTTTGAAACATAATTAACAATGGAAATTCAACCAATGACGTAATGTTATTTTCATTTTGATGTACAAACAATGAGATTACCCTTAGTCCTCTAGATTAAGAAAAGGTGAATTGTGCGACAATTCTTGTGTAATAGAACTTCTAGTTACTTAAAAAGGTTGTGTATCTTAAATTGAAAACATGACAAAATGATGTACATCTTTGAATAAAGCTTTTCTGTTTATGTGTCTTTTTCTATACACTTAAAAATTGTTAAAACATCATTTCAATGAAAGAAACTTTTTACGTAGGAAAATGCATACTATATCATTGGGTTCTATATTAAAGTTAACATAATCAGGTCTGAAATATGCATTTCAACATCTGAAAGTAAAAACTAGAAAAGTTATAGCAGCCTGATTTACTACTATTTTACCTCTTGAAATTATGAACAGTTGTGCCGCCAATTATGATACGAATCCCTGGACTACTCCTGTTAAGTGTATGTATAGCTAAAGCTTCTTCAAAGGTTGTTCCACCAATTACAAAAACAATTATATCTTGTGGTCTGAAATAGAAATGAAGTTTTGAATTTTTTTATTTTGCAGTTTCACAATTTTTAATCTCACTTGGAATTATGAAAATTTAACACAACTGTAAAAATATTTTAGCTTTAAAACAAGCTATGTACACAACGATGTACAGAAAAACGGATGACAAATCTACCATTATTGAATACTGGAAATAAATTATGCATTCTGACCCAGTTGATAGGCACTGATTTTCAAATTTATCCAAGACATTGCTGATATAAACCTTTGATATAAATTTCATAAATAAATATCTGGCAAGAATTGTACACATGAAAGCACTTATTATTCATTTTTTTTTTTAGACCTTTGCTAAATTCACAGTAACTAAGGGACACTTTTGTTATTAAATAAGCATAGAGGAATGGTATTGCTCCAAATATTCTTTGACAGTAAAAAGTAAACACTTTAATATAATTTACTGCATAAATGTCCTTCAGAGTAAGGGTGGTGCTCCTTTTTTGTTTGTGCAAAATATATGACTCAAGACTTGTGTAAATTGACAATTCTACTTCATGACTCTGCATAGTCAATTATAAAGGAAATATTTCAAACAAAACAGAAGTGATGTATTGTACAAGTACATTGATTAAATTTTATAATTAAATAACATTTAATTCTGCAAATTGGTGAAATTTTTAAATACAGTCGTTTTCAGGGCCATTTTGATACTGAATCATACCGTTTCCTTTCCAGAATAAATAGTCTTTATCCTTCATAGATTTTTTTTTGTATTTTATTAATGAAGAATTTGTTTGCATATTGATTTATTCACACGAATGTTTACATTTTCTTATTTCAAAGCAGATACAATGTAAATCAATCGTATACTCCATTTTACCTCTAAACAGTCAAAAACATTTATAACATAAATTTAACCTGTCTTTCAGCTGACTGACTCCTAAGTAGGGATAAGCTCCTTCTTTTAGTTTGCCCTTTATCAATTGGTCTAACAAGCTGTATAACAAAGGTTTATGTTGTGTATAAACATTCTCCACACCCTGCAAAATGGTAAAAGATTTTTTAGGTCAAATAAAAAAGTATGTGTGGTTCCAGTTACATCTGAAAAAAAGTTAGGGTAGGTAGGCAGTGATTTTTTTTTTATTTTATGTTTTTTTTTACATTGAGTCTATGGGAGCAACATTCTGACTTTAACAGTGCTTAATGAAAAATGCCAATAAAATCTTTAGGGTAGGCTATTTTTAAGCCGAAAAAGTATGGACGGTAGGGTTACTGGAACCACACATATATTTTTATTTGGCCTTAAAGACTGAACTGAATATTTTAAGATTAACATATCCTTACAGACCTTAATTATAAGATAATGTTTGTAATATAGGAAAGAAAGAAGAAGAACAAAAACTACTGTTTATTATAACAATTTATATGCATAGTGCCTAAGGTTTTGATATACAAATTAATATTTTGCTACTACCCTCCATTCTCTCTGAAACAGTCTTTACACATACAATAATCTTGTATTTCTTGCATTTTAAACTTTATGGTTGTTTTTGTAGATTTAATGTTATAAATGTCATTGTGTTTTTTTGCTGGAAAGTAAAATCTTATTGGATTATTCTGTTATAAAAGATGTTTTTGTGATATACTGTCACATTCAGAAGAATATAGGGTCAGTAAATACATGCAGGGTATCTGACAATTTCAATGAAATTAGTGTTTCTCTCCTAAAATTTAAAACGGAAATGAGGAATATTTCAAAGGGCTACAACTTGACCAAAGAGCAGACAACATATAGCTTTAAAGATTAATCTCTTTTCTCTATCTTAATTAAAGTTTTATAAGAAAAAATTAAAGTCAGTTTAATAAATTCTTTATTGCACTGCAGTTAATGCTAACAGACCATTGTGAAAGTTTCATATATATAAAATGTGTTGCTTTTACATGTAAAATAGTCTCTCTTTAAATAAAATCATATTTTCTAATATTTATGTATTTTACCTTAACACCTTTAAAAAATTTCTTTGTTAAAGAAACAATGTCCTGGTTACCAAACAAATCACTTCCTCTTGACTTCTTCCCTCCATAATCTAACACAGCATGAACCATCTACAAAAGAAAATTTAACAACCATTTGATTTACGGTATCTTGTGAAAGTTATTTGTAAACTTAATACAATCCCCTTCCCTTTCATGAATGTGTCCTACCGAATTAGACTATTTACCGGATTTTTCATTAGATAAGCAACACGACGGGTGCCACGTGGAGCAGGATCTGCTTACCCTTCCAGAGCACCTGAGATCACCCCTAGTTTTTTGGTGGGGTTTGTGTTGTTTATTCTTTAGTTTTCCATGTTGTGTCATGTGTGCTGTTGTTTTTTTGTCTTTTTCATTTTTAGCCATGACATTGTCAGTTTGTTTAGATTTATGAGTTTGACTGTCCCTTTGGAATCTTTCGTCCCTCTTTAATAAAGGTTACCTCCTCCTGGTCAATTCTGGTCACCTTATTGACTGTATATGCAGGTCATTTTTTAATTATATTAAATAGCTAAAACAAATAATGTTTGAATTCAAAAACTCAAAAGAAAAAGTATTCTGGTTAATTATCCTTATGCAAAAGTTTCAAAGTTGACAGACATTGACTGACCAGGTACAGCCAAATAATTTCCAGCAAATGCTATTATAATTTCATATCAAATACAATTTATCTACCACTAGTAGTTAAAACTGAACTAATCACAATTGTTTCACATGTATACTATAAAGCAAAAGTTTCGAAGACAATAGACCATGACTAAGGAGCTGTCCAATTATTTCTCCATGGCAATGAAATGTGCTATAAATACAACTGCATACTAAGTTTCATTGAATTACTAGTAGTGCTTCCACTTAACCTGACTTAATCACAAACGTAATGCATTGTTGACTCAACTGTCATTGCTCAAACATGATACTGTATTCCCACTTTTTCAAATTCATGTGTTTAGATAAATACTTAGTTTTTATCCTGTTATACTTAATTTTCAGGCACAAAAAGATGTTCTGATTGATTTTGATTTTTTTTAAAAAGCTAAAATTTTAACAACTTTTAAAAATGATTTAAACATAACATACACTGTAAAGTACATGTTATTAATACAGCTTTTTTAATTATAATGTTTACCATTCTGAGTCTGTCACTGACACCCCTCTTCCGCAAAGCATCAACTAATCCTGATACATCATTGTTACTATGGCTTTCGTATCTCAGAGCATACAACATAACTAAACGTAACATATCTATATGCTGAATTTTCTCAGAAGCTATTAAAGTTTTGATTCTCTGTAAAAAAACATTCAAATTAAACACTCATAAAAAGGATTTTTCGCAATATTGCAAACTAAATTGCATTTTAGTCTAAAATAACAAAATGGTAATGAAAATGCATGCAATAATTTCTGAATTTACAGTTATCATATTTATTTAGTCTCAGTTTTATTATTTTCAAATATTTGAAACAAATTTTGTAATTAAAAAAAAAGTTAACAAACAAACAATTAATGTGTTTGGGAAACAAACTTATATCAAATAAAATTGTATATGATAAAACATTTCAAAATCAAGTTCAGAAATGTTACAGCAAGGTAAATAGGTTTTTGTGTCAGTCTGAATTGTGGATCAGAAATCTCCCATATACGTATCAGAAACTCTATATTCTCCAAGAAATCTTAGTGACCATATTTCTTTTCAACCCATGTGATTCAAACCCATGATTAATCTAGTTCTAAGATTTACCTGTAAAATTGCTGAGTGATCTCCTTGACAGACTATATCTTGCTCTAGTTCAGACACTTCTAGTAGATGATGTTTGTTTGTAAGTCTAGATAACTCTCCTACAACAGTTACATGCTTGGATACTGTTCCAGACATTTTTTTAAATTGTGGATATTGTTCTAAAAATTGCTGGAAAATGAAAACCAATACAGGTTAATAGTTTTGTATATTTTTCTGGCTAAGTGAATATTTCTATAAAACACAATGTACAGATAATTTATTTCCACCACTAATTACTTAAAAAATTCTGAAACACCCACAAGCTATGAATCTAAACTCCATTTCTTAATAAATTTATCAAATCTGGAAAAAATATTTAATCTTTGAAAACTGATTCTGTAAATTTCAACTGATTTAAACCTTTTACAAACATTTTTTTTCTTTTTATGAACATTCAGCTTGTTATGACTTTTGATTGATTGAAATTTAATAACAACATCTTTTTTAATCTTTTCGCTATTGTACATGAAAGGAAAAGCAAACATAACTCATGATGTAGTAAACCAAATTCCTTTTTTTTTAGAAAACCTCAAATATGACAATTTGCTTTTAAACACCATCCACCTGTATACATAAATACATTCTAAACAAACCTTCATATCACTGATAGATTCTATTTTTTCATGACTTTTAGATTTAGTTTGGAACTCATCCATTAGGTCTTTAATGTTGTTTCCAATTTCACCAAAATTACTATACATGTTCTGAAAAGACAAATATTTTTTTTACATCAAATAAAAAGTTAAAAGATTTGACAAAAGTTTTTATTACTTTTAAGTCAATCATACTATAAAAGACTACTTTATCACTTATAAGACACAAAGAAGTAGAGTATTGTCATTACTTTGTTGACTATTTTCATCAAGCTTTAGAAGTGTACTAGTATTCATATTGTGTGGATTCATTTATTTTCCCGGATATCAGTTTTCGTGGATTGAGGAAAACTTGTGTTTTCGTGAATATTTGATTTTGTGGTTTAACATTCTCTGTATATAAAGTTTATATAAAATTTGTTATCGCTATTTTGTGCATTTTTCCTTTGATCTTATTTTGAGATAATTTTCATATCATGCTACTCGCTTGAGATGGAAAATTATCGCTAGAAACTAAGCATGCACGTGGCGTTGCTAACGAAATTGACATGAAATTGTCAACGTCGTCATAGGTAAAATAGCGATAAAAAGATTATCATTATCACAGATAATCTATAATTATTCGTTGAACATTTGAATTCGTGGTTCTTCTGTACCAACAAAACACACGAAAATTGTTATCAAATGAATAATAATGAATCCACTGTAAACAGATTGTAGAAAATTATGTTAATGCTAAATATCTTTTTGCATATCTACAATGTTATGAATACTCCAAACTAAAGCTAAATCAAAATGAGCATGTATAATTAACAATAGTATATATGTCATTATACAATGTTTTTGTAAAAAAAAAAGACATTATGTGGATATGCATACTGACTGCCAATGAAACAACTATCCACTATAGATCAAATGAAATGAATGTTAGCAATTATAGGCAAACATACTGATTTTTACACTGCAAGTTCAGAAATTATTGCATGCATTTATTATTGCGATTTTTTCATTTTAGGGAGCTACCATTTGATTTTTATGGGGGGGCTAGGATGAAATTTGAAAAAAATAGGCAGGACAGGAGTTTTGAGTAAAAAAAAAAGGCAGGATGTGACACTTGCAAAAAAAAAAAAAGTCAGGACGACAATTTAGGTAAAAAAAAAGTCAGGATAAACTGAAAAAAAAAGGCAGGACCGATTAGATGCGAAAAATAAAAAGGCAGGACAGAGATTACAGTTAAAAAAAAATGCAGGACAAAATTTTTCATCCTAGCCCCCCCATAAAAATCAAATGGTAGCTCCCTTAGATCAAAATGCAATGTTAATTTTTGAGATATTGAGAACAAGAGGCTGTCACAACGACAGCAAACCGGATTTATTAATATTTATTTGTGTCCTGGCAATATCACAAGAACCATTACTGATGAATGGTGAAAGTGAAAATAGTCAATATCAAATTTGACCTCCATTTTGTCATCAGTAACAACATATAAAAATTTCAAAAGCTTTGGTTGAATGGTTCATGAGAAAATGCACGGACACGACTGGAAACACCATTTTTCAATCTTTCAAGAACCATAACTCCTGAACGGTAAAAGTCAAAATCGTCATTATTGAACTTGACCTCTATTTTGTCATCAGTAACAACATATTAAAATTTGGAAAGCTTTGGTAAAACAGTTCATGCGTAAATGCACGAACACGACTGGAAACACCATTTTTCAATCTTTCAAGAACCATAACTCCTGAACGGTAAAAGTCAAATCGTCATTATTAAACTTGACCTCCATTTTGTCATCAGTAACAACATATTAAAATTTGTGAAGCTTAGGTAGAACAGTTCATGCGTAAATGCACGGACACGACTGGAAACTCCATTTTTCAATCTTTCAAGAACCATAACTCCAGAACGGTAAAAGTCAAAATCGCCATTATTGGACTTGATCTCCATTTTGTCATCAGTAACAACATATTAAAATTTGGAAAGCTTAGGTAGAACAGTTCATGCGTAAATGCAGGGACACGACTGGAAACTCCATTTTTCAATCTTTCAAGAACCATAACTCCTGAATGGTAAAAGTCAAAATCGCCATTATTAAACTTGACCTTCATTTAGTTGTCAGTAACAACATATTAAAATTTTAAAAGCTTTGGTTGAACGGTTCATGAGTTAATGCACGGACAACATTTGATTCCCGCCCGCCCGCCCGACCGCCCGCCCGACCGACCGCCCGCCCGCCGTACATCCCCAAATCAATAACCGACATTTTTGTCACAAAAATCCGGTTAAAAATCCTGTTAAATTCATGTAAAATATCAAAATTACAAGTTAAAATTATTGCTATTATAACCCTGTCGCATTTTTCGCAATAATTAAAAAACATCGCAATAATTTCTGAATTTTCAGTAATTAGAAAAACTCATATTGTATATTAAAATGAAAAAATATGAATCAATTTAATTGAGAAAACTAATTGAACTTACATTTGCATAAAATTCATCATGTTCAGGAGACAGAACAACTTCCTGTAGTTCTTTACTTATACCAGGAACATTACTGAGGTTTATTCTGCTATTAGCAATACCTATCAACTCATGTACCATGGCTTGGTATGTCCACTTTAAAAAAAAATATCACATATATTCTATTCTATAAACATGATGAATATAGATTCTTCCACTGCATTGAGTGTAATACAATAAGTATCCACTCAAGACTGTTAAATTATCAAATTTAAAACTTGAGGCTTGCTGAGTGTTTTAAATATTTAAAATTTAACTGTCGAGAGTGGATAAATATCGTATTACATAAGATTTGGTGGTGGAATCTGTTTCTCTAATGATTTTCAAATAATAAGCAGGCAAAATTTTTCCTTCATTTTGAGTGATCTGCAAAATAATGTGTTCTTTCTACGTGACGCCATCAGACATGGTCGCCTTTTTTCATGCCGTCATAATAGAAAATTCAGAGGAAAGCAAGAAAATTCGACGTTATAATCCGATATTAACCAATGAAGAACTTAGATCAAACGAACCACACGTTAATTAAATCTTTTTTATACAATGGGTGCAGAAAGGGATAAATTGACGAAGAATTAGAGAAAACAAATTTAATACATTAAAACAATCTAAAACTTATACTGCAATTTTTTTTTATTAAGTACAAAATAAATATAATCTGTATAAATTATGGTTTTTTTTTAAATTATAGGTACATGTATACAATTAAAGTTGTGGTAATTGAAATATTTTAGAAAGATGAATGTAATATGCAGTATTTAGTGGCAATAGGGAAAATTATATGAAATTGTTTTTACAAATACATAAATATTGCCTTTAAGGTAGCACAATACAAAGATTTTATAACTCCAATTCCGAAGTTTTAAAATGCTGTAAATTTCTTAATAATGCTTGAAAATTTATAAAAGTGGTAATTTTGGATAGCTAACAGATTACTCTTTCAAATAAATGCAATGTTAGGATTATGCAACAATTATGTAACCAATTATAATGTTAACTGTGTCTAAAATATTTTTCACCAAATTTCCACTTTCAAATGAAATTAGCTTCTGCATAGGTATCCCTAGAGGGTTGATTTTATTATATGTTGTTCCTATGGCCATTATCTACAAAAAGGTGTCTCAGATTTCAGATAGAATGTATAGAACAAATTTTACACCTAATTGAACATTATCTTCTTTTATGTGGTTAGGATGTTTACACTAATTAGAGATTTATGAGAGAATGGAACACCATAGAGACAATCTGAGACACCCTTTTGAAGCCCATGATGTGTTGATTAAGATTCCGTAAAAATTTTCTGTATAGTTAAAGAGATGATAGAGCTAAATTCATTCAAGTGAACTTACCCAGATTTTGCCACTAATTACATAATAATTGATTACATAATGATTGCAAAATAAAAATATTGCATTCATTTAAAAGATTAATCTTTTATCTATCTATATATACCTCTTTTATTATTTTCTATGCATTCATAAGAAAGTTACAGCATTTTAAAGGTTAGTGATTGGAGGGAAAAAAATCTTTGTATTGTGCTACCTTAAGATTAACTTCATATTGATGAGGGGCCTGATGGGGGGTCTCATCACGATTCACGAGTTGATTTTTTTATCAATCATGATTCACAGAAAAAAATTCCCATGATAACGGATCACGAAAATAAAAATAAAAAATCTGTAGAAAAACGGATCACAATAGCAAAAATGTGCCGAGATCACAAAGAACACAAATAACCCATCAGGCCCCTCATTGATAGTTACATATATACTATTTATGTTTAATTTTTAAGTGTTACATATTGTAAGGCTAGCAGCATACATAAGACACAAAAGTTATTGAAAAGATTTGCATTTCTTTGTTTGTTCTACTTTGCATTTTTTTTGTAAGTCCAAAGTTTTGTTGTTGCTACTTTAATTTATCTTTAATAACATAAACACATGCTAACAAAGACATGACAAATATCAAGCTGAAAAAGTAAATCAAACTTCAATTGGTTAGAAAAAACATAAAAATAGTCCATAAAGCTCATTAGCAAAACTAAATAAGAAATATTATAGCATTCTTGATAATTTTTATCTGATAAAAAGGAAACCTTAAGGTGGTAACTAACACTATAAAAGAAAAAGGAAATATTAAGCTTCTCAATGATCAAAATTAGTGTTTGTCAAAATGTTATATATCCAATGAAATTTTTCAGAAAAAAGTGTTTGCAGTGGCGGATCCAGAACTTTTCCTAAGGGGGGGCCCGCTCCAGTCATGATTCAGTGATTCCCTATATAATCAACCAAATTTTTCCCACGAAAGGGGGGGGCCTGGGCCTCCCAGGATCCGCCTATGGTGTGGTTCAATTTTTTTTTAAAGTTTTACTATTTTTGTTAAAGGTTCAAAGTAAATATTTTGTCAAAATTTTATTAAATTAAATAAGCCAAATTAATTTAAGTCAAGGTGTTTGGTACCACCTTAAGTAGATTAAACAGATTTCTTAATCTTTGATTAATGTCTGGTTACCTGATTCAGAATAGGAGTAACAGCATCATCTCTCCTATCAAGTATTAACAATATAGGGGCTACATCGGTCTTCCTGAACTCAAATAATGCTGCTTCTTTATTTATTGTTTGCTGAAATAAAGACAAATTGTTACTTTGATCATCATTGGAATATTATTAATATAACAAAGAGATATTTTAACAAGAGGCTCTCAAGAGTCTGAATCGCTCACCTTAATTCTTTTGGTTAAATCTCTCATCAATGATTATTTTGGCTTTTCAATTTATTTAAATGTTTTTTGGATCGTCCTATTTTCTTCAAAAGCCAAAAAAAATAATCATTTTCTCCTATGTTCTATTTTAGCCATAGGAGCTATGTTTCTTGACATACAAGGAAATAAAATATAAAATTTATACTAGATACTCTGAAACTCATTTAGCCTAAGTTTGGCTGAAATTGATACAGCAGTTTCAAAGGAGAAGATTTTTTAAAGTAAGTCAACATGATGAACAAATTGTGAAAAAAGTCTTTAAAGGGCAATAACTCCTTAAGGGGTCAATTGACAATTTTGGTCAAATTGACTTAATTGAAGATCTTACTTTGCTGAACATTATTGCTGTTTACAGTTTATTTCTATCTATAATTATATTCAAGATAATAAACAAAAACAGCAAAATTTCCTTAAAATTATCAATTCAGGGGCAGCAACCCAACAACAGGTTGTCTGATTCATCTGAAAATTTCAGGGCAGATAGATCTTGACCTGATAAACAATATTACCCACGTCAGATTTGCTCTAAATGCTTTGGTTTTTGAGTTATAAGCCAAAAACTGCATTTGACCCCTATGTTCTATTTTTAGCAATGGCGACCATGTTTGTTGATAGATCATAACTTCGGATACAATTTACAAACTAGATACCCTAAGGAATATTCAGTTAAAGTTTGGAAGTATTTGGCCCAGTAGTTTCAGAGGAGAAGATTTTTGTAAAAGATTACTAAGATTTACGAAAAATGGTTAAAAATTGACTATAAAGGGCTATAACTCCTAAAGGGGTCAACTGACCATTTCCGTCATGTTGACTTATTTGTAAATCTTACTTTGCCGAACATTATTGCTGTTTACAGTTTATCTCTATCTATAATAATATTCAAGATAATAACCAAAAACAGCAAAATTTCTTTAAAATTACCAATTCAGGGGCAGTAACCCAACAACAGGTTGTCTGATTCATCTGAAAATTTCAGGGCAGATAGATCTTGACCTGATAAACAATATTATCCCATGTCAGATTTGCTCTAAATGCTTTGGTTTTTGAGTTATAAGCCAAAAACTGCATTTGACCCCTATGTTCTATTTTTAGCAATGGCGACCATGTTTGTTGATAGATCACAACTTCTGATAAAATTTACAAACTAGATACCCTAAGGAACATTCAGTTAAAGTTTGGAAGTATTTGGCCCAGTAGTTTCAGAGGAGAAGATTTTTGTAAAAGATTACTAAGATTTACGAAAAATGGTTAAAAATTGACTATAAAGGGCAATAACTCCAAAGGGGTCAACTGACCATTTCCGTCATGTTGACTTATTTGTAAATCTTACTTTGCTGAACATTATTCCTGTTTACAGTTTATCTCTATCTATAATAATATTCAAGATAATAACCAAAAACAGCAAAATTTCCTTAAAATTACCAATTCAGGGGCAGCAACCCAACAACAGGTTGTCTGATTCATCTGAAAATTTCAGGGCAGATAGATCTTGACCTGATAAACAATATTACCCCATGTCAGATTTGCTCTAAATGCTTTGGTTTTTGAGTTATAAGCCAAAAACTGCATTTGACCCCTATGTTCTATTTTTAGCAATGGCGACCATGTTTGTTGATAGATCAAAACTTCGGATACAATTTATAAATAAGATACCCTAAGGAACATTCAGTTAAAGTTTGAAAGTATTTGGCCCAGTAGTTTCAGAGGAGAAGATTCTTGAAATAGTTTACGACGACAGACGACGACAGACGACGGACGACAGACGACGGACGACGACGGACGCCAAGTGATGGCATAAGCTCACTTGTCCCTTCGGGACAGGTGAGCTAAAAACTAAATGTCAAAGATAACCTGACAACACCAGTACAAAAAACTATAACAATAAAAGGACAAGTCCACAATTCAATACATAGTAAACTAAAGTCTGAGCAACAAGAACCCCACACCAAAAGGTGCTCCAGAAGTGTATACTTCTCCTGTTCAACTAGTAGCACCCATCATGTTGGTGAATACAAATTCTGTAAATGGTCTCACTTGGTGGTGGGTATCAATGTATCATAGAGATCTAAGTGTGACACAGGATTAGCAGATTTTTATTAAGCATTACATGTGAAAGTCGAATAATTAAGCATAAAAATGGGAAACCAAGTCTGACTGGACACAGGAAATTACATGCGCTATTATGGCAACGAGAAGGGGGATAAGGGATTCTCACTTAACTATAAGCTTCTATGTTTTACATTTGTCATTTTGAGGCCTTTAATAGCTTGCTGTGTGGTATGAAATTTGTTCATTTTTGGTGACCATATATTGACCTACAGTTGGTACCTAGAACGACATCTGGTAATTGTGTATCTGGTTGACAGTTGTCTCCTTGGCAATCATACTACATATTTGTATGTTCAAATAGTTCTGAGGCTTAAATTAAAATATTGTTTGTTTGCAGTTTACCGACCGACCCTTGAAAATCCTCCCGACTGTGAAAATTTTATTGCTTTAAATTTGAAGAAATTTTTTTAATACTTCTACTGACGCGATCCGGAACTTTGGGTCCTTTCCGGAAATAATTTAAAGTCACTCTGGGTCAATTACGCATTTCAAGTTCGGTTTTTCTTAGCTTCCCGTCAAGCGTTCATGTGACCATTTAATGATAAAGCACATGGAACTTGTTTACAGGTATCCATGAAGTCACGGAGGAGTACTTTACGCTGTCGTCTCGTGTCAATTTTAAGACAAATAACAAACGTAAAAGTTTATTAGTAAACTGTTTATACAGATTCAGGCACATGTAATGATGTCTCAAACAAATCAGGTACAGAATCTGTGGAGCCTGACTTTGTGGAACCAATTTCAGTGGTTAAATAATTCGACAGCAGCTTGAAGTATGGCATATTTTCTACAAATCATTGTGAAGACGACAAAGATGAAACCACTCCTCCGTGACTTAAATCTTCATGGATATCTGTAAACACGCCTGTACAGAGGAAGGGCTCATTTGAAATGTTAATGGATATAGATCATGCCAAATAAATAAGAAGCAACCCTAACTACACAAAGATGTAGAGAAAATGAATGGTTAGCTTGAAAAATAAATATACTCTCTCTATATTAAATCTATCTTTGATTGCAATGAGTATGCTCCTTTAGGATAAGGGGGGCTGCCCCACTCATTGCAATTATTCTCTTTCTTACAATATTAAATATACCCAAACTGTGTGGCCTGTGTGAATTCAATTAAAACATGTACTTGGGAGCTATGCCGCCATTTTTTTTTTATGCATTAAAAACATTTCAGTACAGACCATTTACTTTTAATGGGGTGCTATGGATTTCACCCCAAACTTTAGATTTCTTTGGTTTTCATTAAAGCCTGGCAAAAATATAACCTTATCACATATAATTAAATATTGTTAGAAATATGAAAACAGTTGAATGTCTTAATACTTTTTTTTTCAATTGAGGAAGATTCAATGGTTATTTTTTTTTTATTAAAAATACACTCTTTAATACATTGTCTTATAAATCTTTAATATCTACATTTTTCTGATGAAAATACTCTACTCATGAAAACATTCTAGTCAAGAAGCATACATGTCTGAATATGTTTCTTTAAAACAGTTCTAGTCATAATGACATTCCTTGTTTATAAGTGTTCCAGTATTTAATAATTATACCATATTTTATGTCATAAATTGGATAATGACCCTATGTTAAAGTTTCAGTTTTGGTTAAAAAGTTTTTATCTGAAAATGCCTGTTCATTTGATGTTGGTCTTCAGCATGTCCAGTGTTTGTTGTTTTAAAATGTTTTTTTCTTCTTCACAAGAAACTTGGTTTAGTGTAACTGCTTGTTTAAACTGTATTTTGGCTGATAAAATAAAATATTTTTTCTACCTACCGACCCTTCAGTCTGAAGGTACAGTCGAAAAACTGCAAACAAACATATTTTTAAGGTTGGCCTGATTTAGACTTACCCTGACACTCTCAGCAAGTCGTCTGGCTGTTTCTGATGAATTCTGGTATCTTATCATTGGACATTTCTTCAGTGACAACAGTACTGATGTTAAACCCTGTGTACTTCTAGCTAGTGAATCTGTTGACCAATTCAGACCCTAAATCATAAATATTTTTTTTCCCCAATGATTGACAAGTATATTTTACCATTGCCTGCATAAGTTGTATTTGTATACACAAATCAAGCTTTTTATATACCTTTATGTTAATTATCAACCTTTTGTTTTTATGTTCATCTATACTATTAAACGAGAAGACCTCATTTTTGGTGTCGCTTCTCTTCTTTCCACAATAAATTAATCAACACGCCTCTGTGTCCTATAGGTACAGTGCATAGTCGCATTTGTCATCCATTCATATGACTATTCAGATTGAGTTATTTTAGGAGAAAAACGAGAAAAAAGGCATCCGGGTATTGTCCCGTCATTGTACGAAATTTTAAGTCAGATTAGACTTCCGGTTTGCGTTTTTCTGTATACTTTGAACATACATATACTACGAATAAAGTGTATTTTCAGAATTTTATCTGCTATCATTTTCAAGTTTACTATCCACGGCAGTCACAGATTTTATTAAATAGAGAGGGTCTGTATACTATATCAATGATCACCATGGATCGATTAGTAAACTTAGAATTGAAAGTAAATACGCTTTATTTATATAGTAATGAATGTTCATAATATACAGATAAGCGCTAAAATTATTCATGTGAACTTTTGATACTTTTTCTGAAATTCTCCAGTCATTCAATCTTTTACAAAATTCATTGATTACAAAAAGAAAGAAGATGTGGTATGATTGCCATGTTGAGACAACTCTCCACAAGAGACCAAAATGACACAGAAATTAACAATTATAGGTTACCGTACGGCCTTCAACAAAGAGCAAAGCCCATACCGCATACTCAGCTTCAAAAGACCCCGAAATGACAATGTAAAACAATGCAAACGAGAAAACTAGCGGCCTTATTTATGTACAAAAAATGAACGAAAAACAAATATGTAACACATAAACAAACGACAACCACTGAATTACAGGCTCCTTACTTAAATAAATGTTCATAACATACTAAATGTATGTTCATATTGAAATTGATAGAAAACCAAAAATTGGGAACTTTGGAAATAAAGGTGGAGGGTAAAAAAAAAACATTTTCCTGTCCCCAATAACCTATGACTTATGATACTTTTGCTGAAATTCTCCAGTCATTCTGTATTTAACAAAATTCTTCCAACCTGATACTTTAAACTACGCTCTGAATGCCCGCGCGGATGTGTTCTAGTGATGTTTATGATAGGAATATTTCCTAACAACTGTTTTGCAATAATTTACCTTTCAGTATAAGCTGATTCTCATAAATTTTAACTGCATGCTAAGTTTTGAATGTCTACCCCCAAATCTGTGCTTGCTTTGGGCCACAATTAAAAATATTTTGGCTTGCCCAAACCCTACCCAAAGGTTGAGACAGTGGGTAGGTAGGTAGGCATTTTCTTTTTTTATTTCAAAAAGAGAAATTGAAGTATTGGGTGTTTATTAGTCTTCATGCCTATCTGATTAAAAAAAAAACTTCTTCAAATCAGGACAATAAAAGAATTTGAGTAGGCATTTTTTTTCTTGGTAGGTAGCGTTTGGGCAAACAAACCTATTCTTTTTTATCGCCTTGTCATAAAATTTCAAAGTTTTGACATTGAAGCAGGTTCAGCAGTAAACAATTTTCTTAAAACTAACATTTATATAAAAATAAGGAGATGTAGTATGCTTGCCAATAAGACAATATTTCATCTAAGATTTACATTCTTGCTTCTAGCAGACACTTTTTGGTAAATTTTTAATTTGACTAAATCAACTAAATACATCATCGATGCCTCTGCTGGTGGACTATTAGTCCCCGAGGGTATCAACCAGCCCAGTAGCCAGTACTTCGGTACTTGCATGAAAATACGGATTTTTTGTGTTATTAAAATTTGCTGTTACAAAATGATAGAAATTATTATAAATTAAGGAATGTATCTCCCTCATGCAAAGCTCTGATTCCTTTCACGGATTTGGCTATACTTTTTGGACCTTTTGGATTATAGCTCTTCATCTTTTATATAAGTTTTGGATTTCAAATATTTTGGCCACGAGCATCACTGAAGAGACATGTATTGTCGAAATGCGCATCTGGTGCAAGAAAATTGATACCGTTAATTTTATTACTATCACTGGGTCGATGCCTCTGCTGGTGGACTATTAGTCCCCGAGGGTATCAACCAGCCCAGTAGCCAGTACTTCAGTACTTGCATGAAAATACGGATTTTTTGTGTTATTAAAATTTGCTGTTACAAAATGATAGAAATTATTATAAATTAAGGAATGTATCTCCCTCATGCAAAGCTCTGATTCCTTTCACGGATTTGGCTATACTTTTTGGACCTTTTGGATTATAGCTCTTCATCTTTTATATAAGTTTTGGATTTCAAATATTTTGGCCACGAGCATCACTGAAGAGACATGTATTGTCGAAATGCGCATCTGGTGCAAGAAAATTGATACCGTTAATTTTATTATAATGTTTTTAAATTTACAAACCTGACAACATCCATTAATATTTAAGGTAAATAAATGTGGACTGACAGCAACATAGTCTCCAAAAAATTCCTGCAATACATATACAATGCATATACATTCTAAGCAAATTTTATCTTCAATGCATGTCTACTAAACATAGTTACATGATTCCACTGACAAAAGTCAGATATAACCAATTGTGTTTTTATACTTTGTGGCATGAACTACTTGGAAAGTTAGTTTTTCTTATATGGATATTTATTTTTGAGGTTTTCAAAAATTTGCTTGTTCAAGTCTTGTTTATAGGTCCAAATATCAATAAAAATTTAATAGATTTCTTTGTTTTGCTTCCTATATTATTGTCATAATCTGCTCCAAAAGGTAAAAATTTAAAGAAATTCTAATGAGTAATTGATACCTAATTATCCCACGCCAAACTGATAAAATATTTAAGTAGATATACATGTAACTAATCAAATTTTGTCTACTGTAATAAGTGTTTTTGAATATTTTTTGGCAATATTTTAAATTTTGACAGCCTGATAGTCCAGTACCTACACCAGCAGTATTTTCTTACTTTTTCAACTGAAATATTGTTTGCTCTGAAATATTTAATATTTTGTTTCTAACACAATATTAATTGTTGACCTTCTTTACCTGAACTTCCCTCACAACCTCTTGGTCATCTGCCTCAGCTAATACTTTGACATCTTTTTTGCTTATTACATTACTAAAATCTGAAACAATAAAAGTTTATTTTATTTTCACTGTCAATAGCTGTAAAATCCTATTTTATAACATGATATTTTTTTTATCAGAACAGTTTAAATTCGATATTGAAAGGAAAGGTATAGAAAAAAAAATATCAACATTAATCCATAAATCAAGTTTAATTTTATTGTGTTGTATATATGAACATTTTCAATATTTGAAATATAGCATGTATAAAGTTAATATACAATGTACTGTAGTACTTTAAAATATTTTACACTTTGGTATTTTTTCCTATTCTGTTTTTATTGTCTTGTTTTATATTGTTTGACTTTATAATTCCCCATGATTACATATTACATAAAATGTACATGACTTAGTTATTGGCAAGGCCATAAAAAAGAATAGGTATGTTTGCCCAAACGCTGCCTACCCAGAAAAAAGCTGCCTACTCATATTCTTTTTTTGTCCTGATTTGAAGAAGTTTTTTTTTATCAGATAGGCATTAAGACTAATAGACACCCGATACTTCAATTTCTCTTTTTCAAAAAAAAAAAGAAAATGCCTACCTACCTACCTACCTACCCACTGTCTCAACCTTTGGGTAGGGTTTGGGCAAACCAAAATATTTTTAATTGTGGCCCAATATTTCTTGACTTGTTTGTACATTAATATTACATCTGAAGCTTTGTTATAGTAATGGTCCAATACAATATAACATGGAATTATATATTTGTACTCATGTGTGTCATTTGAATTGGAAAATTATATATTGCTATTTATGTATGTGGGTTATTGTTACAATATTTTTTTAACATTAAAAATGTTCAGAATTTGTTTTTTCTCTATTTACGTTAGAGGTGTAAAGTGTTTGAATTAGAAAAATGTTAGACAAACTTTGACAATGAAATTGGCATATTTCACATTTATACAATTTTTCAATTTTGTAGTTAAATTAAACTATTTCATTGAATTTAAAGTTAGGCAAATATAAATTTATTTATTTTGGCGTTTGTTTTCATAAAGTTTGAAAAGGTTATCATGGTTATAGGTCTGTATTTTGATAAATATATATTAACCAATTATCTTAATTTAGAACTATTATTTGCATTATTCATTGGTTATTACCTGCACTGAAATTACTTACAAATATAATATAAACCATATTTAGACATTCTTAGCTCTTGTGCTAATAGTTCTACATTTTCTTTGGTTGGTCTAACAAAAGCAATGCATTTCAAATGC
Source organism: Mytilus edulis (assembly GCA_019925275.1). Taxonomy (NCBI): domain Eukaryota; kingdom Metazoa; phylum Mollusca; class Bivalvia; order Mytilida; family Mytilidae; genus Mytilus; species Mytilus edulis. The sequence continues at coordinate 39,118,527 of CM034355.1, forward strand.
TTCATGGTTTCCCTGCCTGCAGAGTCTAATCTTTCAAATAAGTATACTTCTTTTTGTAGAATTTCTGACTGTGCATAAACCATACTGACAATGCTCGTCTGTAAAAATCAAATACATAAAAGTAGTCATGGTAATTGTGTCCAGAACGGTACTGGTAATGACTTTAATTGAGAGAAACCACAGTCACCTGAAGATTTCATATGTATAGCGAAACAATGGGGGAAATATTTTATTTCCTCCATTTTTTCGCTATAATTATGAAATCTTCAGGCGACTGTGAGAAACATTTTAATATACACAACAGCCAGTGTGGATTTTGCTTTTTCCACCTGCCAACCCGTGCCCACTCTAGCTATAATCTCTTTTTTGTAAAAATATTGATTACAAATGCTTATCTGCTTTTTTCAAGTGATTGTACTTGCAAGTCTTTAGATTAAACAAAAGAAATTGCATGCCCACTCCTATGGGTGGGCAGAGTGGACAAGGTAGAAATTTTGCCCACCCGGTGCCCAATCCCATGGTGGGCCGGTGGACAAAGCAAAATCCACCTTAGCTGTAGTGTACTTTAAGTTTAAGTGTTCTGTATGTGTAAAAGGTGATTTCTGGACAGTCAAATAATAACGAGTCCATTTCATCTTAGTCTAGGGTTCTTTATTCAACAATGATGTAATCATATAATTATAAAACCAGTCTGTGGAACTGAGTTTAATAACTTACATCGACAGTCTAACTAATACTAACAGTAACGATCTTCATACTTCTACAGTAATGGTAACGGAGCCTGCGGTTCACATCAAAATTGGTTCATATAAAGTCATGATGTCCTGTTCCGGAATGAATTCCATCATTATACTAATCCATAGAACTTTAGGAACTACTAATCAAACACAATATAAAGTCTATGAGCACAAAGTGCATCAAAACATACGAATATACCAAGATCACAACAAAGACATCAATTCTCCATTACTGTTTTCAAAACAACCACCAAAACTGGGGGCAAGGCTCTATAAACCAATCAGAATACAAGCTTAAGAAAAACTATAAACTCTAATGAACAGTGAGTACTGATAGTAAAATCTGCAAATGAAAGAATATAATTAATGGTGTCTCGGAATAACTTCCTTTTATAATTTTATAGTCGATGCCCGGCAAATATTCTTCAATAATTGAAGGATTGCTAGAAACTTAAAGAAGAAGAAGAAGAACCTATAAAACATATAAAATATATAAATCATTAATATGATAAAAATCCACACTACAACATGTATTGTCACGGTTTTCAGAATCTTACTATTGAGACCTATTCATTCCAAATAATGTCAAACTTATTGTTCTTTTAAACGTCATATATTTTGTTCGCTTTCGGGTCGATCCGGCCCCACATCGATCCGGCCCAAGTCGATCCGTCCCACATCGATCCGGCCCCACGTCGATCCGGCCCATATGTAAAGTCGATCCGGCCCCAATAAAAAAAAATTATTTTTAAGGAATAAAAATAAATATATATTAATTGTAATTCATAAATGTTTATTATTTTTATTATAATGTTAAAGGTGTACGGTAAAAAAAGTAAAAAAGGCCTTTGAAAAATATTTTCTTTAAATGAGTATAAAACAACTAGGTTGATTATGTCTTTATTACAAGTTTTCATGATTATTGGGTATAATTATATTAAAACGTATATAAAAGAATTCAGACATCAACATTAATCAGCAGTAATTAGCATTTTCTTTCAATTGACTGTGATCCTTCTTGCGTAACATATAATAACAAATAGTTACATACATGAATGGTACAAGCCGATCCCCAAGCTGATACATATAAACTTTGTTTTTCTTTTTAAGTTCTTAAAATTTCTAAAATTCAGAAATGTTGTTTGATTTGCCGGATCTATTCTATAAAAGAGTGCTGATATTATATTTTAGAGAGTGAAAACGTGCATTCAATGTCATTGTTTTGTTGTTTTCTTGCAATAAAGAATAATGGATACTGATATGACTTTTTTTTTATCTACACTATTCAAAATATTGTCAAAATAAGAAAAATACATTTTTAGCCATGGTGTTGTCAGTTTGTTTTAGATTTATGAGTTTGACTGTCCCTTTGGTATCTTTCGTCCCTCTTTGACTATATCCGATGTTACAAAAAAAAAGTGTTATAGAAAAGAATATTTTTATATGTTATAGAAGCCTATAGCTATGATCAATGTAACCTGAAAAAAATACAAATAATTATTATAATATACACCAACCAGAAGATCAAACTATAAAGACCTTGTTGAAAAACAGATTACGTAACTTTAATTAATCAGCATTGGATTGAATTAAGTGATTACGAGTGGCATTACCTTAGTTCACAATCATCAGACAATTGTTGAATAAACAAACCAATTATAGACTAATGATTTGATTAAATAAGTCATTATTATGCGTTAAATTTTATACGTCCATTGGAGGCTGTAAATATTTATTAAGGCTATTCTGTGTGTGAACTGAATAAAATAAAAATCGTCATGAAATTCAAAGTAAAAGTTATCATGGAAAATAACTTTATAATATAAAAATGTAGAAACTGCGATACAAACAGACACAATAACACTAATTTTCGTATGGATTTAAAATAGTTCGTTAACTGGTACTCCAATACTTCACCGACCTGTTGTCATCCATCATCGATCGGACACTTTTCAAATTCCATTTATACTGTTAAAGTTTGTGACAAATTCCTCCAAATATATTTTATTATGGGGCCGGATCGACTTGGGGACGGATCAACGTGGGCCGGATCGACTTGGGCCGGATCAACTTTGGGCCGGATTGACTTGGGGCCGGATCAGTTTGGGGCCGGAACGACCGGATACCTTTTGTTCCCATCAATCATTTAAAAAAATCCTACTGAATAACACCTGTGATCTGACTACATTTTTTGTTGATTTACTCACAGTGTCTTTATCCATCAACAAAACTTTCATTCCAGGGCCACTGTCTTCAATCATTTTACTGATATACTGCTTTATAGCTAAAATAACATTCATTTTCACTGTTATATAGTACTACAATAAAAATGAAATTTTTGACAGTTTTGACAATTTGTACACCGGAAGCTGAATAACTATTCTAAAATTAGAACCGACCGGATGAGGCCTGATTATCCGGAATTGAAATGTGTTGGTTCAGATCAGGTAAATAAAAAGATTAAAAAAACACATGAACCCCTACCCCAAGGCTGAAGCTCACCAAAAAATGAATAAATGGGTGATGAATTATATCTCTGCAGTATTTAGTGATGAGACAGCAACCCAAAAATTAAGAATAGACAGGTTTCATCACAATACATGATCATACATCCTGAGTTTTTTTGTTAGAACAGCTGCATTTAAATTAATTTAACATAAAGTATAAAGGACCTGTCATAAATATCAACTTCTCCAAATAATAAAAAACATCAAGATGGGTAAACATGACCTGTCATGACCAGTCTGATGACTCTTAAGGTTTCTGGCTTTGTTGAGGTACATTATTCTGTTATTATGGCAGGGTTAAGCTAATTATAATACCAGTATTATACATGATATAAGAGATTGGAGCCATCCGGTTTTTAATCTCGATCAGTCATGTCAGTAGAATAACAAATAATCGGACAACAGAACAATCTCAAACTAACCTATACATGTAGTCCGAGATTACTCTGAGGTCCAACGGCTGTTTTGCCAGACAAGCTGGGGCTGTCCCACAGCCCCAGCTTGTCTGGCAAAACATCCGTTGGACGTCAGAGTAATCTTACTCAGACTACTATACATGATACATGTACAAATACATAGGCCAGGTTAAATAACAGACTGAAAGATTTCCAGTTTTAGTTTAGATCAAAAAAGATTGAAGATTGTTCTTATAACAGCAGTCTGCAAGGTAATTAGCCACTAGTCCAATGCCCCAGACTAGTAAAGTTTCATTCAGACTAGTAAGTTTTTGCAAAATTTTGTTTGGTCTTGGTCCAATAAGAAAAAATGTCAGAATATATTGGTCTTTGGACTACGTAGTAGTTGAAAAAGTTTTTGGTGCAGACTGTAACAGTTATTGTTTCTATGCAGATTAATTATCATCCATGATCATCCACAGGATATCAATATTTGTGTATTTTATGGATATTGCAGTAACCATGGTAACCACAAATTCAAGCATGCAAACATCATGAACATGGCAAAGAAATACACACAAATGCTCCTCGAACCAAAATAATAGTATTCACAAAGAATGAATGATTTCACATGTTCAGTAAATCATTGATTTAATAGCCATGGCTATTATATCTATGAGTAAACAAAGATTATTTAACATACTCTGCAATAGTATACATGGTATACAATGTATGTCTGTATGTATTTATATTAAGTTTAATTTATGTCTTTTCAGGTGATTAAGTTGTTTGAAGAAACAAAGAGAATATAACAGCAATGGTTCTTATGAAGTGTTTCTATAGTCGTTTTAAACATTTTAATAGGTGGACTATATTGAGATGTTTTCATGTATCACAGTCAGTTAATTGTGTTAGAGTACGATTTGCTCCCTCTCCTACTGGTCAACTTCATCTTGGATCATTACGAACTGCATTATACAATTTTTTATTTGCAAAGGCTAACAATGGCAAGTTTATTCTAAGAATTGAGGATACTGACCAGACCAGGAAAGTGTCAGGGGCTGTAGAAAACTTGTGTAATATTCTTCAGTGGGCTTCTGTTCATCCAGATGAAGGTCCATTTTCGGGTGGAGATTGTGGACCATATGTACAGTCAGAAAGGCTTCACTTGTACCAAAAATATATTGAGACTTTGCTGGAGAATGGTACTGCTTACAAATGCTTTTGCAGCCAAAAACGTTTAGATTTGCTGAAGAAAGAAGCATTGAGAAATCGGGAAACTCCTAGATATGATGGCAAGTGTCGCCATCTATCAAATGAAGAGAGGCAAGACAAATTACAGCAAGGGATACCGTATGTAGTAAGATTAAAACTTGAACAACTCGCTGAACCTTTTGAAGATTTGATACATGGACCTATAGAAATTGATTTAACTGAAAATGAGGGTGATCCAGTCCTAATGAAAACTGACAATTATCCTACCTACCATTTTGCAAATGTTGTGGATGACTATCTTATGAAAATTACTCATGTTTTACGAGGAGTAGAATGGCAGCTATCAACTCCAAAACATTTAATGATATACCAAGCATTTGGTTGGACACCACCAAAATACGCTCACTTACCACTCATAATGAATAACGATGGAACAAAATTATCCAAACGCCAGGGAGATATACATGTCGAACATTTTATGAAGTTGGGATATTATTCAGATGCATTATTAAACTATATCACTCTTCCAGGAGGTGGATTTACTAAGGGAGATAACGAAGTTCTGAAACTTGACGAATTGGTAAAAAATTTCGATATAAGTACAGTGAAGAGATCGTCTGGTAGACTTGATCCAGCACATTTAGATAGACTTAATCAGTTGTTTATTCAGAGAAAAATTGCAGATGGAGAAATGAATGAACTTACTGAAAAAATTAGAAAAATAGTTATGAGTAAGTATTCTGGAAACATTTCTTTAGATGATTTGTCAACTGAATACTTGGAGCAGATAATGTGTTGGTGTCAAAACAGAATTAGCCGTCTGGATGAGCTAGCTGGCAGTGATTTTGAGTTTTTATGGCTTAAGCCTGATAAGATCGATATTTCAAATATAGATATTTCTAATCCTTCGGAAGTTTTACAGTCATGTAAAGAATGCGTCAGAAATATGGATACATTTGATGAATCTAGTGTTGGGTCTGAAATGAAAAAGAATGCTAAACGTATGAAGGTGAAATTTGCTCCATACATGAAATTTTTAAGAATGTGTTTATCAGGATTGATGGAAGGTCCGTCTGTTGGAGAGATCATGACAGTACTCGGAAAATCAAAAACTTTAGAAAGACTTGAACATGCAAGTTGTATTTGTGAAGAGAAGGAATCAAGAACTAGAACTAAAAGCTAATTCTATTTGTTTATTCTTGAAATGTTTGAAAAATTACTATACTATCAGAAATTATTATGTTGACAATGTTAATATGATGTTATAGTTTTTGATTATCTGATATAAAATTCAAGAAAAGCTCATTTTGTTTCATGTTTGTCATATTTGGTTTTTCGTAAACTGTTTTGTTATGAATTAAAAATGATTAGGTCCTTTTATAGCAGACTTTATAGTATGGGTTTTTCTAATGTTGAAGACCTTACATTGACCTACAATTGATTACTGGTACATCCACATAATTTGAACTCCTGTGGAGAGTTGTCTCATTGTAAATCAAATCACCCTTATATTTTTGTAACACATACAAATTATTTTAATGGGAGTTAATTGGTAAAAGTTCAATATAGAAATGTGGAGATGTGGTACTTCTGCAATTGAGACTACAATCTAGTACATGTAGTATATTATAACTATAATCCAAATATATGTGGCATTATTGCTGATGAGACAACTATCTACAATTGAACAGTTGGCGTTATTGCTGATGACACAGCTGTCTACCATTTAACAGGTGGAAAGATTGTGAATGAGTCATCTACAGCTATCAGTTTAAACATTTATATATATAGTGGAATGGGAAACCACTTTGCTACAACTATCTATCATAGAGCATGTGGTTAAATGTTAATTAGACAACTTTCTACCATTTTTCTAAAACATCTCCATTGATTCAACACACTACTATAGAACCTGTGACAAGATTGCTTATTATTTAACTATCTACCATAACATTTGGCAAAATGGCTAATGAGACAACTATTTAACATAGAATATGTCAGATTATTGCCAATGAGTCAACACTCTATTGTAGAACCTGCGGCAAGATTACTCTACCACAACTTGTTGCATATTTGCTAATGAGTCAACAATCTACTATAAAACCTGTGACAATATTGCTTAATATTCAACTATCTATCATAACATATGGCATAATTGTCAATGAGACAACAATCCACAAGAGACCAAATGACACAGAAATAAACAAATATAGGCAGCCTATAGGTCAATGAATGGTCTTCAACAATGGGTAATGTTCAACACTACCAAAGAACATGTGGCAAGATTGGTGACATAGTTCATCTTGAGACACAACATATAAATTAGCCTAAAATTTTACTTCTAGCTGTTTGAGATCTACCTATATATACAGTAAAGACAGATTAATTTCATGGATTTAAAAAATAAAATAACTAGGCGAAAAATTATCCAATAAAGAATGTGGAATTCAAAGCAGAAAATATAATATAGTTTTGCTAAAAGAAAGTCTTCTGAAGAATCGTTGATAGTCTGTACAGTGGCAAGTTTGCTTTTGGATTCATTCAACTGTGTTGCTAGCTTTTATAGTTTTTATAATATGTATAAAGAAACACAACCTGAATAGTATATCTGTTGTGAATTAGACATGAAGTATTCAAAGTCACACCAAATATGGAGAATAATGGTATCAGAATATAAGGAACAAGTAAAACTGCCAGCTACTGCTCACTGATGATACCACCGTCAAAATATTTTGGTAAATAGAAAGTTGTTGAGTGATGAATCTGAAAACCCATCACACAGTATAGCTGACTTATATAATCCTTGTTTTGTACATGTAGTTCCTGAATAAATTTGTGACAAAAATTTTCAACTTGGCTATCATGTGTAAAATGATACACAAGTATTTTTGGTAAACAAGAAGTTGTTGAGTGATGAATCTGAAAAGGCATCACAGGGTAAAGCTGACTTATATAATCCCTGAAATCAAATTTCAGAAATCCTTGTTTTGAAGTTCCTGAGATAAATGTGACAAAAATTTTCAACTTGGCTATCATGTGTAAAATGATACAAGTTTTCGGTAAACAGGAAGTTGTTGAGTGATGAATCTGAAAACGCATCACACGGTATACATGGTATAACTGACTTATATAATAGATATAGGAAGATGTGGTGTGAGTGCCAATGAGACAACTCTCCATCCAAATAACAATTTAAAAAAAGTAAACCATAAGAAGTTGTTGAGTGATGAATCTGAAAAAGCATCACAGGGTAAAGCTGACTTATATAAACCTTGAAACTAAATTTCAGAAATCCTAGTCAAGTAGAGAAAAATGCAACGAAAATATTCATGGGACGGAAGGACAGAAGGATGGATGCTGGACAGACAGAGATAAAACAGTATCCCCCTCTTTTTTTTTTTAAAGCAGGGGAATAATTATTTGTTGAGGCAAAATTAATTAAAAGACAAAAGTAGAAAGATTTATTGCATAAAAAATATCATTGACAACAGACATTTGAGACATTTACATCTAACTCATTTGATGGTTTTAGTAAATTACAGGTTGCACATGTAAGCAATAATTATGTATGAAAGTATAAATATTTTGCATCCTATTTTTAAATCGTAAAACACAGGTTGTTGTAGCAATCATAGATTAAAACAACATTGGTCCTTTTGATTGCATGTGACACCTTAAGGCACAACAATTACCTATATTTTCAAAGTTTATACAAATTGTTCTAGAATAGACATAAAACATACAATGTTCTGTATCTATGTAAGAAATTTTAAAACATATCAGAAGAATTATGTATAAAGTGTATTTTTTAAGACATAACACTAACAAAATAATACTAATGCTTATACTAGTATAAGTACCGGTATGTGCTATATTTATATTTTGATGGACATTTTTATTATTTCTAACAAAAATACAGTGAAGGCCTTGTTTGAGCTAATTGTTCGATGAAATTCAGACTTTCAATTTGATATTTCTATTCTTGTTTTAATTTAAATTTGGAAAAATTGTAAGAAAAAACTATCACAGTAAATTTGGACATGATATAAGTGACAATTCGTAGATAGAGGTTGTGTTCCAAATGGTTTTGATATGTTGAAAATACATAATTTAAAGGTTTTTGTCTTCATGAACAACTCACTCATAACATGGTTCTTGCATTTTCTTGAGAATCCTAGCAATTTGAAAAAACATTTGCATAAATTAAAACAAGAATGTGTCCAAAGTACACGGATGCCCCACTCGCACTATCATTTTCCATGTTCAATGGACCGTGAAATTGGGTAAAAAATATAAATAGGCATTAAAATTAGAAAGATAATATCATAGGGAACAGGTGTACTAAGTTTCAAGTTGATTGGGCTTCAACTTCATCAAAAACTACCTTGACCAAAAACTTTAACCTGAAACTCGCACTTTCATTTTCTATGTTCAGTGAACCGTGAAATTGGGGTCAAAAGTTTAATTTGGCTTTTAAATTAGAAAGATCATATCATAAGGAACATGTGTACTAAGTTTCAAGTTGAATGGACTTCAACTTCATCAAAAACTACCTTGACCAAAAACTTTAACCTGAAGCGGGACAGACGGACGGACGAACGGACGCACAGACCAGAAAACATAATGCCCCTCTACTATCATAGGTGGGGCATAAAAACAAAAATGTGTCCCCAGTACACGGATGCCCCATCCACACTATCATTTTCTATGTTCAGTGGACCATGAAAATGGGGGAAAATCTCTAATTGGCATTAAAATTAGAAAGAGCATATCATAGGGAACATGTGTACTTAGTTTCCAGTTGATTAGTCTTCAACTTCATCAAAAACTACCTTGACCAAAAACCTTTACCTGAAGTGGGAAAAACGAACGGACGCACAGACCAGAAAACACAATGCCCATAAATGGGGCAAAAAAATAACCAATACTTCACAGATATGGAATATATGTTGATTGAATACAGTTTCATATATAAATGGTTGTTAACAACACATTGTTTCATTTAAACATAGTTCCTTCAATACATTTTACAAAGAAAACAAAATACAATTCCTATTCAGGACATGTCAGGGCTGATAAGGACTACTATTGAAATCAAAAGATAATTTAATATTAGTCAACACATTATCCTGCTGGCCCTCGTATTCGTTGTTCTATTTGAGTAGTAGCATACATGTATAAATATGCAGGTCTAGATGGTGTGGGTCATAATTTCTATATTCTTTAATTGACAAGCTGTTTTTTCTGTATTCTTAATATTTGTTGCAAATTATTTTATATTCTTTGTATTCTAACAGCACATTACTCTTTATTCTTTATTTCATTGGCCCATTTTAATTCAATTTTTCTGTAAACCCCATCCAAACCCTCAAATATGAGTATCTTTAGAATTTATGTGATAAAAGTTTTGTTCTTCGTAGCAAGTAGTTATTAAAATACAAAAGCAAAAAATAAATGATATTGATATGCTTTGAACACAAAATAGATTATCATTGGTCAGTAGTAGTAAAATACTACAATTTCACATAAATGAAAGCAACTCATTTATTGATACTTAAAGCATAATAGTTATAAAACAGATACAACCTTTCAAATAAAAAATACACTATAAATTGTCTCCCTTTAAATCTTCACATATTTTAGAGTTAAATAAATAAATATTTTAACAGTATACAAAGCTAATTTTGTTTTAGCATTACTAAAGTAATAATTTACAAAACATCAAATGTATATAACATGGATTATTCTATGTATATTATCATCATCATAATAAAAACAAAGAAGGAATTCTGCTTTTTTTAACATTTTTTATTTGTTGAATGATCAGATTCTTTCAAAGGATTTTTTTCATATGGGATTGATGTTTGATTGCCATTATTAAATAAACATATAAAAACAAATAAGAAAACAAGATATTGATGACATTAAGCAAAATATATATGAACATGTTTTTTAACACTAAATATTAGAAATAAATTAAAACTGACTAGAACTACACTTAATTTATAAGGAATGCAAATTATAGCATGAAATTGCATAGCTATTGCATAAAAATACGAATGTCAATATTAAGAACAATATGATTTACATGTCAGATTTTATTACTGTTCCTGAGATATGTTTAGTAATGTGCACTTTGAAATGTATATGAATAGTTACACCTTGTTTAAGAACCATGGAATTCTGAAGCAAAGAGAATTGTAATCCTAAATTGTGATGAGGCATACAGCTACATGTATACTTCCATTGGCACATTATTTTTAACCATTTGATATTTATAAACTATTGACACACAGAAATGTCTTGTCATTACGTCATTTTGATTGATCGTACATATTACTTTGTTTAGGTAACACAATAAAACTTCTTTGCTCTGTGTCTTTACAAAATTCTTAAAAAATAAAAAATGAAGGACTCTATCTACAAAAAATAAATGGATTTTTGTATATCAATAATACAATGTTATAGTCCATATTGACATATACATGACCATTCAGATTGCCTACTATAATTTGACCTAAACATAGAAAATCTTATCAAAAGTGAACAAATTGCACTTTTACACTCCAAAAACATATGACTGTCAATTTACTGAAATTCAGCTCGAAAAAGTTCGTACGCGTTATGACCTGAGATTTGATTCTTCAATGCAAGTCATGACCTGCATTTTCATCGTCACAGGTTGACAGGTATGACTGAGGCTATTAAGAGTGTCTGAAGTACTCTTTTGAATATCAAGCTTATATGATAAACTTGGTGTTTATACTTGAATTAGCTTATAGGATACAATTTTTGAGTAAACAAAATTTTGAGGTTTTGTAATAAATTCATGATACAACTTTTTTACTGGAATCCTTATCTTTTTAGAGTACTAATGTCATATCATGAAACAGCTGCACATCATAATATGGTAAATATAGCTAAAAAATATGGCACATTGATACAATTTGCATAAAATGTATTGGTTTATTTTCTTTGCATTTATATCAATTTATCTTTTCATTTGATATCACAAATTTGCTAACTTTGTTTAACTTTGGGCTCTTTGCTCAATTTTGTATAACAATATATATATATATATGCATCTTAATAATTTTAACATAGTCAGTGGTTTTATTTTAAATCTGCATTAGAAATCAAGAAAAATCTATTTTCTATGTAAAGATATGATTTTTATAAATTATACTTCAGATAAAATAAATACAAATCCTCAATGTCCTTATAAACTTTCTTGGAGGTGAAACTGTACTTTCAAACTTAAATCTATACTGAGTAATGAATTTCGTTTTAACTTCGTGAATTTATATGGTTTACCCTTTTCTTCTAACAAAAATGATCTAACAATGCACAAGAATTTAGATAAAACAATGCAAAATTGCCATTTTTTACAATTAAAATATACAACATTTTTTAGTATTTGACATCCTTTTATTATGTATATGATGTATGAATATTAAACTTAATTAATTGTAGCTTGCCTCTTAAAGCTTTATAACAAATGGGAGATAACTCTTGTAAACAAAGAACTATCATTATCAGATTGGAAGAGATAATTAATACAAAACTATAAAACTCATGGAATACAGTAAGTAATTTGATTTCAAGTTATTAAACTGAGACTTTACATGAGATCTTTGATTAAAAACAGACAATAATGGAATGATTTAATAAATAACAATATCACAGCACCGTTCAAGTTTGGGAAGTGTAAAATGATATCTGTTTAACTTGCTCATCATCCCAATAAATAATCATCTCTGTTAGTTGCATATAGACCCATATGAACACCTTGCACTATAATGTCTGGTAAACTACCTACAATGAATAGGAAAGGATTTAAATCTAAATCAACTAAAAGAACAGCGTTTCAATGTTTCCCATTGATGCACATATTTTATCAGTCCAAGGTCAATTACTAGAAATAATTTTTTGAGGGGTTCTTTACAGATTCTTTTATAACTGGTCAGCACTATTGCTGACAAAACCATTGATATAAATTTCATAAAAATCTGCTAATAATTGTCGGTGTAGGAGTACTTTCAATGCAATGTTTAATATAAATCACATTTTAAAATAATTGATCAAAGCTGATTTAAAATCATTTCATAAATTCAGGATATAAATCATTGATATAAATTTCCTAACAATTTTACAAGCAACATACCCTTCAAAGCATTTACATTGAAATTTTCTATATAATTTATTTTTCCGGGGCATTACTCATGTTACGCCTTTAAAAATTATTCAACTTGTCCAAGACATTGCAGATATAAAATTCAGATGTAAATTTGATTACTTGATAAAAAAAAAAATGCTTATATGCGATACTGCACAATGAAAAAAGATTCATAAAAACATTATAGAATTACAGCTTTAAATGATCCATTTGATCTTTCTGTTATACTAAATTGAGTTGTAGTTATTTAAAGGATTTATAACTGTTGTTTTTAGAATCTTTACAATTTGTGCATTTAAGAATCTATACAGATCATTCTAATGAGGTAAATAATTAAGGGGAGATAATACTTGTTTTTTCCCTCTAAAGAATTGTTTCACATTTGTCATGCAGTGGCCTTAAAGGCAACCATACAATACAGGTTTCACATTGTTCAATTGTTCACATCTTTTGTCTTTTATGCATAGATATTTCATTGGCTATCATAACACATCTCATACTTGTTTTCATACAGAACAGTGGATGAGTGCGCATGACAAGATGGAAGTTTTGAATTTTCGAGGTCTCAAGATAAATTCTTATAAATTCTCTTATAACTATGGATCTAATGATTGACTTCACACTATAAATCGTATGTATCATATTTAAAGACTTTGGGATGAGGGTCTTATCCTCTCAACGCCCGTTAGCAAAGATTATTGTGTATTTGAGATAACCTGTGATCCCGTTCCGATCCGATGTATTATTTATAAAAACTATACATATTAACTCAACTGAGGGTCTAGAAGAGAAAACAAACAAAAAATGGGAGACAAAAAAGATAAAAAGGGTGACAAATCGACAACGCAGATTCTAAAGGAAAGTAGAAATGTCTTGTATGGAGAAGAAACAGAAATACCTGCTGTTTTAAATAACGTATTGACACTATTAAACAGAATGGATACACGACTATCCTCGATCGAGAAAAATACAGGAAAAAACACAACAACTTTAAGTCAAATGAACGATAAATTTAATTCCCTTTCCGCAAGAGTAATCGACGCAGAAAAGGATATAGTAGATGTCAAATCGAGAGTAACTCAACTGGAAGCAACTTCGCATGGTACAGGAAATCTGTTTGATGAAATTAAGACAAAGACAGACAAATTAGCTTCAGATATAGAACATTTACAGAGGGAGAGGACTGATTTTGAAAACAGACAAGAGAATATGAAAGAGAAAATAGACAATTTAGAGGAAGATAAGTGTATATTGAACGACAAATTGATTGATATACAATGCCGTTCGATGAAATACAATCTTATATTCTCTGGAATTGAGGAACATCGAGATGAAGACTGTGAAGACAAACTCCGCCGATTCATATATCAGAACATGAGAATTGAACATAGACTAGAATTTGGCAATGTTCATCGTTTTGGGAAGAGTTACCGGAACAAACCGAGACCAATTATAGCACGGTTTCTGTACTTTCCCGATTTAGATATGATAAACGTGCCGGTAAAAACCTTAAAGGTACACACTATGGAGTGAACCAGCAATTTCCAGCTGAAATTGAAGAAAAAAGACGGAAACTTTATCCGATTATGAAGGCAGAACGAAAAAACAACTCAAAAGTTGTTCTCATCCGTGACAAACTATATGTTAATGACGAGTTAGTGACAGTTTCCAACGACGAAGCGCCTCGTGAAGAGCCCCACCAGACACCTATCAGACCGAAGAAACGATCAAGAGTGAGTTCTACTCCAGACAGGGACGGACATAGTTAGGTCAACCTTGGAAGAGAAAATAACATTCCAGCTCAATCAACTTTTAACAATACAAATAATCATGTGATTAATAAAACTATTTAAAAAAAACTTACATTAAATGTGTGTGGCTTAAGTAGACGTGTTCAATATCCTGAGTTTTTAGATCTTATTAATAATTATGATATTCTTTGTTTTGTAGAGTCAAAAACGGATGATTTAGACGAAATTGATATACCAAATTTTGAAATTAAGATGAAAAATAGATTTACTTTGCGATGGTAAAATCTGGGGGAATAGTATTATGTTTTAGGACACATTTAGCAGATAAGATAAATATGGTTGATACAGATAGTAAATATATCATGTGGTTCACAGTTGATAAAGAAATATTTCGTCTAAATCAAAATGTTTTATTTGGAATTGTATACATTCCTCCTGAAAACTCATCGTATTGTATTGGGGACCCCTATAACGAAATGGAAAATGAGTTTTTGAACTTTTGTTCGCATTATAATTACATTTGTCTTATGGGAGATTTCAATTCTAGAACAAGCAGAGATCCAGATTTTATTGACCTTGAATACGATGAATTCTCGGGATGTTAGATATTGAAAATACCTGTATTAATACATTACATAATTTATGTTTACCAATCCAGAGAAAAAGTATGGATGTTAAAAAGAACAATTTCGGTAACTATTTATTAGATTTTTGTAAATACAACAATATGCTTATTGTTAATGGTAGAATTGGTGACAACAGTGGACACTTTACTTGTAAAAATGCTAGTGTTGTTGATTATAATATATGTTCCCCATGTTTTCTCAAACTTATAGAAAATTTCTCTGTATTAGAAACGAATACTTTATTTTCGGATATACATAATCCGTTATCATTAACTGTTAAAGCCGAAGTAGTTGAAAATAAAGTGGTTGTAGATGAACCATCGCATGAAAAGATTAAAGACTGGGAGAGTACTAAAACTGCAGACTTTATTGATAATATAGACGGAGAAAAAGTAAACGAAATACTGACTCAACTAGTAAATATGGTTGACAATGCAACAATAAATGAAACAACCATAAATACCGCAGTTGAGAGTATAAGTAATTTACTAACCGATGCAGCTAAAAGTACCTTTGGCACATATACCCAGCAAAAACTTAATCCAAATTTACAAAAATATAAGAAGGCATCCAAACCGTGGTTTGACGATGATTGTAAAGAAGCCAGGAAAACATATAAATCATCAAAAAGAAAGTTGAGAAGAAATCGATCTCAACTTCAGGAGGCCGAAACTAAATCGTTAGAGAAAAAATATAAGAGGACTATGGATAAAAGTATGAGAAAACATAGAAAAAAAATTAGAAATAAAATAAATAATTTGAAATCCACTAACCCAAAAGAATATTGGAAAATTTTGAATAGTGGAAAAAAACAGAAAAGCCCTGATATACCTATGAACATATTGTTAGATTATTTTAAAACATTAAATGCTGGTAGCGCAAATGAAGATGGTGAAAATGTAAACAACAAAAATGATATGGATAGATTAAACATGTCATTAAATGTACCCATAAGTGTAGATGAAATTGAAAAGCAGTTAAAAATCTGAAAAATAATAAAGCCTCTGGTGACGATATCATTATAAATGAGTATTTAAAGCATTCGTTCCATATTTTATCTAGTATATTAGTAAAGCTGTTTAATATTATATTTGACAGTGGCATTATTCCCGAGATTTGGTTATTGGGAAATATTATACCAGTTTATAAAAACAAGGGTGACAAATTGGATCCCAAAAACTTTCGGCCTATCACTATTATTAGCTGCTTTGGCAAATTATTTACCTCTGTTTTGAACAAAAGATTAAACAAATTTTCTGATGATTATCAGATTATTTGTGAAAATCAGTCAGGGTTTAGGAATGGATACAGTACTACAGATAATTTATTTGTTATTTACATGTTATTTAGTTTAATGAAAAGTAAAAAGAAAAAAATGTATTGTGCCTTTATAGACTTTGCTAAAGCATTTGATAGTGTATGGAGAAATGGATTGTTTCAGAAATTGCTTGGAAACGAAATTAACGGTAAAATTTATAATGTTATATTCAATATGTATAGTAGTATTAAATCAAGAATTGTATATAATGGACAATCATCAGACTATTTCCCTTGTGATATTGGTGTAAGACAAGGAGAAAATCTTTCGCCTTTTTTATTCTCCTTATATTTGAATGATTTGGAATCTTTTTTACAAATACATGATGTTTTGGGACTTAGTACATGTAGTATATCTGAAGAAATTGAGAATGAGATGAATATTTATATTAAACTGTTTGCTTTATTATATGCAGATGATACAGTTCTATTTGCTGAATCAGCTGAATCTCTTCAATCTCAACTTAATACATTTAGTGAATATTGTAAACTTTGGAAACTAAGTGTAAATTCTAGTAAAACGAAAATTATTATTTTTTCTGGAGGACGTTTATCTCACAATCCTCATTTTTATTTTGATAATATTGAGTTAGATGTTGTCAAAGAAATACCATACTTGGGATTGACTTTTTCAAGGACAGGTAGCTTTGCAAATACTAAAAAGATATTAGTTACTAAGGCATACCGTGCCATGTACGATGTACTTAAGAAGGGGAGAGTTCATAACCTTTCGGTGAGATGTCAGTATGATTTGTTCGATAAGATAGTGAAGCCGATTTTACTTTATGGGTGTGAAATCTGGGGTTCAGTAATATAGATATTATAGAGAGAGTACATTTGAAATTTTGCAAGCTACTACTGAACTTGAAAAAGTCAACTCCAAACTTTATGGTATATGGTGAACTTGGTGTGTATCCCATGGTAGTCTATGTTAAACTACGTATGGTAAATTATTGGTGTAGAATTGTCCACGGCAAAGAAAATAAGTTGTCACATATTTTGTATAACTTTATGTTTTTAAAATATTCACAGAATAATTGTAAGTCTGAATGGGTTATGTTTATCAAAAATATTCTTGATACATGTGGTTACAGTAATATATGGTTAGCACAAACTGGCTTTAGCACAAAATGGCTGAGTAATAGTTTAAAACAGAAGCTATTTGATCAATTTCAACAGAACTGGCGTTCAAATATATGTAATTCGTCAAAAGGTTTATCATATAGATTATATAAGGATAAGTTTGAATTCGAAAAATATTTAGATATATTACCAGATAGAGATAGAGTTACATTTTGTAGATTTAGGACTGGGAATCATAGATTACCAATTGAAACTGGAAGATGGATAGGTTTAGATAGAGAAATGAGATATTGTAATTTATGTCAATGTCAAGAATTAGGTGATGAATTTCACTTTCTTTTGAATTGTAAATCCCTAGACGACTCAAGAAAACTGTTTTTAGATAACTGTTATTGTAGCAGAGTAAATATAATTAAATTTTGTAAATTATTACAAACAACACATAGAAATAAGTTAAAAAATATATGCAAATTTATTAAGGTTATAAATTCAGTAGCAGGTCTTCCTGGTTAGCCTTTGTCTATTTGTTTTTCTATTATGATAACTTCTTGTATATATATATATATATTTAATTATATGCAAAGTAATTGTAACATTCCTATCTTGTCATGTGCACAATTTATTTTGTATACTATGTATTATTATTTCATTCTTTGTACCAATGTGTATACAGTGGTTTTAAAGAATAAAATTGTCTGTCTGAACAAAAAAAATATTTCAAAGCTATTTTTGATTCCACAAGTCAATGTGGAGTTGAAATATCCAAGAAATCTCTAACTGAAGATTCATTTACCTTCATGGGGATCAATTTTCCTGGATTGAGAAAGACTTGCATTTTCGTGGACATTTGATTTCATGGTTTTGCGAAAGTCTGCATATAAGTTTATAGAAAAGTTGTAATTGATTAAACATTTAAATTCCTGGTTCAACAGTTACTGTACCAAATTTGGTATTCCACGAATATTAATGAATCAACAGTATTAGACCACTTACTTCTGTTATTCTCCTGTAGAAAGGCATCAGCCGTAAAACTTAATAAAGGATGATGGGAAGGAATGTTCTCATTGGTCTGTTCAAATGATCTACAAATATAAACAAGAATAAAATATAAAGTACAAAAAACAATTGGTTAGAAATGGATGGACATATTTGACACTTCAATAATACAGAAAATGGAGAAAATGTACATAGAACACAGATGATTCCCCTTCTTGCATATAAATTCAGAAAGGGACATAACTCTAGAAAGTTAAAAGTGACTCCACCAAAATTTGCACTTGATCTGTGTTTTAAGGTAATGAGCATTTTTTATGAGTTTCATAACATTTGGTAGAGGCAAACTTAAGTTATAGAACAGACACGAAAAAATTCAGCAATTTTTCCATTTGTAATGGGACATATTTCTAGAAAATTAAAAGTGAAGGTGTAATACCACCAAATCATGGTACGTCACATCCGGTTGTATACAAAAATAGGTCGAAAAAAATATTCCCTTAAAGTTGACAGTTGTAGGTAATTAGTCCTACATTTTATTGCAGTAAAACATTTCTGTGTCATAAACATATGTCTTTGGTATTTCAAAGCACCATTATTTTTTTATTTGGGATTTCTATAGAACATTTTGTGATCTTGAGGTTACATGGTGACTAAACCTTGTACACAAATAAAATAAGGGGAGAAAATTGATTGGTTAACTTCCAGTGATGGTTATTTTCTTATATGCAATGAAATAGTATGTGAAATTTTTTCTATAGTACTGGACAGGATAAAACTTTACTCATACCAAGTATTTCTTTATTTGAAACAAAGATAAATTCTGCACATTTTTTGAAAAGTGCAAATTTAACAGACTAATAGGGGAAATCAATGGTGGTATTACACCTGAAGCCACCAAAATTCATACTTGATCTGTGTTTTGTGGTAATAAGCATAATGTATAAAAAACAAGAATGTGTCCATAGTACACGGATGCCCCACTCCCACTATCATTTTCTATGTTCAGTGGACCGTGAAATTGGGATCAAAACTTTAATTTGGAATTAAAATTAGAAAGATCATATCATAGGGAACATGTGTACTAAGTTTCAAGTTGATGTAACTTTAACTTCATCAAAAACTACCTTGACCAAAAAACTTAAACCTGAACTTTGCACTATCATTTTATATGTTCAGTGGACCATGAAATTGGGGTAAAAACTATAATTTGGCATTAAAATTAGAAAGATCATATCATGGGGAACATGTGTATTAAGTTTCAAGTTGATTGGACTTCAGCTTCATCAAAAACTACCTCAACCAAAAACTTTAACCTGAAGCGGACGGACGAACGGAGGCACAGACGGATGGACGAACGGAGGCACAGACCAGAAAACATAATGCCCCTCTACTATCATAGGTGGGGCATAAAAATAAAAACACAGGGACAACTTTATAGGAATGAAATAGTGTGGATTGACACAACAATACATTAAAGATTTGTTTTAAGTGTTTCCTCTTTTAATTTTGGGAATTTTTCTAAATTTATAAGGGTTTCCTGTTAACCTAACAAAGTCTCAAGATTATGGAACTGAAAAATAAGAAAAAGCAAGACTTAACCTTATATGATTTACTTAGAGGAGACAAACAAGTCTTTCTCCTTTCATTTTGATAGTGACATTAAGGTATTCTTAGAAGAAGTCCATTAGTATTAAAAGTATCAATTGCCTTGAGTATTTTCATCATGACTATTAAACTTACAATCAATGATTTTCTTGTGTTTTCCTATTCTCCCCCCCCCCCCCCCCCCCCCCCCCCCCCCCCCCTTATTTTACTGTATTGGTATGTATCTTGAAAAAACTTGTTTGTCAGTTTACAATGATTTGGAGACTATTTTGACTGAGAAATGACCAGTACAGGCTTTACAGTCGGTAGTTCAACCACAGATTTTTAAAAGTTCATTTTTAAAATGGATATCAGATATTATTCACACTCTGTAAGTTATCTTGTGTTGTATTTAGAAACAAGTCTAACAGACTCAGCATGTACAGTAAGACTTTTGTTAGCTGGTTTACTTTTTTTGTATATTGTACAATTGTATTTGGGATGATATTCAATCAAATGTAAAAATAATATTTACAGGTTTAACTTTGCCTTTCAGTATTGTTTGTAGATGTCAATCTAAATTATAATGCTTGAGCAAATGTTTTTAAAAAAAACCAAGCAAGACAACCAACATGACCAAAGTCGTACTTTACAAACATTAGGAAATAAGCTGTTACACATGTATTAATTAGGGTCTTGTTGTTTTGTTTTCAGAATCTACAAAAACTGCAGTTCAAAGGGCAAAACCAAAAAATAAGAATAAAAAAAAAAATCAGCAAACAAAATAAAGAAAAAAAAAGCCTCATGTGTTTCATACTTACTCTTCGCTTTGACAGTCTGGTAATGATATTTCCAAAAAATTCAACATTGACTTTGACAACCTGTCTCCCTGCAAAACTCCCTGTAAGAAAAAAAAATGTTTTCCTGAGTTCTCAAGAGAACATTCTTGGCATTAATGTAATAACATAGAATCAACATAAATTATAAACCTATCATATAGTAAATTTGATTAATGAGAATTTTATTATTTAATAAGTTGATATTGCTTAAATCTTGAAATAAGTTAAATTTTACCTACAATGAATGGAGGAAAAGGTAAGCCATAGGTGTACAATGTGTGTACTTAACAAACTGTATAATTTAAAAGAGGTAGACTATTTTTATATTATATCTATGAGTTACATAGGTCTTTTGCATTTGACAATACGTCATATGAATTAGAAAATGATGAATTAACTTTTTTCTCTAAGACTTGTGTTCGTCACGTTGAAAAAATCTGCAAAGATTTCTACAATCGATAGAAGATGTGATGTGTCCGTTATCGTTATTATAGACAGTGCTCATTTTTTTCTCATATTAACTTTAAACAGTGACTTTAATTCTTTGTTTTTTGTAACTTTCTGATTTATATGTTTCATGTACACCAAATCTCTATAATAGAGGAAATAAAGTTATATATATATGATATTCATGGTTAATGACATCATAAAATCATTGAAAGTTTCAATGATCAGGTGGCCTTTTCAGTAAATATAAGTAATGTTTATATTTGGTTTATAATTGCAATGTCAACATTGAAAGTTTGACCTTGACTTTACATACTTTCAACATTTAATTTTCCAGATTGTTCTGAACTTCAATCTTGATAATTTTGAATTTCTTCTACTAGCCTTTTCTAAATCCAATAGAGTGCATACAAGTAAAGTAAACCTGTGTCCAGGACAGAATTTTTAACTTTTTCCAAATGAATTACTTGAATTTTACTTTAAATTAGGTTGACATCGGCATGGTCGATACTGTCATGGCTGTATTTAAAGTGAATATAAACAGTGATACCTGTACATAAGTTTGTAAACCAAGCCTCCTTTGTTCCAACACCTTAGAATTCCATTTCATGACTTTTTTAGGAGGAAACTCTGGTATTCTCATTCCTGGTATCTTTTTCACCTGAAATTAAATACAAAATTAATGTATATTTGTTTTCAAAATTTTGGGCCATTGGTGAGCTTTTATAAATTAATTTTATGATTTTTTCAAGTAAAGTATGTATTGTAATACAAACTTTAAACTTTGACAGTCTAAGAAATTAAATCTAAATATCATAGAGTTATATTTTTCTGACAATATTTTTCCAATGGTTGCATGTATGTTAATAAATAAGTTGCTTCATAATCTTTCATTTATTGTATTGGGGCTGCCCGGGTCATGTCAGTCTAGATTTCATACTTGCTTACAAGAATAAAATTTATATATTTAGAAAAACACATATTTTATGAGTGACAGTATGAACATTGCCAACATTAAACAATGCTTGAATTGAAATAATATTATTATAATTATAAATGACAGTGACCGCTATCAAACTCGTATGCACAACCAGTGATTTTTTTTCAAATAGTGCCTGTGTTGTTTTTAGTTACATGTATCTCCCCTGTATGTCATCAGATTTGTACTTCATAATTCACAAATTGTTTTTATTTTCTTCCTTTCTAATCCAAGTTAATGTTTAAACAAACACCTCATCTAGCTAGTTGGATAAAACATGTAAAATATTTACCATAACAAATTATTTAATTTCATGTCAGCATGATCAGAAAGATATGAAACTGTCTCATATATCAGCATAAACTGGAAGAGTTTCAGGCTGTACATGAATTTTGTTGCGTTTTTTTTTTATAATTTTGTGTTTTTCATTTTTTACAGAAATCTATTCAAAATCCCCTTTTAATCATCATAAGGAATAAACCATTCCCCTTACTATTGGTTGTAGAGTATCCTTGATTTGACCTTCTCCCTAAATTTGAGTCAAGCAATCTAGTGGATTCCCATACCTGTTTATGAATTGCTTCAAATTCAGAATAACGCTTTTCAATATGTGTCATCTTTCCAGAACTGCAGTCCAAAACTTCAAGACAGAATACCTATACAAATAAAAAGTGATAAATAAGTACAATAACATTATTATAATACAGATATTCCAAGGATAAACCAAGGAGAAGGATTATTAATATCATCACTTGAAAAAATTGTTGCTTGTTTTTTTTTCCTATTTGCCATTATTTGAATTAATATTATGTATGATGTTTTTAATTCATAATAAAATATTAAATGTGAAAGTTATAACCACTTTCACATGTTTTTTGTTTTTTTTTATATAGTAAAAACCCTGCATACCAGAGGCAGCCTATTTAGGGACTACCGTATTGAAGATTTACCAGATGTTGGTTCTCTGTTGTTTGTAATAGTAAAATATTGTTTACACTAAATGTTTCTGTTGTCAATATATGATTACAAAGGTAACATCATTATCATGTATTTTTGACCGTGGACTTGTTGCCAGAGGTTGTGATTAAATGTTCAATCATTGTATCTAGTTTTTTGATACATATTTTCCTTTAATACATGTTTGATTTTTTTCATATGTTAATTATTATTTCACTTGCACATGTACCAGTGTAGGGTGCTTACATGTGTTTAACCCAGAATGTTCAGAAAAAGACAATCTGACATGTCTAATAGACAGCAACACAGTCTAACTAAAACCATCCCCCACTAACCAATTGTGATCGTCAGACTGAAATGCACTGTCAGACATGCAACTTTATTGAATATATCATTGTTTATCATACCTATAACAAAATATAGAATGCCCTCTTTACAATATTCAAAGGGAAGATTTTTTTCAAGACATTTCTAACAATTGTTATAATTTTATAAATTTAAATAAATCTTCTAAATTTTTATGGCTCTTGATCCAAGAAAATATAACCCTTATGGAAAAACTGGGCTGTTATATTTGTGACGGTTTTGAATGAAAAATCAGGGATAAACACTGACACTAAGTCAAGTACATAATGTGAGAATAAATGGATATAATGTTATTTTATTCTTTTATTCACAATATATATGTGGTTTTTGGCTTGATTCTGACCAATGCTTATATTCTAAATATATATGTTACTGTATATGCCGCTATTATTGTTGTTGTTACCAATTATGTAAATCAATTGTATCTGATTTTATGCCCTTTATGGGCCCTGTAATTTGGGAAATAAAAATATTCTATTCTGTTCTGTTCTATTCTATTCTATAGGTGAGGGGGGATAGGACCTTTATCGGGACTCCGGGATCGGGTGTTTTTAAGCTCGGGATTTCGGGATTGACCCTTTCGGGATCCGGGAATTATTTCTTCGAATTTCGGGACCTCAGGATTTCGTGTTTTTTAAGCCCGGGATTTCGGGATGTCGTGTTTTTAAGCCCGGGATTTCGGGATCAGGACCCCTCCTACCCTCCCTCATAGGTTGTAATATACAGATAGACAGTACACCCAGCACAATTTTTTTTTAAAGAATAAGTTATACTTCTATTTAGAATTGGAACAGACTGTTGAATCACCTACAAATGTTTGGACTTTTAGTTTCATTCTTCAATAAGGGTAGTAATGATTGTTACCCTCAGGCTTCAAACAGTAATTATCGGCTATTGTTAGCATCAAATTGGTTAAAGTTTTACTCTCATATTTGTTCAAATATCCTTATTGTGATTCTTCAAGATAAATTGATCTTTTTATGATCTCAAAGAAAGTGAAATTTTTATCGTCATACACCAAGAATTACCATAAACATCATTTGGCAAGACTTTTTACTGTTATTTTTCATGAAAGTACCCCCATTACTACCCTTTTGCATGTAGTGTGTGTTTTAAAATATCCCTAATGAAGAGAGAGAATTTCTATACTAACTTTGTATAGAATAATTAATGTCCCTGATCATACAAGTGCATGATGTGAGTCTCATTGGGTCTTAGAGTGACACAGGATCTTTTGTATGTGTGACACATGAAAGTCAAATTATTGTGGCCTGAAAACGGGAAAGGAAGTCTAGCAGGACATGGGAAATTACAAAAAAATGAGATTGCTCACATACATAGTGCAAGCGAGATACAGGAATCTGACAAAACAATAAGCGGGATCCAGGATCAGAACCTCCCCTATGAGACCCCCATGATCTGTCATATTTTTCAATTATGGGCCAATCCCTAAAAAAAAAATATATGGCTAGTTTCACTTTGCTTAATTGTCATATTAGAATATAAATGAAGTGAAATGAAATAAATTGTTAGAGAAAGTTAAAGACCGTGTAAGTGTTCTGTCCATCTTCTACTTTTTTGTGATTGGGTATTGCAACTCGAATCATTTTGTGCAACTCAACTCCAACACATACTGCAATCCACCCAGATGAATGACTGTTTTTAACGTGTCCGGATTTTACAATCGCCTTAAACCGGAAGTGCTTGTTTCTGAAACTTTCCAAAAAATATTTATCTTATCGTCCAAAAATGTAAATACAGGAAGGGAAATCCACCTTTTTAATGAACTTTTCAATTAAGAAGTAAATAATGGAAGTCCAGAATATGGCTAAAGCTGATTACAACATTGAAAGAGATGAAGTCACAATTCTGAGTAAACATAGCTTTTGTGGTACAGGAAAGAGGATTGTTGGTGCTATTTCAGTATTGTTTATACAGTCAGACAACAACTACTCTGCTGGTAAACTGAAAACAATATAATAACTAACAAAATCTTCTGAAAAGAATAGAAAATTATATAGATAGTCTAAAATCCTGGTAGTTTTGGCGACTTTCCACCCTGATTTCCATTGAATTTGAAACCTGTGCATCTTTACCCTGCATATTTTTAGTTTTTATGTCAAAATATAAATAACAGGGGTACCATTATCATGATTATCAAAGGGTAGGAATACTCTACTGTTCAGTGATTTTGCTAGCGCTCGTCACTTTCGTATTTTACGAAAGGGTTTTCTCATTGACGAAAGTATTTCAAATCAATTTCGTCACTTTAATTTTGAAAGTGTAAAAAAAAATTCGCAATAAAAACTATAAATCTACCTGTCTTCATGTTTTTGACAAGTTTATGACCTCCAGGTAATTAACATTTTTAACAGGTGTTACAAGTTGTGATTACAACTAATCCGCTTATCGCCATCGGATGGGTCATTAATCCGTTAATTATTATTAAACCCCATAATTGAATGACCATCATAATTATTTCCCCAGGAAAACCAGTCAGTCGGCAAGTCATTTCAACAACCAGGAGTTTAGTTTCGTCAATTAATCAAAAATGTAACAACCCGGTCAGTTCGCATTTGAATTTCAATATTTTTCCAACAATCTGAAGTTCATTTGTCGTAGATTCGTCATTCGAAGGCATTTTCGTCATATTTGATTTAAATTTTCATCAAAAAACTTTCGACAATTTCCATTTAAAATAAAGAACTTTAATGTGTTTATTCAAAACTTTCACGAGTTAAACAGGTGCTTCCTGTATTGTGTTCTACGCATGCGTGAAAGTATTCCTTTGACTATTTATAGACTTTAAAAAAACTTAAAATACGAAATCATTTAATTTAGAATCAATTAAACGAGAGAGACAAATATCCCTTACTAAAGGAATTTAAATCAAAAAATGATAATTTCCTGATGAATCCGGACTCGGTTTGAATTTATTATCCACGTGTCACTTCCCGTTTTCGTTTCATTTTAAAACCGAAAGTAGTAAACGTGATCTATTGTTGATTTGTTTACAACCTACTTTCAGTCATTATTATAGTTCCAAAAGGATTTTACACATTTCCAACTTGAAAGAAATGATTCCAAATATCGATTTAGACCTTTTATATGGATAATGATTATGCAGTGAAATAATCATTGCAAGTTAATTTCTGCTGTGATTCCTTGTTTAAAAAAAATAGAATCCAACTGAATGACCCCTGGAACAAACTGAAGAGAAATTGTGAACTAAATTTCTGGATTCCATGTCAGAATCTTTCATAATATTGGCCAATACAGTCAAATCCTACAATAACTGCCAATCATGCTGGTGCCTCAATCCCTTAAAATCTGACAAAGTCAAAAGATGAAGCTAGTAATATACATCATTGGCCCCTTGCTTTTACACAAAATAAGGTTGATTTTAATAGCGCGCAAAAGTGACTAAAGCCCTCAAAATTCTAGCTTAAACCCTGCTGTTAGGAATCAATTTCTGCTACCGTTTGTGTCAAATTGGTTAAAATTTTATCTTGATTTGTCAAAACACAAATTCCCTATTAAAAGTGATTTGTCAGAGGTCTTCAATAATTATTTGTCATTATTTCTGGAAAGAACTTACTGTGATTCTTAAAATCGGTTGATTTCCTTTTTGTCTTGAACAGGTTAATAGAAAATGTCAAAAAATTACTGTTAACATCATCTTCATGATCTAGCCTGATTTTTCAACATTGTTGATCATGAAGGTACCCCTGGTATGGTCCTCTCATCATGCTTATCATTGTTTACACTTGATTGACCAAAGTTGATTAAATCAATTCCCCTATCTTTATTGTACATGTTGATAATATCATGTAACGATGTTATGTATACATTATGAATTGTCACGATATCAACTACATGTAAACATGGTAAATGTACATCAAAATATCACATGCACCAGGAGCATCTTTTCACCACAGACATGACAGAATACCCCAGAACAGCCAAAATAAACAACAGAACTACAAACAAATACACTTAAAGGATTACTACATCATGTACATGTACAAAATTGTATATAAAAATCAACATAACATCAAAATGCAATATAAACATGATAAATAACAGAATAAAAAATGTATATTATTTCTATGATTCAATCAATTTGATAAATGTAGGTTAGGGTTGTCTTCTTGGAATATGCCATATATACATTATATATAAATATGCATAGGAAGCAAATAAGATGGTGAATAACCTGAATATTTTTGTAAAATAATTTATTCTGTATATACTTCTTGTAATAACATGAATTATATTGAAATGATGAATCAAATAAAGAGATAAAAACATACATGAACAATGTTTTAAAAACTGTACCGTCTGGTGTGTCTTTTTTCTAAAATAACTGAATTTAACTCTTATAAACAATATCATTGTGATAATTATACTTTAATTCATCTATCATGTCTATCATGTCTATGGGGACTTTTATTTTATACTCACAATTTTAAACAGAATTTTAACTGAAACCATAATGATACTTAAGGACACTGAAACGTCTTCATTGGACTTCTTGTGTTGATTCAGTGAAAAATCTGTTTCATAAAAAACTTTTTTTTTTGTTCAGCATAGTTTGAACTACATGTAGAGTAGGAAAGTATTTTTGTAACTTTACATAGGATAATACTTCAATGTTCTTTAAAAAATGTTAAATTGATTTTTTCAGTTCTAATTATTTACTTGTCTTCATAGATGTATATGAAAGGTAATCTTTACAGAATCATCTGATGTTTAGGTAGCAATTTACCATGGTAACTACTAAACATGCTTAAAGAAATTTGATTAATTAATTGTTTCAATTCAATTCTGAATCAATGTTTTATTGAAGTCTCATCCTTCATTCTTTATTATTTTATCTTTATTTTCAGTTGAGACCTATAACAGTGATGCACCAGAGAAAAAATTACAACTTGAGATTCCTGCCTCCTTATCAATAATCAACCTACCTCATTTCAATGACTCTGTGTTACACAGATCTCACTTAACAGATAAATCCATCGAAAATATTGTCACAAAGAAGTTTATTAACAATTTAAATTCTTCAGCTGAAGAAAAAGCTGAGGAAGCAAAACATGGTAACTCTGAATCTGCATCAGACAAAAATGAAACAGATAAACAATCTTCTGAAGATGTGTCTAGTGTTTCTGTGCTGTTACAGTCACAAAATCAAGACGAAGAAGAAAACGAAGAAACAAATAGGCATTGGGAGGAAAACACAAACATTTCTAATGAAAGTACAGAATATACAAAAGTTTTGATTGATGCATCAACAAACACTGATATACCAGTTGAAACTGGTTTACACCATGAAGAAAAAGATTTAAAGATGTCTGTTGATGCATCAACAAATGAATCAATAGATGCATCAACAAATACAGATATACCAATGGTAAGTGCTTTACATGAGAAGGAAAAAGATTTAAAGATGTCTGTTGATGCATCAACAAATGAATCAATTGATGCATCAACAAATACAGATATACCAATGGTAAGTGCTTTACATGAGAAGGAAAAAGATTTAAAGATGTCTGTTGATGCATCAACAAATGAATCAATTGATGCATCAACAAATACAGATATACCAATGGAAAGTGCTTTACACCAGGAGGATAAAGATTTGAAGACATTTGTGGATGCCGCTACAAATGTATCACTTGATGTAGAAATGGACAGTGGTATACCATTGAAACGGAAGAGGACAGCAAGCAGTGAATCAAAAGAAACCATTGATCTTAGTGAACCTGAAAGTGCCAGTATGTTTATTATAACTGAAAATAAATCCTCTAGCGAGGAAGATTCGGAGTCGCAGGATTCAGTTGAACTTAAAAATACTAAACCTGATACCTTAAAAAATAAATCAAATACAGAATTATCTGAACAAAGAGAAATGGAAGTAAGCCAAGTCTCCCCGATAAGTGAAGATGTGATTAATGTTCTTGAGACCAACAGCACAGATAACGATTGTACAAGCAAAGATATTGACTTAGATAATGAAGAATTTAAGAATTCTACAAATGTGAGTGTCGTTGATTTGTCCAATACTCCTGTGTCTTATGCTAATTTACCATCTGAGCAAGTGATGGGTAGTAATAAAGAACATGGGGAATCAGTCCATAGAGCTAGTGCTAATACCTTCAGCCCTGAAAATTTCAGTGGAAAAACCAATGAAGTGCAAAGATTGCCTCAGTCATCAATCTTAGGAAATCAACGTCCTAAATTTATGAGATCATCATCGCTATCGAAGGGATTAAACAGAGCTACAATTG
The DNA here is from genome assembly GCA_019925275.1 of Mytilus edulis. Lineage (NCBI taxonomy): Eukaryota > Metazoa > Mollusca > Bivalvia > Mytilida > Mytilidae > Mytilus > Mytilus edulis. The sequence goes on from CM034355.1 coordinate 39,148,789, forward strand.
AAAAGTGTAAAATATGTAAGAGATCGGTTTCTTCTTTAGCTGACATGTTTCATCATAGTAAGATACACAATATCGGTATAAAATGTTGTGTATGTGGAATGAAGGCTTTTGATTGGGGTGTGATGAAACACCACTATACTTGGCATCTTCAGAGGAACGCGTTTAGATGTCCCCAGTGTCCAACTACATTCGGTAATAGAGATTTGCTTGCCGCACATATCAAAACACATAGTACAGCAAAAAGTGTAGTACATATGAAAAAACCCAAACTTCACCCTCCGGCTTCAAAATTTGTTCTTCCTAAGTCCGAACATAGCAATTTACCAAACCTAAGTGCAATAAATAGACAAGATTCAAAGCCGAACATCTCACCATTCAGTAATAATAAAGGAGGAAATTCTCACGGAAGACGAAAATTTACTCCATTTAGACAGCAAACTCCAGAACATATCTTTCAGACTGATCAGAATCAAAGACGTTCACCAAGTAATCAGCTTGCTGGTTCACAAAGTGGTACAAACATGATAAACGTAAATCATATATTGAATTATTCGTGTGGTTGTTGTGAAGAGAAGTTTGTCAATGTTGAGAAATTAAAAAGACATGTGCTAATGTATCACTCTGAACAAACCATGTCGGATTCAAGTTACACGCAAGACTTACAATCAAGTAGCTCATTTAATATCAGCAGAGCATCTACATGTACCTCAAATATAATCTTTGCTAATAATGAAAATTCTTCCTCTGCCATACCATATCCACCGGAAAATTCTGGAATGCTACAAATTAAAGTAGAAGAGCCAGAAATAATTGACATAGAGCAACTAGGCAAGTTCACAGAAAACTTGGAAAATTCTAGATCTAATACAGGCTCAGATCACTTTACTCAATTCAATAATCAGACAGCAGAACAGCTGCAACAAGAGGTAATGCAGTCCTTTATAGAGATATCTAACCTGGATCAGTCTCAAACACCGGGACGTCAAAGAAAATCGGCATGTCGTCTGGCAAATGTTGTACCAGTTTGCCGTATTTGTGGCATTTATTTGAATTCTTGGAATGAAATTTTGGAACATAGATTTGCTCACCCAGATGAAATTGGTCAGCAGCTAGCATGTACAGTATGCTCATCTGTGCTAAGTACTCGAGACAGTCTTAAACGTCATGCTATAAACCATATGGGTATCCGACATCAATGCCAATTTTGTAACAATGAATATAGCCGAAAAGACAGTCTATTAAACCACATGAGAAGTGCTCATGGTTATTCTAATAATTGAAAATAAATGTTTTTACAAAATTTTAAATTATGTTTTACGCATGTACTTGATTTACTTGTCATAATGACATTTACATGATTTATTAATTATTTTTATAGCAGAACCAAAAAATATAGAAGAGGTCACTGCCCTTTATTCTCATTGCAATGTAATTTATTGTTAAATGTCAAGTTTGTGTGATACATGTATGTAATATCTTCATGATCTTATTTAGTTGATTTAACATGTTTAAGAGTGTACTAAAAAATAGAGATCCTTTTTATGTTGTCACATTTTCCTAGGTAAGGGTTGGTAGGAGGGTATATCATCCCAAATTCCTGGAAAGAAACTCTGAATTCCCAAATTCCAGAAAAAAAAGGCCTACTCTACTGTGTCCTGAAAAAAATTAGTCATTAATTTTAGAGTCCCAATTCCTGTAAAGCCTTATTGCCACACGAATTAAGGCCTTATCCTGACATTCTGACCCTCTTTTTCATGATTTCTAGATCAAACATGTTTTTTTTCAAATTTGACCCACCTTTCAAATTTCAAACTCCTACAGACCTACATCATTTAACAAATCTAAATCCAACTTTCAAAAGACTGGGGGTTTTTTTGAGGGGGGGAGCAAATGTGACTCCAGGGGTTATCAAAAAAGCCACGAAAATTCAATAAGCACTACTTTTAAATTTTTGAAGATGTTTTAGTTATAATCATATATAAAATGTTTTGCTGAGAAAAGCCTGATACAACCACAGAGGCATGTACATTCACAGAAAATTGTATTATATATATACACACCTTTGAGAAGCTCCTCTTTTAATTCAATTTCTCTGATATCTAGTGTTTACCTGATTTAATGGAGTCATGTCTTTCATCCATAATCCTTTTTTCCAAATGTTCCACTGGACAGAAAATTGAAATTCCCATTAAAAAAAAAGGAATCTAATAACTCAAAAAATGATAGAATGACATGCAATACGTATATATCTTCAATGAAAGATTCTTCAAATGTTTATGTTTTCATTGTTTTACACATACAATTAAGCTTGTCAGTCAGTCTTTTTAGATTTTGTACTAATCTGTTGCATTCACATACATTTCATAATGCCCTATGTAATTTTTTAGCTTGCAAAATTATGAAAATCAAAAGATCTAGACTATACTTTTAAAAGTCATGAGTTTTAATATTTTATTTATAGCAATTGACATATGTAAATTTTACATGAAACAGGCATGATATATTTATTTAAGGTGGTACCTTACACAACAGGGAGATAACTCTGTAAAAATCAGCTCAACTTTTTCGTTGAAATGTAAACGAAATATTAGGCTTCTCAATGATCAAAATTAGTGTTTGTCAAACTGCTATATAACCATAAAATTAAAGTGGTTGGTTCAAATTTTTTGAATTTTTTATATTTTTGTCGAAGGGTCAAAGTAAACATTTTGTCAAAATTTTATGAAAATTAAACAACCCAAATTGATATTAGTCAAGGTGTTGGCCTTGGGTACCACCTTAAGTACCTTTTGTTATTATTTCGAAGGTTTGATCTACACACAACTGTTTATATTGTGTATTTACACAGCACTGTTAGCTTTATTTGTTTGTTTATTAAATGTAACAGTCTGTATATTTGAGTTTTAAAATGAACAAATTCCAAAAAGCAAGTTTAAATATTCAACAGGGTTTACTGTTACCATAAAAATTAAATAAATGATCAGATAATACGAGGCCATATAAAATATATGATCTATGTATGAAATCCAAAATGGTTTGTGCCAAACATAGAAATTAGTCTTAGAATTGGTTGAAGTGTGTAGCCTCTGATTTTATGCAACTGTCATACAATTGAAAGGTTTAGCTAGTTACAAAACCAATGAAAACCAGATGTTATCTAACAAATTATTTTTTTTTGGAAAAATGTATGTGTTTGATGAGCTTTTAATTTTGTTATTTGATGAGGGACTTTCCGTTTTGAATTTTCATTGCAACTCCATCATGTCCATCTAAATATTTTGGTAGAAATCAACACAAATTTCACAAACTGTTCGGCAAGTTAAGTTTTTAAAAATCTCTTATTTGATATACAGATATAGACTTTTGGAATTCCTGACAGTTAAGTTGTATTTTATTCAGTAGTTTATTTTTTGTAAAGCCTTAGCTTCTCTTCAACCATATATTAACTACAGAAACTAATAACGCTGTCACAAACCGTTGTCAAATTCCTTGATGGAAGATTATGTTGGTTGTAACACCTTCCCCTCTATCTTTGAAATATGTATTTTAATGATATAAAAAGCTCAAATTAGGCTGGAACCTTTTGTCCTTTTGTTTCAGAAATGAAAAAAAGTTTGTCTCCACCTTAGTACATATTTTTGTATATCAAGATAGCTTCTAATATGAAGGGTCACTTTATGCTCTTCAATTTTGTACTTGTTTGGTAACCATTTTGATCTGAGTGTCACTGTCACTGATGAGTCTTATGTAGATGAAATGCGCATCTGGCGTATTATATTATAATCCTGGTACCTTTGATAACTTTTTATGTAAGGAAATTCATATTTTGTTCAGATGGACAGCTAAATTTTTCTCACAAATTATTGTGATTTTTTTTTGGCTAAACTAAATTTAATATGAAGATTTCTACTCTTCAGGTCCGAGTACACAGTTATTTCATAGTGCATTTCTTTTAGACAATAAATGGAAATAAAAAAAATCCCACCTGTGCTTTCTCAATAATATTTTTACAGGGTGGTGTACTACTTTTGGGACAAATTATATCAAAATTATAGAAAACTTCATCAGCTCTAACTCAAAATATGGACAATTTTATGTTCAGGCGGTCTTGAAATCTTTTGACAGCTTCCAAAATGCTTATTTTTAACCTTTTTCAGCTTGACCAAATCACTACTTTACTTTAAAATTCCTGAATCAAATTTTTTCAGTGTAATTTTTTCCCCCTACTTGCTATTTGAACCATAAAACATAAAGAAATAAATTTGGAAGGGGGATAAAAAAAGATTGGCAAGTAACTTACTGTCCACACTAGGGACTATATTTGTGATCAAAGGACGATAAATGTGTACTCAAACCGTCATGTTGATTTCTTAAAATGAAGTGCTGGCATTGCATTACATTTTATATTTTGAATACAAACTTTTTTGTGTATCTATTCTATTCCTATATTATTTATGATGTTGTTCTATTATTAAAATCTATTTATAATATTTAATTTGTATATTTAGAATTAAGCATGTATTTATAGTGTGTGCAAGTTGGTACTGTAAATTCAGAAATTATTGCGTGCATTTATTATTGCGATTTTGTTGACCATTTTGGATTAAAATGTGATTTCAATTTTTGCGATATTGAGAAAAATGCTGTTTATTTCATATAAAAAATTTCAAAATGCGAGTTTAAATTATTGTGATTTATACTTTAGAGTTGTGAACCCTATTCAATATTTCAAAGTTTTTGAAGATTTTTTATGTATGGTCAAAAATGATGGTTGTGTTTGCATCCTGTATAACATGTGTCTTTTTCCTTCCGGTCCATCATAGGTTAAAATGGCATAATTTTCATATCTCAAAATGCCTTCTTAGCTATATAGACATAGCAAAAACAAAACTTTTTTTCAAGGGTGCATAAGCCATTGTCCAGATTTCCAACTAAAGTCACTGCTTTAATAAGAGTATTTGCAAAATGATGTTTTACATTTTTGTTTCATTCTCACTATTATGGTATATGTTTTGCTCAGTTAAAGGTCAAATCTTTAGTTATTTACGTCTTTTTCCTTTGACCTTTGGTGGATAGTTGTCATATTGGCAACAATACCATGTATAGATATAAGAAGATATGGTATGAGTGCCAATGAGACAACTCTCCATCCAAGTCACAATTTGTAAAAGTTAATCATTATAGGAAATAATAGGGTCTTTTTTTAATGAATTTTGTTGGTTGCATGTGAAGCCAATTGCTTGTGAAATAGTCTAAAAACCCTTCTTTCAATATGAGACTTGCCTCCTTTCTTGGCTGTTCTAAATTATAGGTATTTTCAAGGAAAAAAGGTTGTTTGATAATTTTTAGATAAAACAATTAATGTGCCCCATTTAGTTGGTTGAATTGTTGAGTTTAACATTATTTAAATTTAAAGCTGAATCAACCTTTGTTTTTTTTTTCCCCACTTTGATGGAGAAGACACACTGGTGTCATTAAGATGATGTTTAAATTTCACAGACAATTTTCTTTTTCTTTAAAGAATTTTTATAGTTTCAGTTAAATGATCATCTTGTTATTAATATCAATGGTTTGAAATATTTATAGGTATTAAAAAAAAAAACTTGAGATCTTAAAGACAGGTAAATACCTGACTATTTTGTATTTTTATCTATATATGTATGTTATCCAGAACATTATGTTTGTTAAAGTATGAATGTTTAGAATAGTAATTTTCATTTGTAAATCATGTTTGTATGATGAAAGTAAGTTATCATTATATTTTATAGAATGAATCAGAGCCATGAATCCAGCTTTTACAATTGTAGAATCATAACTGCATGTCAGAAGGTGCCAAATGTATCCTTTCCTGTTTTTTACAGTATAAACATTATATGTACTATATGCTGTGTTTAGTTTAATGTTTCTGCCAAAATCCCAGTAAGTTTGATAAAGCCTTGTTTCCCTAATCATTTGCAAAGATATAAGGAAAAAAATCAACAAACAGTCAAACATAATTCATAGATAACTCTTTCAAACAAAGTTAACCCGACACCATTTCTGACTCTTACACCCTTTGTTTTTGCTTCCTTATACTAGTATATGCTTATCGTGATATATTTAAAATTGTTTTTATGCCCCGCCTACGATAGTAGTAGGGGCATTATGTTTTCTGGTCTGTGCCTCCGTTCGTGCGTTCGTTCGTCCGTCCGTTCGTCTGTGCATCCATTCGTTTCAGGTTAAAGTTTTTGGTCAAGGTAGTTTTTGATGAAGCTGAAGTCCAATCATCTTGACACTAAGTACACATGTTCCTTATGATATGATCTTTCTTATTTTAAAACAAAATTAGACTTTTGACCCCATTTTCATGGTCCACTGAACATAGAAATTAAAAGTGTGAGTTTCAGGTTAAAGTTTTTGGTCAAGGTAGTTTTTGATGAAGCTGAAGTCCAATCAACTTGAAACTTAGTACACATGTTCCTTATGATATGATCTTTCTTATTTTAAAACAAAATTAGACTTTTGACCCCATTTTCATGGTCCACTGAACATAGAAATTAAAAGTGTGAGTTTCAGGTTAAAGTTTTTGGTCAAGGTAGTTTTTGATGAAGTTAAAGTCCAATCAACTTGAAACTTAGTACACATGTTCCCTATTGGTTGATTTTTTTACTTTTAAGGCCAAATTAGATTTCAAGGTCCATTGAACATGGAAAATGATAATGCGAGTGGGGCATCCGTGTACTTTGGACAAATTCTTGTTCTTCTTAACAGGAAGTTTCAAACATAAATATATTATGAAGAATGAGTATACTGTGTTTGTCCATGTATATATATCCGTAATATACTGGACAATTTATTTTCACGTCAGACAAACTCCTTTGTGCATGTGACTTCATATTCGATTAATTTATTTCAAAACGCCTTTATCTATTGATGGGCATTCCATTCCCTTTTGAAATTACTTAATTCTTCATAATATTTTTATATTCGTACAGAGAAGCTCTAAACAATGAATTAACTAGTTCTGTTGGTTGTTAGAAAGAAATATGCATGGCATAATGTATGAAAAAAGTTAATGAAATATCGAAAGAAATTTATTATGATATATGCCTCAAATTCATTTTCTATCTGGAATAATTTTGAATTCTGGAAAATTGATTAGAAATGTATGATGAAAACTAACCCAACTAAATGGGGTTAGCCATGCATGCATGGCTAAGGGGGGTTAGTTAGTTCATACTGAGATGATAGTGAAAGTAAAATTAACATTAGCCATGCACGCATGGCTAACCCTATCAGGGGCGTAGCTAGAAAGAAACGATCTGCAAGCAACTGCAATTTTTGGGACCCTTTTATGCAGATTTTTTTGTTTTTCGGTTTTCGGTCATTGAACGGTTAAAAGAGGAGCTGCATGTTGTGACGTACATTGGAGTTATAAACAATTCATGAATGCAAAACTATTTAGAAATTTTGACTTCTGAATAGAGTAAAGCATGATTAATTGAATATGTAAGCAACACATTTTTGTGATTCAGAATTTACTCAAAATTGTCCAAAATCTGCTCTTCGGGAACGTCTCTATTACTTTGTCAATATTCACACTGAAATCCTGATGAATATAATGCAGTAATGCTAGCGATAATAACCGAGCTGTAGTTGTTCATGGTTAATCATATATATGTTTTCAACAGATGTAGTACACTGAACGATCTCTTCGCGGTAGCACTCGTGTTCGCCATTGAGCGACCTCCCGATTGAATTTGACAAATTATATGCCAGGCCAGTTTCGTATGTGTCTAACAATGCAGAGATTTGTTCGTTTGTCGTATTACCGACAACACGAGGAAGCAGATAATGCGCATAGAAGCGATTTCCTGATGATATCAGACGCGACTCCAGTTCCATTATCATGTGGTCTATGAACGCAAAATATAATGAGACTTTCCAATACTGTTTTAGCGTGTTTGCTTTGGGGATTGGCTCTGGTAGTCTGTCGAACACATTGCCTCAGCATACTTTCAACAATATCAAAGGGTACTTATAAATCTAATGTCAATTGGTACATCGCAGTCCAAACAGTTAAACCGTACTCTGTAAAATGTGCCCCGAAACTACTAGAGTTTAACAAATTATTCAAATCTTGTAATAGATGCAAGTTACTGTTAGTCTTTTCATCTCCAATAAAACTTTAATTTTGAAACCAAAAAGCTATTTAATGACATTACATCATTAAAAAAAGCGATTACATATATGTGTTTCCTTTAAACATTTAATTTATAAATTTTTATTTTGCCATATTTTTTTTTGCTTGCCGAATTGATGTGCACGCAACTGCGTGTTGGCGTATAGGGAGCTACGCGCCTGCCTATTAAGTTGGGTTAGTTTTCATCATACATTTCTAATCAATTTTCCAGAATTCAAAATTATTCCAGATTCAAATAATTCCTTGTTTGAAGAACTTTAGCAAAGTGCCAAAGTGCCTCTTTATAGTAGGTACTCAGTTTTAAAAAGCTTAAATACATTTTAAATAAAATAGTCAGCTTTCTATAAGACCTAAGTCCCATATACGCCAGGTTATATGTTTGTCATGATAGAGTCATTGTTTCATCATAGTGATCAGGTGGCAGTGGCATTAGCTTTCTTCTTAAAAGCTTTATATTTTAGATGATGGAAGACCTGGATGCTTTATACTTTGTATATAGATGCCTAATGTTATGAAGTTTCCTTCTGTCACATGTCCATTGTCCTTGACCTCATTTTCATGGTTCATTGACTACTTGAAAAAAATTAAGATTTTTATACGACCGCAAAATAAAAAATAAAAATTGGTCGTATATTGGTATCACGTCGTCGTTGTCAGCATTGTTCAAAGACGGATTGTTTCCGGATAATAACTTTTGAATAAGTAATAAGAAATCAATAAAATTTTAACACAATGTTAATAACCACTTAAGGAAGCTTGGGATTGATTTTGGGGGTTATGGTCCCAAAGGTTTAGGAATTAGGGGACCAAAGGGGCAAAAAAACAGCATTTATCTAGTTTCAGGACAAAAAGTTGTGTATTAGTATTTCAATTGTTCTGAAATTGTACCACAATGTTTAATAACATAAGTAGAAGGTTGGGATTTATTTTAAGGGGTTATTGGGCAAACAGTTTAGGAATAAAAGGCCAAAAAGGGGCCAAAAACAAGTATTTTTCTAGTTTCCGGACAATAACTTGTGTGTAACTGTATGGATCTCTCTGACAGTGTACAACAAGGTTCCATATAACACAGGAGAGGCTGGGATTCAGTTTGGGGTTAATTTTCCCAAATATGTACAAAAAAGGGCCAAAAAGAAGCATTTTTCTAGTTTACATACAATAACTTGTGTTTAAGTGTATGGATCTCTATAATTTTTTACCAGAAGGTTCAATATCACTACAGGAAGGTTGGGTTTGATTTTGAGGGTTATGGTCCCTATAGTTTAGGAATTAGGGGCCAAAAAGGGGGCCCAAAGTAATCATTTTTGTAGTTTTCAAACAATAACTTATGTTTAAGTGTATGAATCTCTCTGAAATTAAACCACAAGTTTCCATACCACGAGGGATGGTAAGTATTGACTTTGGGGGTTATGGCTCAAAACGTTTTGGAATTAGAGCAAAAAAGGGGAAAAACTAGGTATTTCTGGTCAATGGACAATTGAGACAATTTAAAAGCAGTGTAAGGGAGGTAGTTCTAAAACATTTAACATACAATGTTAGGTATTTTCGGATTTACCTCCCTTACACTACTTGTATATTATGTATAAAGAAATGTCAGGTTTTGGACTAACTGCAAAAAATATTCTAACTTATAAAGGGAGAGTTGATGTCTTTTTCTGAGTATTCCTTCTGGTCGTGTTCAAAATAATTTTGTGGTTTGAAAATATGTTACCCGCAAGAATAATTCAATTAAAACATGATTCTCTCATTGAATTTTAACAAAGTCTATCGTTAAATGTTTCATCAATAAGGAAAATTTAAGTTTCCTCAAAATAACCCATACAAAATAGCTAATTCCTTAATTTAAATGTAATTTTTAAAACAAGGGGAAAAAGATCCGTGATCCCCCTTTTTTATATTGAGATTTGGAAGAACAACTGGCAGTTTTTGACAAAAATGTTAGAAAAATCTAGCATGGTTCAATAGCTTCTTTGTGAACAGTAACCGTCTATAAAGTAAATTGTGATAAAAAAAAAGGCAAGTCCAGCAACATCGTATACCAACTTGGAGATATATATTACAAATGTACATGTAAACTCACTTGTTACTGGAATGTGTCTACATAGAAATGGAAAGTTCATAATTTAAAAAAAATAAAATCAGACGTCTTTTTCGGTAAATGATATTTCCATCGATCCGTATAAGTCAAGATATGAAGCAGATAATCTGTATCTGTAGTATTGTTTATTTTAAATACAGTGTAACATCATTAAACTTTTGAATTGTACAAAAACGAACATAATAGATTTATTAGTAGGATGTCATTACTGGTATTCCAAACTTCCAAACGCACCTACATGACCTCTAGCATAGGAGCCGGCAGTGGGAAGTTACCCTCCTACCCACCCCCTAAAAAACACTCTAAAAGAGGGATATGTCTCCAATCTCAATTGTAGGGCCAAACAAGAGGGAAACCACTAACTCATTCGACCATATTCATGGTCACTTTCAAAAGTCCCTCAGAGATTCCGTAATATGTTAAACTATAAGAGCATATATATAATGTTGGAGAAACGTGGACACGGCATATGTAGCATAAATAGTAGTTATAATATAATCATAGCAACTAACCTTATAAAATCATCAGCTGCAAAAGATATAGTTTTAAGTAAAATGAGAATAAGAGAAGATAGGTTTTAGGGCAAGAAAATATTTCCTAAAAAGGTTTGAGGTCTGAAAAGACAAGGACTGGAAATATGAAACTGTTAGATCCCATTCTCGTTTTCCCGCTTAGGAAGCTACCATTTGATTTTTATGGGGGGCTAGGATGAAAAATTTTGTCCTGCATTTTTTTTTAGTTGTAATCTCTGTCCTGCCTTTTTATTTTTCACTCTATTCGGTCCTGCTTTTTTTTTTTTAGTTTATCCTGACTTTTTTTACATAAATTGTCATCCTGACTTTTTTTTTTTTACAAGTGTCTCGTCCTGCCTTTTTTTTTTTACTCAAAACTCCTGTCCTGCCTATTTTTTTCAAATTTCATCCTAGCCCCCACGCCGTCCCCCCCCCCATAAAAATCAAATGGTAGCTCCCTTATCCAATATATAGTCTGAATGAAAATCATGGCCGCCACATTAATTCATATTTACTTTTATTTACATGTGCTTGGTAAAAAGTCTACGCAAGCCTCAATTTATATAGTTATACCGGATCAGACTCATCCCGTGTGTGGAATTTGATATACTCATTGTCGCTTCCAGACTTACTGGTATCGTCTTTACCTGAAACAAATAACAGTTCAAAAAAGATATTGAGGTTCAAAAATACAATAAAAAAATGCAAACACAATATTCTCATATACAATTATTTAAGGGCAAATAGATCTAAAGCGAACAATACATTATAGTATTCAAATTTTTTCAATAAAATTATATCATATGATTAACCAGATCAAAAGCTTTCTTGAAATCTAAAAAAATAACACCATTTAATTCTCCATTATCTATATTTGACAAGATGGCCGTCAGCAGGGGACTTAGTTTAACATAGGACCCTTTGGGAAATGCATACACATGACTTCTTTTGGAGAACCACCCAATCGAATGCAACCAAACATGGCATGCATATTCCTTATGAGGTGCTGACCAAGTGTTGTCACTTTGTAGCCGATCCATCATCCAAGATGGCTGCTAGCGAAGGACTTAGTTAAACATAGAACCCTTTGGGAAATACATACAAATGTCTTCTTTTAGAGAACCACTGAATGGAATAAAACCAAACATAGCATGAATGTACCTTATGAGGTGCTGACCAAGTGTTGTTACTTTGTAGCCGATCCATCATCCAAGATGGCCACCAGCTGGGGACTTAGTTTAACATAGGACCCTACGGGAAATGCATACAACTGATTTCTTTTAGAGAACCACTGAATAGAATGAAACCAAACATGGCATTAATATTTCTCATGAGGTGCTTACAAAGTGTTGTTACTTTGTAGCCGATCCATCTTCCAAGATGACCGCCAGCAGGGGACTTAGTTTAACACAAGACCCTATGGGAAATGCATACCAATGACTGACTTCTTTTAGAGAACCAATGAATGGAATGAAACCAAACATTGCATGAATATTCCTTATGAGGTGCTGACCAAGTGTTGTTACTTTGTAGCCGATCCATCATCCAAGATGGCCGTCAGCAGGGGACTTTAAACATAGGACCATTTGGGAAATACATACAAATGTCTTCTTTTAGAGAACCACTGAATGGAATGAAACCAAACCTAGCATGAATGTTTCTTATCTGGTGCTGACCAAATATTGTTACTTTGTAGCCAAATTTTATCTTTTTTTATATGACTTCAAAAACCCAAGTAGAGTCAGGTGAGCGATACAGGCTCTTGAGAGCCTCTTGTTTTACTTTGTTCTGGATTTAATACTTAGGATACCACTGGTTTTAGCAATGAGAAAATTTTGCACCATACATATAGAACATAACTACCTTATGAATGTGTCGGTCCTTAGTAAGAAGCCTGTAAAACAGGGCTTGTAATTTTTTGGTGTATATCTTGATTGTCCGTTTGTACATTGATGTGGCCATTAGTATTGTTTAACATTTGTCATTTCATGGCAATTTCTAACTGATTTATGTATAGTTTGTATCTGATTGTAAAAATGTTTTATGGTAAGCTTTATTTCTTTTTCATCATTTTGTCTAGAGCTGGTGTCTGATTACCAATCATACCTCCCTTTTTGTTTCTTTTTTATGAATAATGACAACAGTTTGATTTTAATTTTTATGTATGTACATGTAACAATATAAAACAGTATATATACATGTATAATCTCATTCCATCATTCATATTGGTCATTGTTGGTATATATTTATCTTTAAGTTTAACAATGTACGGTGAAAGAGCTATCTTCTAACAGATACTTCATATTTTAGTTATTGTGAAACCACTGATTCAAAGGAAAAGTTTCACTTATTGCCCAAAATGGCCTAAAATATAAACTTTACCATAAAACTCCAAAAGGTTCACAATTTGGTTCGTAAATGGGTCTGTTTCAAAAGTCTCAACGCTCAATAAATCAGTTCTTTTTATAAAAGTACATTTTATGATCCAAATTTGTCAAAATGTGATGATTTGGGGCAATTTTCAGACCTGAAAGCTTTAAGCCTTTAGGAATAAAGATTTGGCCGCCACCTACCATCCAAAATGTTTTTCCAAATCTGATATATGTAATTCATCAATATAAAAACTTTTTGGATCTTGGATGGCAGCCAAGGTTAATTATGCCAAAAACAATTAAAGTTTTACCATAGTTATCTGTGGTATAATTTTCACAATTATTCAATGGTTTTGTTGTGTATGATTTTCGAAAAGAAAAATAAAGATGGCACGACCTGAACGAGTCTGCCTGATTTTTTTAAGTGACATATGAACAACAGAGTCAGTGTGGGGCCACTAAGCTGAACTGCCCGCTTTGCACCAGCCAATATAAATGAATGCCTAGGGTGGGAATCGAACCCACATACACCAACTCTGTTGTCCCTTTATTTTTAAATGAACAAAAAATTGTCAAGAACAAATTAAAAAAAAATTGTAAGGGTTCCGTGGAACCCAGTGTCTCGCCTACTTTTGCTGTAAGTCGCAGGCTTAACAAAAATGAGGAAAAAAAATCAATAAAAATATTCCTTTTGATACTATCTTTTGATTGTAAGAAGCTTCTGTCCAAGTTTGGTAAAAATCCAGGATAGTTTATGAATCTAATAAATGTTTTAAAATCTTTAACTGCAGACTGTATGTAATGTTAACTGGAAGAAAAACTAAGTCCATTTATAAGTAAAATACAGATACAAAATTTCCTTCTAGATACTAGCCTTTGATCATAAACAAGCTTCTGTCCAAGTTTGTTACATTTTTAAAATAGTAAAAGAAATTAAGTTATTTTTTTTTAAATTTTACCACAGAGTGCATAAATGTGTTGTTTCCTGGCAGAGAATCTAAGTCCATTTAAAAGTAAAATACCGAAAAAATGGATTTATTTTTTTACAAAATTTACTTCTTGATACTATCTAATGATCATAAACAAGCTTCTGTGCAAGTTTGGTGCAAACCCAAGATAGTATGAGAAAGTTATTAAAATTTTAAAAACTTTAACCACAGAGTGAATGTAATGTTTCCCCGCAGAAAAAATAAGTCCATTTATAAGTAAAATACAGAAAAAAGGAACTTTATTTTTGCAAACTTTACTTCTGGATACTATCTTATGATCCTAAACAAGCTTCTGTCCAAGTTTGGTAGAAATCCAGTATAGTTTAAGAAAGTAATTAAAATTTCAAAAACTTTAACCACAGAATGAATATTTGTGGACGCGCGCCGCCACCGCCGCCAATGACGACGAAGGAATGTAGGATCGCTTAGTCTCGATTTTTCGAATAAAGTCGAAGGCTCCACAAAAATGTATAAATGTGTTAAAATTTGATTATGAAATTATACATGAAAATATAGGTTGATTTTCGGTGATTCAGATGTCTACTTAGATTGTAGTCCCATATGCTCCACTGTACAGCTACATAAATATACAGAGTAAAAGGGTTTAAAATTGATGAGGCAGATTTTTTGGGGGAGGAGGGAGCTGAAGGCACACCCTTTTCAAGGAACTTCATGTATGGTAAATGCTTAGTCCTTTTTTTATATAGTTTTACACAAAATGTTGACTTGCTAGACCCCTGCCCCTTTAAATCTCCTGGATTCTCATCCAATTTGATATAAATCTAAACTGTTAACAAGGTTGCTTAAGTAATAACAATTATGTTTGGGAATTAAAAATAGATAGGTTCTTTTAAATGTAGCTTTTTGTTTAAATTATCTAGAATATACATGTACATGTACATGTGATTATAATCGTAGATATTTTAAATCACTGTTAAGTTGTTAACTAATGTGTGACTTGGGCTTCTGGTAAAAATTAAAACATGGAATTATTCATCCAAACTCACAGAAAGATTGTTGAGATTTATATTTCCACAGAATAATAAATTGACAATAAAAATTTAAACATTTCGAACATTTAACATTTTGATAAAATAAACTAATACACTAACCCTTTGCAATGTTGCAGTTCAACTTTTAATCAGGGAACTTTTAAAACATCTCTTGCAGTCATATACACTGCAGCAGAACATCCAATTTCTTTCTCTCTAACGTAACTCTTCAATGTATATGCGCATCCATCGCTGTGGAAAAATCTTGTCCAACCACCAAATTTTGAGCTTGTTTTTTTTTGTGGGAATGAGCACTGTTGAATATTTTAAGTATTACATTTGTCTGTGGCAAATAAGAGTGAGAAATATTATTAAAAAGAGAAACATTATTAAAAAGATAATCAGATGCTCCGCAAGGCACATCTTTATACGACTGCAGAGTTCGAACCCTGAACATTGGGGCAAGTATGGACACAACATTCAAGCTTGATACAGCTCTGAATTTGGATTGTGATTAAATAGTCGACACAACACACAGGTTTCTGACACATAATGAATGTGGTCGAAGAACTTAAAAACTTTAAATTTTAAATTGGACATTACCTATTATGGTCCAATATCCAAAATCTAAATACATGGTTAGATTCAGCATATCAAAGAACCCGAAGAATTCAATTTTTGATGAAATCAAATAAAGATCAATTTTGGACCCTTTAGACCTCAATCTGATAATCGGGCCCAAACATCAAAAATCTAAATACATGGTTAGCATATGTCAAAGAACCCCATATATGCAATTTTTGTTGAAAATTTTTGGACCGCAATTTGGACCAACTTGAAAACTGGGCCTATAATCAAAAATCCAAATACAGGTTTAGATTCAGCATATCAAAGAACCCCATGGATTCAATTTTTGATGAATTCAAACAAAGTTTAATTTTGGACCCTTTGGGCCCCTTATTCCTAAACTGTTGGGACCAAAACTCCCAAAATCAATCTCAACCTCCCTTTTATGGTCATAAACCTTTTGTTTAAATTTAATAGATTTCTTTTTACTTATACTTAAGTAATGGTGCGAAAACCAAGAAAAATGCTTATTTGGGCCCCTTTTTGGCCCCTTATTCCTAAACTGTTAGGACCTCAACTCCCAAAATCAATCTTAACCTTCCTTTTGTGTTCATCAACCTTGTGTTTAAATTTCATTGATTTCTATTTACTTATACTAAATTTATTGTGCGAAAACCAAGAACAATGCTTATTTCTGCCCTTTTTTTGGCCCCCAATTCCTAAACTGTTGGGACCAAAACTCCCAAAATCAATCCCAACCTTTCTTTAGTGGTCATAAACCTTGTGTCAACATTTCATAGATTTCTATTTACTTAAACTAAAGTTATAGTGTGAAAACCAAGAAAATGCTTATTTGGGCCCTTTTTGGCCATAATTCCCACTGTTGGGACCAAAACTTCCAAAATCAACCCCAACTTTCCTTTAATGGTCATAAACCTTGTGTGTAAATTTCATATATTTCTATTAACTTTTACTAAAGTTATAGTGCGAAAAACCTAAAGTTTTTGGACGCCGCTGACGATGCAAATGTGATACCAAAATATGACCAAAAAATTTTCAATTTTTGCGGTTGTATAAAAATGTTTGACTCATGCTTTAAAATCTATCTACTTTGTCTTTGAACAGGTTGGGCACAAGTCAGGAAATGTGGGATACATGTACATCATGTATTCCCTGCTTTCAGGGAACGTCCCTGTTTTTTGGTGTAAAACAAACCCAGTTAAAATGGGGTTTCGTTTTTTAATTCATGGCATGAAAATTACAAAAGGGCACGTTATAACTGCATCAGTAGAATTCGTAAATACTTATTAAAAATATTTTAGGAAATACAAAACATGAATATAAAGTGAAACCTTGTTTCTTCTAGAACTCGAAAAAACATACAAATCTTTGTTTAGGAATCAATTGACCAAGCTGCGTGATGCATGATCAAGGTGTAACTGAACATAACTGAATTATGTTCACTTCTGTTGAAAATTTTTATTCATTGAATTTTAATTCCCAAGTGATTACATACATGTATCTTTTTGTCATTTCATAATTGATAATCAAGGTATGAATTGGTGAACAAAATAGTTTTGTTGTGAGTTATGCATCAAATTAGACTTGAAATAAGCTTGATTTTTTAACTAAACAAGAATGTGTCCATAGTACACGGATGCCCCACTCGCGCTATCATTTTCTATGTTCAGTGGACCTTGAAATTGAGGTCAAAATTATAATTTGGAATTATAATTAAAAAGATCATATCTTAGGGAACATGTGTACTAAGTTTCAAGTTGATGTAACTTTAACTTCATCAAAAACTACCTTGACCAAAAACTTTAACCTGAACTTTGAACTATCATTTTCTATGTTCAGTGGACCATGAAATTGGGGTCAAAACTATAATTTGGCATTAAAATTAGAAAGATCATATCATGGGGAACATGTGTACTAAGTTTCAAGTTGATTGGACTTCAACTTCTTCAAAAACTACCTTGACCAAAACCTTTAACCTGAAGCGAACGGACGCACAGACGGACAAACGAACGGAGGCACAGACCAGAAAACATAATGCCCCTCTACTATCGTAGGTGGGGCATAAAAAACTCTTGCTATCATTAGGCATTGTTACCACAAGAACCCCCTATGAAGTCAATTGGATTGATTATCTCCCCTAAATACATTATACACAAAGTATAACCTACCGTTACCTCAAACCTGACAGCATAAAACAATCTTTTTGTTCACCCCCTATGAAGTCATTTGGATTGATTACCTCCCCTTAATACATTATAAACAAAGTATAACCTACCATTACCTCAAACCTGACAGTATAAAACAATCTCTATTGTTCACCTCCTGTAAAGTCATTTGGATTGAGTATCTCCCCTTTATACATTATACACAAACTATAACCTTCCGTTACCTCAAACCTGACAGCATAAAACAATTTCTTAGTTCACCCCCTATGAAGTAATTGAATTGATTATCTCCCTTTAATACATTATACACAAAGTATAACCTACTGTCACCTGAAACCTGACAGTATAAAACAAATTTTTATTGTTAACCCCCCATGAAGTAATTTGGATTAATTATCTCCCCTTAATACATTAAACACAAAGTATAACCTACCATTACCTCAAACCTGACAGTATAAACAATCTTTTTGTGCACCCCTATGAAGTCATTTGGGTTGATTATCTCCCCTTAATACATTATAAACAAAGTATAATCTACTGTTACCTCAAACCTGACAGCATAAAACAATTTTTTTCTTCAATCCCTATTAAGTCATTTGGATTAATTCTCATCTTAATACATTACACACAAAGTATAACCTACCATTACCTCAAACATTTATACAGTATAAAACAAATCTTTTTGTTCACCCCCTGTGAAGTCAATTGGATTGATTATCTCCCCTTAATACATTATACACACAGTATAATCTACCATTACCTTCAAGCTGACAGCATAAAACAATTTTTTGTTCACCCCATATTAAGTCATTTGGATTAATTATCTCTCCTTAATACATTATACACAAGGTATATATAACCTATGGCTACCTCAAACATGACAGTATCAAACAAATCTTTATTATTCACCACCTATGGAGTCATTTCAATTGATTATCTCCCCTTAATACATTATACACAAAGTATAACGGACCGTTACCTCAAACCTGACAGTATAAAACAAATCTTTATTGTCTACCCCTATGAAGTCATTTGGATTGATTATCTCCCCTTAACACATTATAAACAAAGTATAACCTACCATTACCTCAAACCTAACAGTATAAAAGGCCAAAAATAAAATATTGTTTGTTTCCCCTCACACGACCGACCCAGTAAAATCAACAAGACCCGAAAATTTTTATTGGGCATTCTTGTCCACTATTTATTTTTTGCTATGTTGGTTATTAGTGATATCTTTCCGATGCTGTAGTCAACGAGCGTTTTAAATCAAGGTATTTTTGCATTGAAGAGTCTACATGATTCGGAATCAAGGAAAACAAACAAAATGCTTTCCACACGATTTGTTTGTGTGCAAGGGTGATCTTTTTTTGAAAATAAAAATAAAAAACTGAAGCATCTTTGAACCCGCTGAGTGCATCTTGATTTGCTTTGTGTCTAACCTCTGTTCCTGTTTAAAGCATAAAATCTTAATATTTTGAGTAAAAATGGTCTGACTCGTGCTTTAAAATCTATCTACTTTGTCTTTGAACAGGTTGGGCACAAGTCAGGAAATGTGGGATACATGTATTTCCTGCTTTTAGGGAACGTCCCTGTTTTCTGGTGTAAAAAAAAAACCAGTTTAAATGGGATTTCATTTTTGGCATGAAAATTACAAAATGACACATTTTAACGTTATAACTGCATCAGTAGAATTTGTAAATACTTATTAAAAGTATTTTAGGAAATACAAAACATGAATATAAAGTGAAGCCTTGTTTCTTCTAGAACTCGAAAAAAACATACAAATCTTTGTTTAGGAATCAATTGACCAAGCTGCATGATCCAGGTGTAACTTAACATAACTGAATTATGTTCACTTCTATTGAAAATATTTATTCATTGAATTTTAATTCCCAAGTGATTAACATACATGTATCTTTTTGTCATCTCATAATTGATCATCAAGGTATGAATTAGTGAACAAAGGAATTGTTTTGTTGTGAGTAGACTTGAAATAAGCTTGATTTTCTAACTAAAAAAACACTTGCTATCATTAAGCATTGTTATCACAAGTAGAATGTGCACTTTTGTAGATTTCATTACATTAAATGAATAGGAAAAAAAAAAGAAGGTCCCTGTATACTGTTTTTTTTTTTTTAACACCAGAAAACTGTAGTGTACACTGAATTAGAATACAGGGAATACCCCAATTTTCTTGACTTCAGCCTTACCTGTTGAATTTTGTACAAATTAAATATAGAAAACCATATCAAGAAATAAAATAAAATAATTTGCCTACCTACCTACCCATACTCTAACAACCTCAGTCGGGAGAGGGGAAACAAAGATATTTTTAATGTTGGCCAAACAAATCTTTATTGTCGTCCCCTATGAAGTCATTTGGATTGATTCTCTCCCCTTAACACACATTATAAACAAAGCATAATTACCTCAAACCTGACAGTATAAAACAAATCTTTATTGTTCACCCCGTATGAAGTCATTTTGATTGATTATCTCCCTTTAATACATAATACACAAAGTATATATAACCTACCGTTACCTCAAACCTGACAGTATAAAACAAAACTATTGTTCACCTATAAAGTCATTTTGAATGATTATCTCCCCTTAATACATTATTCACAAAGTATACCATACCATTATAGTATAAAACAAATTTTTTGTTCTCACCCCCTATGAAGTCAATTGGATTGATTATCTCCCCTTAATACATTATACACAAGATATATATATTCTATGGCTACCTCAAACATGACAGTAACAAACAAATCTTTACTGTCACCCCCTATGAAGATATTATAAACATAGTATAACCTACCATTTCCTCAAATCTGACAGTATAAAACAAATCGTTTTTGTTCGACCCGCATGAAGTCATTTCGATTGATTATCTCCCCTTAATACATTTTACACAAAGTATAACCAATTATTACCTCAAACATTACAGTATCAAACTAATTTTTCTGTTCACCCTCTGTGAAGTTAATTGGATTGATTATCACCCCTTAATACATTATACACAAAGTATAACCTACCATTACCCCAAATATTACAGTATAAAACAATTTTTTAGTTCACCCCTATGAAGTCAATTGGATTGATTATCTCTCCTTAAGACATTATACACAAGGTATATATAAACTATGGTTACCTCAAACATGACAGTATAAAACAAATCTTTATTGTTTACCACCTATGAAGTCATTTGGATTGATTATCTCCCCTTAAAACATTATACATACTTAAAGAATAACCTACCATTACCTCAAAACTGACAGTATAAAACAAATCTTTATTGTCATCCCTCTATGAAGTCATTTGGATTGATTATCTCCCCTTAAAACATTATACACAAAGTATAACCTACCATTACCTCAAAACTGACAGTATAAAACAAATCTTTATTGTCACCCCCTATGAAGTCATTTGGATTGATTATCTCCCCTTAAAACATTATACATACACAAAGAATAACCTACCATTACCTCAAACCTGACAGAATCAAACAAATCTTTCTTGTCACCCCCTATGAAGTCATTTGGATTGATTATCTCCCCTTAAAACATTGTACACAAAGTATAACCTACCATTACCTCAAAACTGACAGTATAAAACAAATCTTTATTGTTCATCCCCTATGAAGTCATTTGGATTGATTATCTCCCCTTAACACATTATACATAAAGTATTACCTACCATTACCTCAAAAATGACAGTATAAAACATCTTTATTGTCACCCCCTATGAAGTCATTTGGATTGATTATCTCCCCTTAAAACATTATATACACAAAGTATAACCTACCATTACCTCAAAACTGACAGTATAAAACAAATCTTTATTGTCATCCCCTATGAAGTCATTTGGATTGATTATCTCCCCTTAAAACATTATACACAAAGAATAACCTGCCATTACCTCAAAACTGACAGTATAAAACAAATCTTTATTGTCATCCCCTATGAAGTCATTTGGATTGATTATCTCTCCTTAAGACATTATACACAAAGTATAACCTACCATTACCTCAAAACTGACAGTATAAAACAAATCTTTATTGTCACCCCCTATGAAGTCATTTGGATTGATTATCTCCCCTTAACACATTATACATAAAGTATAACCTACCATTACCTCAAAACTGACAGTATAAAACAAATCTTTATTGTCACCCCCTATGAAGTCATTTGGATTGATTATCTCCCCTTAAAACATTATACATACACAAAGTATAACCTACCATTACCTCAAAACTGACAGTATAAAACAAATCTTTATTGTCACCCCCTATGAAGTCATTTGGATTGATTATCTCCCCTTAAAACATTATATTATTAATTTGTATATTTATTAATAAATTTGATGTGTTTAGGGATAGTCACATGTTAAACTATATTTTCGAAGGTAGAGAGAAAACGGCGGATAGCAAAAAGCATATTGACCGGCAAAAAACATATTGCACGGTTATTTTTAGAATATCTAAAAACTGATATACTTTGTGACGTCATGTAATGAATTTCAGGATATTGTGTAACATTTTGAAACACATATCTGTGATCGATTATTTGACGAAAAAATCTTCAAATACATAAGATGTCCAAAAAAAAGTAAATGAAATAACATCTAATATGTTGTTATTTTCAAGGAGACAATGTAATATCTATAAAATTCCAACAAACCTAAATGACGATTTTGATACAAATATGGTCGGAAATTAATAATATAACAAATATAGCCTTTGTATGAGGTCAATACAGGATATATCGACCCAAAGAAGTATATCGACCTCGGACTTTGTCCTCAGTCAATATACTTCTTTCAGGTCAATATATCCTTGTATTGACCTCATACAAAGGCTATATTTGTATAATACACAAAGTATAACCTACCATTACCTCAAAACTTACAGTATAAAACAAATCTTTATTGTCACCCCCTATGAAGTCATTTGGATTGATTATTTCCCCTTAAAACATTATACACACAGTATAACATATTACAGTATAAAACAAATCTTTATTGTTCACCGCCTATGAAGTCATTTGGATTGATTATCTCCCCTTAAAACATTATACATACGCAGAGAATAACCTACCATAACCTCACAACTGATAGTATAAAACAAATCTTTATTGTCACCCCCTATGAAGTCATTTGGATTGATTATCTCCCCTTAAAACATTATACACAAAGTATAACCTACCATTACCTCAAAACTGACAGTATCAAACAAATCTTTATTGTCACCCCCTATGAAGTCATTTGGATTGATTATCTCCCCTTAAAACATTATACACACAGTATAACATATTACAGTATAAAACAAATCTTTATTGTTCACCCCCTATGAAGTCATTTGGAGTGATTATCTCCCCTTAAAACATTATACACAAAGTATAACCTACCATTACCTCAAACTGGACAGTATAAAACAAATCTTTATTGTCACCCCCTATGATGTCATTTGGATTGATTATCTCCCTTAAAACATTATACATACACAAAGAATAAACCTACCATTACCTCAAAACTGACAGTATAAAACAAATCTTTATTGTCACCCCCTATGAAGTCATTTGGATTGATTATCTCCCCTTAAGACATTATACATACACAAAGAATAACCTACCATAACCTCAAAACTGACAGTATAAAACAAATCTTTATTGTCACCCCCTATGAAGTCATTTGGATTGATTATCTCCCCTTAAAACATTATACATACACAAAGAATAACCTACCGTTACCTCAAAACTGACAGTATAAATAAAATCTTTATTGTCACCCCCTATGAAGTCATTTGGATTGATTATCTCCCCTTAAAACATTATACATAAATTATAACCTCTCATTACCTCAAAACTGACAGTATAAAACAAATCTTTATTGTCACCCCCTATGAAGTCATTTGGATTGATTATTTCCCCTTAAAACATTATACACACAGTATAACATATTACAGTATAAAATAAATCTTTATTGTTCACCCCCTATGAAGTCATTTGGATTGATTATCTCCCCTTAAAACATTATACATACACAAAGAATAACCTACCATTACCTCAAAACTGACAATATAAAACAAATCTTTATTGTCACCCCCTATGAAGTCATTTGGATTGATTATCTCCCCTTAAAACATTATACATACACAAAGAATAACCTACCATTACCTCAAACCTGACAGTATAAAACAAATCTTTATTGTCACCCCCTATGAAGTCATTTGGATTGATTAACTCCCCTTAAAACATTATACATACACAAAGAATAACCTACCATTACCTCAAAGCTGACAGTATAAAACAAATCTTTATTATTATACCTTACGTATATTTCAAACAATTCTATTGGGTGAAACGTAATCACGTGACATGAAATAATTCAGTTAATTTTCACTCAATCGAAGGAAGGACGAATAACCCTAAAGAATTTACACCAGCGGTGAATAACCCTATTATTCACCGGTGAATAACCTTTTGAGTTTGTTTATTTGTACTTGAGTTACCTCCCATAAAAATGACGTCACAAACTTAAATAAACAAAATGGCAGCGTTCACGTAACACTGGAAGCCCATCGAGAGACGAGGAAAATACAGCATTGGACATAGATAGAGCTGAGAGTGGCAGCAGCCAATGATGTCTCTTATAAACGGTCCTTTTCAGGGCCATCAATATTTTACAAAAAGATTCTACTTTTGTTGTATATTCGAGAAAATCGAACACAAATGTATTTTCATACGTCAGTCTGTGTTCGAAATGCACTTCCACTGTTAGTTCGGTATAATAAAACAATTGTGACCACTTAGAATCAATCAATATCCAAAATTGTCAACCCTCAAAAGTTATTTCACTTCAGGCTGCGCCCTCAATGAAATAACCTTCTCGTGTTGACAATTTTGGATATTCACCTCTTCAACGGGCCATAATTGTATATTGTCACCCCCTATGAAGTCATTTGGATTGATTATCTCCCCTTAAAACATTAAACATACAAAAAGAATAACCTATCATAACCTCAAAACTGACAGTATAAAACAAATCTTTTTTGTCACCCCCTATGAAGTCCTTTGGATTGATTATCTCCCCTTAAAACATTATACACAAAGTATAACCTCTCATTACCTCAAACTGACAGTATAAAACAAATCTTTATTGTCACCCCCTATGAAGTCATTTGAATTGATTATCTCCCCTTAAAACATTATACATACACAAAGAATAACCTACCATTACCTCAAAACTGACAGTATAAAACAAATCTTTATTGTTAACACCCTATGAAGTCATTTGGATTGATTATCTCCCCTTAAAACATTATACACAAAGAATAACCTACCATTACCTCAAAACTGACAGTATAAAACAAATCTTTATTGTCACCCCCTATGAATTCATTTGGATTGATTATCTCCCCTTAAAACATTATACATACACAAAGAATAACCTACCATTACCTCAAAACTGACAGCATAAAACAAATTTTTATTGTCACCCCTATGAAGTCATTTGGATTGATTATCTCCCCTTAAAACATTATACATACACAAAGAATAACCTACCATTACCTCAAAACTGACAGTATACAACAAATCTTTATTGTCACCCCCTATGAAGTCATTTGGATTGATTATCTCCCCTTAAAACATTATACACAAAGTATAACCTACCATTACCTCAAAACTGACAGTATAAAACAAATATTTATTGTTCACCCCTATGAAGTCATTTAGATTGATTATCTCCCCTTAAAACATTATACACAAAGAAAAACCTACCATTACCTCAAAACTGACAGTATAAAACAAATCTTTATTGTCACCCCCTATGAAGTCATTTGGATTGATTATCTCCCCTTAAAACATTATACATACACAAAGAATAACCTACCATTACCTTAAAACTGACAGTATAAAACAAATCTTTATTGTCACCCCCTATGAAGTCATTTGGATTGATAATCTCCCCTTAAAACACTATACACAAAGTATAACCTACCATTACCTCAAAACTGACAGTATAAAACAAATCTTTATTGTCACCCCCTATGAAGTCATTTGGATTGATTATCTCCCCTTAAAACATTATACATACACAAAGAATAACCTACCATTACCTCAAACCTGACAGTATAAAACAAATCTTTATTGTCACCCCCTATGAAGTCATTTGGATTGATTATCTCCCCTTAAAACATTATACACACAAAGAATAACCTTCCATTACCTCAAAACTGACAGTATAAAACAAATCTTTATTGTCGACCCTTATGAACTCATTTGGATTGATTATCTCCCCTTAAAACATTATACACAAAGTATAACCTACCATTACCTCAAAACTGACAGTATAAAACAAATATTTATTGTTCACCCCCTATGAATTCATTTGGATTGATTATCTCCCTTAAAACATTATGCATACACAAAGTATAACCTACCATTACCTCAAACCTGACAGTATAAAACAAATCTTTATTGTCACCCCCTATGAAGTCATTTGGATTGATTATCTCCCTTAAAACATTATACATACACAAATAACCTACCATTACCTCAAAACTGACAGTATAAAACAAATATTTATTGTCACCCCCTATGTAGTCATTTGGATTGATTATCTCCCCTTAATTTATACACAAAGTATAACCTACCATTACCTCAAAACTGACAGTATAAAACAAATCTTTATTGTCACCCCCTATGAAGTCATTTGAATTGATTATCTCCCCTTAAAACATTATACACAAGGTATATATAACCTATGTTTACATGTACCTCAAACCTGACAGTACTAAGCAAATCTTTATTGTGACACCACCTATGAAGTCATTTCAATTGATTATTTCCCTATAATACATTATACACAAAGTATAACTTACCGTTAATACCTCAAACCTGACAGTATAAAACAAATCTTTATTGTTCACCCCCTAGAAAGTTATTTGGATTGATTATCAATATCTCCCCTTAATACATTATACACAAAGTATATATAACCTACCGTTACCTCAAACCTGACAGTGTAAAACAAATCTTTATTGTTCACTCCCTATGAAGTCATTTAGATTGATTATCTCCTTTTAATACAATATACGCAAAGTATAACCTACCGTTACCTCAAATTGATAGTATAAAACAAATCTTTATTGTTCACCCCCTATGAAGTCATTTGGATTGATTATCTCCCCTTAATACTGTGACAAGTAACCCCCAGGGCATATATTTTTACAGAGGTTGACCCTGAGGTCACTCCAATGTCTTGCTATCGCCTAAATTTCTGCATTTGTGCAGAATGCAGAAATCTACTTGTTGTTTTGAGACTTTTAGTAGTCTAGTAAAATATAGGAACTCAAGGAACACAATACCAATATTTCATTTTAAATAATTCTTTGTCTTTGATTATACTGAATTAATGTTACCTGATGCATTGTGTTTCTTTTTTAACATTGAACATGACGTCATAACTTAAACAACGTCCCAAGTAAAATCTCTAACAACAGAATAAAAATCGGAAAAGTTACCGTATTTCTGTTTCTTTTTTTTTAACAATTATGTAAGTAACAAAAAAAAATTCATACAGACTTCGTCCCCATACACAGGCCTGCCTCATATTATATAAATACATGATACATACAACCATAATATTAATATAATATATAACAACAAACCAGTGTATTCTCTTTATTATTATTATATTAGTATAATAGTCCAAGGTTTGTATCACTACAATATGATAGTTATTACCATGAGGATGAATTTCCTGTCATTTATTCATCTTCCAAGCACGAACTTGTATCAGAAAAAAATATCTGTGAATTAACCTCAGTTTCAGGTATAACATGTGATCTGTTTCTGTGACATGTGCTTTTGACCATCCACAAGAACCTGCCCTGCGGTCATCTGATGTTCAGTACTTCAGTACTTTGATTTTATATTTGCTGTAAATATGTTTTTTCCTTTTTATAGATAAGATATATATATGTTTAAAATTGATGATAATGTTATTTATTCTATATGAGTGCTAAGTTCCTATGATAATAGAACTTTACTGTTTGTTTATTGTTTATGTAGAGATATTATCATAAAGTATTCCAAGTCAGGAATGTTTTCATTTTTGCATAAATTGTAAACATCAAGATTTTGTAAAAATACTTTGAATTTCCATATTTTTATGTTTATCTAGTCATTGCAAATGTTTTAATAATTGTGTTTGTTTATTAACTTGTACCAACAAATGGGTAGAAAATGAGGAATATTGTAATATTCAGATTTTTGAGACTTGCTTAATTTTGAGAAAGTTCCACAGGCACTTGTTTCTATCCATAGGAAGGTCGACTATTTATATGGATAGTCGACCTTCCTATGGATAGAAACAAGTGCCTGTGGAAAGTTCCCGTCCTTTTTCATCTGAAACTTTTTCGGGATCACTTTAGACATCTACTGTCTGTCAGTTTTGGACAATGACAGCCAAACTTACATATATACACTCTTTTCTAAATTCGAGTTCTAGAATTTACTTTTCCCCACTGAAGGTTATGCATTTTGTTTAAACTTGTCGATCTTCGTATCTGTTGACAGCATGTATCGCCATTACTTCAGACGAAAGGCTAACTCGAATAATTCTGCGCCCTCTAGCGGCCTATGTCCTCTCGAGGTTAATGTAGCGAACGATAGTGAGTCGGAATATAACGACTGGATTATTCGGGTTAACGAAAGGCTAGCGATTTCATTGGTCGATTAAAAGAATAAAGTATTTTACCTTAATTTTTGTTGAAACTGTTACAGAAATGTTTTATTTTACGATTAATTTTAGAAAATGTAAAAGTTTATATTTTAATAATTTTGTATTCTTTGTCGTTTTAACTTGATAAAGAATGGAGCCTTTTTGATTGGCTATCAGTGCAAGATGAGACACTTAAGGGTAGATAGTGACAGAATATAAGGGTGTCTTCCTCCTATTCCCACTTTTTAAAAATACTATTCCTTCTATTCCCACTTGCAAATAACAATAGATGTTTTGATAAATAATTTGTTTTTATAACAATCAGGGTTAATTAAAATTTCACTTAAGATTTACCTGTATTTTTTTGTAAAGCATAACATATTTGGTACACTGTTTAGGTATAATACCTTGTTTATTTGTAATATGTTTCTTTTTTCATCAAATAAATACTTAAAAATAGAGAAAAATTATGATAAATAGATTGGAGTTAGATTTGTTTTTAAACTTTTGAATTTGTACTTAAAAATAAAGAAAAATTATGATAAATAGATTGGAGTCAGATTTATTTTAAAATTTTTGAATTTGTAACTTTAAAAGTTCAATTTGTTATTGATCTCCTTAATAAGTTTACAAAGTTAGTTCAGTTCTGTACATTTTGGGGAATTCGTTAAGTCATAAAACTTCAATGTGTTTGTTCTATTTCTATTGTAAAATGCAATACATTGTTTTCTACAATTATCGAAAGCTGAACAATTAAAAATGTAATGGTATTCATCACAAATGGCATCTGAATTACACAATACAGATTTTCTGTTTTCTCTTTCTATGTTTTGCCATCTTCCAGTTTCTATTGGAAATCCAAATTTAAGAAATAAGGATATCTGCCGGTCATCCAAAATAAATATTTCTCAAACTCCAAAGTAACTTTAAATAAAAGATAATTTAATGCTTTTGGTGATTCCTGTTGGCTTAAGATGTGGAATAAAAGTATACTTTAAAATATAATTACTTGGACCAATAATCAAAGATATAAAATAATGGGTGAAAACTGTTAACTTTACTTCATTATTTATTTTGTTTAAAAAAAAAATCATACTGATGCAAAAATAACTTATTACCTGTTCTAATAAAAAAAAAAACACTGGTCAATTAACAGTTGATTAAAAATGTTTGTACAGTATAATCCTTTGTTTGCACAAGTTTTCCTTCTATTCCCACATGAAATTTTACCTTTTCTTACCAGATTTATAAAAAGTGGGAATAGAGGGAATGAACCAATATAAGTTCCCCTATAATATTTGTAACTTTTAGCATATAACAAAAGTTCAATTGGGAACTTTACTTAAATAATATTTTATCCAATGCTATAAGACAATTTCCTTCACAAAGGATAGAATATTACATAAGGAAAGTTCCCAATGGAACTTTTGTTATATGCTAAAAGTTCTTAGAATAAATATTATGGACAATGTTTTATATATTCATGATATCTATAATACTAAAATTATGAGGTCCAATTTGTCAGCCGTCATCACGTAAAAACGACGAATCAAAGAATTCAGCTTTATATATAACTAATATAGTACAAAGGTGTAGATTAAAAATTACACCACTCCAGGCCCTTTTGTTTTCCACGTAATTAATATTGCCAATAATTAAGAAGTTCCGGGTCGAGTCCGATACCGATACCAATAGTATATTTACCTGTTACCTATTACCTTATCTGTACGTTCCGCATCTAACAGGTGCACCACCAAACGGTGTATTTGGGATTATGCTATATACACGGATCATAATCACAGGGTTGACACTACTAAATTGTTACCTATTGTAGTATTTTAATCAGTAAGACTTTCCAAGATAACAATACGAATACTAAAAATCTGGACTAAAAATAAGGTGCATATATGAACCGTTTTCAATTTGTTAGCGGGCATGACATAAAACAGTGAATCAAAGAATTCAACTTTATTTATAACTAACATAGGACAATGCTGTTGATTAAAAAATACTCCATTCCAGGATCTTTTGTTATCCAAATAATTAATATTACCAATAATTGATAAGTTCCAGTTCGACGGGTTCAAACAGAAAGATTTGAAAGCAGAGAAAACTGTGTATCTTATAATCGGCATGACTATCAGATAAAAAATAATACTAAAATAAGGCTTGCACATAGTTATATACTTAAATCAGTCACGGACCCGCGATATCACGGGTGTGTTCTAGTTATAATGAAAGTTCCAGGAATATTTGTTATATTATAAAAGTTCTGGGAATATTTGTTATATTATAAAAGTTCTAGGAATATTTGATATATTATAAAAGTTCCAGGCATATTTGGAATATTGGCTATATTATAAATTTTCCAGGAATAGTTATCATGGTTATTAGATAATGAAAGTTCTTGAAATATTTATTGTATGATCAAAGTTTTAGGAATATATTCTACAATATTATTATGATTATTTCTAGCTACAAATGTATGGAATTAAATTTCCAATAATAAAGTAGACATTTTCACCTGAAATTTGCCACACGGTGGCTAACTTCATGCTTGACTAAAGTTTTAGCCTATCTTTCTTCATTGGTACAGACTAAAGGATCCTTTAGTTAAGTCACAGTGGGGCATGCAGTGATAAAATATTAAAAATATATATCCTAAGTAACCTTGCTTAGAATAAGAGCATGTAAAAGTTTTGTTGTATTCCTCCGACTCCATCTTTGTATGTACTACATGTACAGGTAAATATCATGTGAGGTGAACATTAATTGAGATTTAATCAGGTGTAAAGAAATCAAATAACACTCTTTCTTTAAAGGAACAAATATTTTGACACCATATGATATTTTAGTTCCAGGAAAATACCTTATGAAAGTGTAAATAATGTTATGTAATATTTGTTCCCAAGAACTTTTATTATCCATAGTTTTTTCCAGGGGGAACAAGTATTATGCGGAACAAATATATGTTCACAGATCCATCTTCTTTTTCTGGTATTTTTTTCCGTCCACGTTGGGACAACCTCAATTGAGTAGAATTTTCTTTCAATAATATCCATCACCACATTTATATACACTATATATATACACCATATCAAGGAATTGTATATTTAAATCATACAATTCCTTGACCAATTCCTTGACCATATATAATATACACAATATCAATCACAGTCACGGTAAAATTAGCACTAAATATTCCCGGCACACTAACAATATACTTATACCCAAAAACAATTAGCAAGGAGGCAATTGTGCATCAAGTCAATGAATAGTAACAGTTGGTTTATTGAAGTAAAAACAATCATGCTAAAATACGATCTAGGAAATGCAAGTGAGTGGCTAGATATTCAGATGAAAAAGGATGAACTGTTAAATAAAGCTAAAAAAAGGTATCAGTGCCTACTGGATTGAGCGAATAACATCTCTAGCTAAGCTCTATACCGGCCTTCGATACCTTAACAGTGATATATTCATGCCAGGAAAAATACATCCAATATTGCGAATCAAGCACCAATCTCCACTGAAGAGACAGCAAGAGAGTACCTACCAAGGTCAAACTATTAACTGGAACTTATATGCTACAACCTTTTAAGATATAAGCCGATATACAAAGAAGGAACTGAAGATCATTGTATAGCCTGTGACTGTAAAGAAGAGACATTAGAACATTTGCTTATAGAATGTGAAGCGTGGAATTACCTGCGATATCCAATACTACAAACAATTAAGAACCTACTAACCACAAATGGGAATGTGCGTGAAGAAGATCTCACATGTGAAATGACAATTCAAGTATTAATGGACATTACAAAAATACAAAAGATATACAGAGCCACATCTGACCTGATGTCTCAAATAGAACTCCAACCAAGAAGACTAGTGTTCCTCATACACGACTTCTTATTAAATCTTAAGAGTTTCAGTTCATAAATATTCTGTGAATTAACTGATAATAGTTGTAAAAACATCATCTTTCATTTGCTCTCATAATATACAGTGAATAAATTAGAGTCAAATTAACTTTAAAGACATATAAAGGCGAATTTATCAAGGTCAAAGACCAAAAATCTTGCCGTCTGTTTTTCATTTTGTGAATTATCTAAAAAGTGAATATGTGACCTAATCTGTAAATGTTATCACATTAAATATCAGTAGACCAAATAAAAAAAAATTATATTAGAGAGAGAGAGAGAGAGAGAGAGAGAGAGAGAGAGAGAGAGAGAGAGAGAGAGAGAGAGAGAGAGAGAGAGAGAGAGAGAGAGAGAGAGAGAGAGCTTAACAATGTAATTTTAACACACTATTTTTAACACACTACTAGCTCCTTCTCGCCGTGGTGTACCACTCGGTGTTGACTTTTATAATTTCATTTTGAAAAGTGACATTATCAAAAGGATGTTTCGTTGAGAGGACAGTTTTTGTTGGTTTTGTACGATAAACGATGGTTATTGAGCCGAATATTAAATTTTTCCATTGTTTCTCCCACATACTGAATGCCACAAGTGTCACATGTTAATATATAAATTGAGTTCTCCGTTTTACAGTTGGAATTGGAGTAGATGGTATAATTTTGTTTAGTAACGGAGCTGATGAAAGAACTGCTTGTATATAGCAGCTTTACAACACAAACAGTTCCTTCGACCACATTGTCTGTAGCAACCGGACGATGGAGTAGGCTGCTTTGCTAATACAGATGTCACTAATTTGTCACGGATGTTTTTAGGTCTTCTGAAGGCCATGACTGGTGGTGATGAAAAAACTTTTTTTAGATTTAAATCATTTTCTATAATTTTCCAATGCTTCTGAATAATGGATGATACATTTTTAAAATCAGGATGGTAAGTGAGTACAAGGGGTGTTCTGTTAGCTGCTTTATTTTTATCTTTGTACTCGACGACTAGTTTTGTTTGCTCTTTCGAAAGCGCTATCAATGATGTTGTTATCGTATCCTCGAACAACTAGATGTTTACGAAGTTGTCCAAGTCTAGCATTTTTCGTATTTTCAGTAGAGCATATTCTCTTGATTCGCAATGCCTGGCTAAATGGGATACCACGGGAGCAGTGTTTAGGATGGCAACTTTTAGGAAAAAGGAATTAATGTTTGTCCGTTTGTTTAGTATGAAGGTCCGTTATAATGGTTCCGTTCTTTATGTAACTCGTAGTATCGAGGAAGTTTATTTTCTCAATAGATGATTCATATGTAAATTTTATTGAATGGTGGAAAGAGTTACAGTGTTCTAGAAAATCATTAAGATGTTCTTGTGAATCTGTCCATTTGAAATCAATGTCGTCAATGAATCGGAACCACGATAAGGGCTGATATGGAGCACTAGCCAAGAGGCGTTTTTCAAGTTGGCCCATAAATATGTTGGAATATGACGGGGCAATTTTTTTGTCCATACTAGTACCGTCCATACTAGTACCGTCTATCTGGAGATAGTGTTTGTCATTGAAAGAGAAGTTGTTATTCTCCAGTACTAGTTTCAGAAGTGTAACAAGGCACTCAGTAGGAGGATTTCAGTACGAGTGTTCCATGCCTCTTCACACGCTGCTATTCCTTCGTCTTGTGGAATGTTGGTATTTAAAGAAGACACGTCCATGGATGCAAGTATAGTATTGCTTGGTAAAGGATTGAGGCTTTCCATTTTCTTTAGATAATCAGTTGTATCTTGAATGAAGACAAAATTTTCTTGATGGTCAGATACTCTCAATAAGACCACAAAGTATAAAAAAAAATTTGATCTTCTGGGGTTGTTCGTTTAGATGAGGTTCTTAAGCTGTGAAAAAGTTAATATCATGAGAGGATAAAAAATCCTCTTTTTCAAATTTTTAAATTTGGGAAGCGTAAAACTTTTTTTATTTCTCTGCAATAAGATTCATATTTTAGAACTTGAAAGGTGAAAATTAAATTGGGCCTATAAAGTGTGTCATTGGCTATATACCTCTCCACATCATACAAAGCTTGTAAATATATTAGATGAACTATAATTAACCTTTTATTTCTGACAATCGTTTCATTTCTTAATCTAATTGTACCGCTATTAGTAAATTGAATTTTATAAGCAATACAATTGAGAATGGAAATGGGGAATGTGTCAAAGAGACAACAACCCGACCAAATAAAAAACAACAGCAGAGGGTCACCAACAGGTCTTCAATGTAGCGAGAAATTCCCGCACCCAGAGGCGTCCTTCAGCTGGCCCCTAAACAAATATATACTAGTCCAGTGATAATGAACGCCATACTAATTTCCAAATTGTACACAAGAAACTAAAATTAAAATAATACAAGACTAACAAAGGCCAGAGGCTCCTGACTTGAGACAGGCGCAAAAATTCGGCGGGGTTAAACATGTTTGTGAGATCTCAACCCTCCCCCTATACCTCTAACCAATGTAGAAAAGTAAACGCACAACAATACGCACATTAAAATTCAGTTCAAGAGAACCCCGAGTCTGATGTCAGAAGATGTAACCAAAGAAAATAAACAAAATGACAATAATACATAAATAACAACCGACTACTAGCAGTTAACTGACATGCCAGCTCCAGACTTCAATTAAACTGACTAAAAGATTATGATTTCATCATATGAACATCAGGCACAATCCTTCCCGTTAGGGGTTAAGTATCATACCATCATAACATATATGAGAAGAACATAACCCAGACCCGTTTAACTTGTTATTCCCGACAAACTTTTTATATAGTAAAGCAAAATATATATCTTCCTCCTTTTCAATCTAATTAAAAACCGATCTCTCATCGCTCCTGTTTCTGATATGTCGCGACATATCAGAAACAGGAGCGATGAGAGATCGGTTTTTAATTAGATTGCCTCCTTTTCGAATCTAAATGGGGAAACGTTGCATTTTATTACGTTTTATGTCAATTGGTCTCTGGTAGAGAGTTGTGTCATTGGCACTCATCATACCATATATATCTTCTCATTTCATATAGATTTATGCATTACGCAAATACGATATATTTTGTTGTTTGTTGCTTACGTTACTTTCAGTGGGAAATATTTCATGCATATTCAGTACATCTAATCATTAAGAAGTATCCATATTGATATGCAAAACAAAAATTACAAGCGAAATAAAAAAACGTATCCCAAATAATCATTAATCGCCGTAAAACGTAAGAAATTGACGTTACCATTTGAGACGCAATATCGTGCTTAACGTCATAGCACACGGTTCAGTTGGTACGGTTCCGACCGTAACAATTTTTACTGCAGGTACGGAAAACCGTACCAAAAAAAAAAATCAAAATATAAAAAAAATATGCTAGAATATTATGCAAACACTCCAGACAGTAAACGTATTACATTTACCTCTGCCTGTTTTCTTCAAGAAAGGTAAAAAAAAACGTCACTCAACATTAAAAGTACTGAGCACGACAGTGTACGTAACCGCAGTATTACCGCAATCAGTTTATTGATTAGCAATCACAATAAAGGATTAATACATCGGAATTGTCTGGGTGCTGTTGAGAATAATGTGGTGTGTTGTTATTGGTTCATGCGTCTGTGAGCTTGTAACTTGGCGTGTTTGTTTGATGTGTGGAATTGCTTTGCTGAACTACTTGTGACTGCAATTGTAATGTGTGCGACCAACATATGTCTGACCAATAAATTGACTGATAACCACTGACTGGTTGGTGATTCTGACTGATAACTTCTGGAAAATACAGATGTCCCCATGCAAGTCACTGAGTGTTCCGGAAATGGACGTTTCAACAACCAAAGAACTTTTTATAGATAATTATCAATTTTTCAATACTTGCGAAACGCGAGGACGCGTATTAATCGCTTTATCATATACTTCCGACAATAGTTTTATGTAAGGCAAATAAACTAATGCAATAACTAAAACAGTCAAACACTTTATAATAATCTTTATTGCAAAATTACACCCATGAGGGTCAAGCAATACAATTAAACAATAATTTTATACTATACAATGCAATACAGTGAAATACAATGTAATACAATGAAATACAAAATAATACAATACAATATATAGAATAATAGAACATTAGAGTTCAATTATAAATGTATGTAAAAAACACCATCATAACCTTGCCTGACACGGGTCTGACTCCCTCAGTTCTAAAGACTGTTTTATGAAGACTCCAATATGACAAACAAGTTCAGGGATGGGGTTTAGAATGTGTTTAAGTTTATTGAATGCATCAAGATGTTGAAATAATGGTACATAGTCTTTTAGATAAGCAAAAAGATTAGAACGCAAAGATAAGTTAATGTCACAATACAAAAAGAAATAAAATTCATCATCTAGGACTTCACATTTTTTACATAATCTTTGTGCTCTTGGAATGTTTCTGTACCTTCCTAATTCAATGCCTAGGGAATGATCACTTAGTCTAAATTTTGAGAGTAACTGCCTATGTATAAAATTATTGCAATTTAAATATTCCTCAGACTGACAATTATTTTTTAATTTCCCATAAAGACAAAGTTTGGATGAGGAATCCATTTTTGAAAGTTTAATTAAAGTATTTTTTTCATATTCCTCTGAAACACACTTTTTTATATTACATTTTAACATGTTTTTTGATTGTTTAAAAGGTACATTATTATTAGAGTAAATTTCTGGGTTTATTTTCATCTCTTTAAAAATTTTATCTGCAAATGAGTACCAAGAATAAATTCCTTCTGAATGTAAATTTATGTTTGTTTGTAGAGATTCTTTAACCAGGGGATTAATATCATTACAATTTATTCTATAAAAATACATGAGTGTTTGAGTTTTTATATAGGAGTCCAAAGTAAATCTACCTAATTCTGATCTAGCACCTATGTTAGTGGCTGTCTTTTTCAGTCTAATTAAAATTATGAATCAAATATACTATAGTTGTCCAACAGCATCATTAACTCCTTATATATTTATGGTAACATATCCTATAGAGGCATTTTGAAACATTGAAAATTTGGAAGAGTTTTACGATCATTACTACTCAATGTTTGTTGTACTGATAGAGCTTGACGACAACGGCCGTATCGAAGGACTTGCTTTCCAACTGAAATGATTCATAATTGTCAATGGCATTTGTTAGCAAGTATTAAACTATCCCCACAAAAGTTCCCGTAAATTTTGACGTCGTCATAAAAAAACATCTGACGTCACAATGGAAAAGTAAACAACCGATACCGGAAACACCGGAAGTAACTTGCACGAGAGGCACTGATATGGGTTTTTTGCACGAGAGGCACTTGATATGGGTTATCAGCCCGGGTGGGAAGATATGGCTTGTGCACTTCCGCCCATTACACATATGCAAAAGCTATCATATTAATGCTAAGTATATGATAAACAAAAATAAACCTGAACAAAAAATTACAAAGGACATATTTTTTAATGATTTTTATGGTCAGAATTTTTGAATTATATCCTGTGGAGAGTGACATTTTTCACTATCTTTCGGGGTTGGGGACTTGACGGGAAAACGAATCACACTTGCCACCCCGAAAATCACACCACACATGTGCAAGTGTCTCAGCTTCAAAATGAGCTATCCTACATATCCAAGTTTACGATATGGCCTGAGCAACAGAAAAAAAACGTTAACATTACCGCCTATGGAGAATCTATTACGCATATATGGCCTCTCTTTTACTATCAATCTATAGTATATCCTTTACATACTGAAAAACCTATCTCATACGAATTAGATGACCTTCGTAATACTACACATTCAGATTTCAGACCTAATCATTCTTGCACGTTACAAAATTAGTAGATGAATGTTTAACAAGTCAAAGAAGCGATTTTCTGATAACTTGACGCGACTCCACTCTCCAGTTGCCTTATCATATGGTCTATGAACGCAAAAAATAATGAGACTTTCCAATACTGTTTTGGCGAGGTTGCAGGGTGATTGGCTCCGGTATAGTCTGTCAACCACATCGCCTCGGCATATTTTCAACGATATCGAAGGGATCTGATAATTCTAATGCCGATTGGTACATCTCATTCCAAACTGATGAACTGTACACTGTAAAATGTGCTCCAAAACTACATATAGACTGAGTATTACAAATTCAAAAGTAAATATCTTGTAAAAGATACAAGTAACCTTCCGATTTTGTCATAATCTCCAAAAAAAAAATTATTTTGAAACCAAATGTCGATCGTTATTAATGATATTTCATCAATTAAAATAAGTGACAATATAGGTGTTTCCTTTAACATTCAATTTATAAATTTTTATTTGCCATTTCTTTTTTTGCATGCCGAATCAATGTGCACGCAACTTCGGAGCTACGATCTTTTTCTGAATGAACAGCTTCATCAACACTTGTAACTAGGTTGTCAAACTAATATCCGGGATAGACGGAAAAGACACCAACAGTCTCCGATTCTGATTGACCAACTCATCTCTTTCTCTCTTTTTTGTTGTTGTGAAAACGACGTGGATGCACGTGCTGTCGTGCCTCCGGGTAGCTACGCCCCTGCCAATTGTTTTGAATGCTATGAGGTTTATATCTACATCATCTGGAATCAAAACTTGCAATAATTAATCAAAAGAAAAACTGCATGCAGGCTTCTTCGACTGTGGAAATGTTTCGAAACTGAACTAGCAACATCATGTTGAGATTTTCCAAATTAGCTGGCGATTGTTGCTGGCTATGGCATTCTCCAGATTATCTATCAGTTTCAGTGTATTCAGTCTGTGTCAGATTGACGTGTGACAACGATGCTGTTACTAGAATGTTTGTTACTGTGCAACAGGTTCTGTTGCTGAAACTGGCGAAGATGCCGAAACGAATGACAGTGACCGAAGACTGGTCCCCTGTCTATTGAACATAAATCCATTGGCAGAACTAAATCACAGATTGGTAGGCGGCGAATACAAACGAAGACTTTCAGTATGAATTTTTATTTATACATGTCCTGGACAAGAACTGATAAACAGATATTGAAAAGAATTATCTACAGTTGTATGTACGACATTAACGGATTAAAATAATTATGAAATGATATAGTTGTGTAACATAAATTAACACATTCCCTTGTATATTTTTTCTCACAGTTTTAGATTTAAAAAAATGACACACATGAAACATCTTTAAGAATGCAAATCAAAGCACATTGTCTGTTGACATAGATAGAAATCGTCTGAAAGATTAAATAGTAACTCAGTATGAATAATATAAGAAACAAGTCTAAATTTCCGAAATAAGAAATACATAAATTGGTCCGACTTTTTCCACGTTCACAGATTTCTCCCTCCTCGGACTCCGTCTCGGGCTGATATGGGGGTCTCGGGATGATACCCAGGCTGATATGGAAAAGGCCATGTATTAATCTCTATATACTTTTTTCCACGTCACATCAGCTCTATAAAACACCAGTTCTACTTCATTTATGTCAATTTTTAAAATCACAGCTCCCACATATGCATGGCGGACAAATTTTTAATGAGAGTCAAAAATCTCATCTCAAGGTCCTTTAGGGATATTTTCCCATATATACCAACGGGATATTCAAACTCATTAGTCGAAATTAAACTGACCACATCATGGCGAATAGAGAATAGGAAGAATAGGAAGACCAAAAGACCAACAATAGCATAGAAAACTATAGACTGAGCAACACAACCAAATCAAAATCCGAGATTGATCCGAGGCTCAGATGCTCCCAAATGGTACCGTAATCAGATCCTGCTACCTATGTGGCATCTTTCGTATTGCTCATGTAAGTACAAACCAAGTGATAAGTTTATTTCGGTTGGTCACATTCGAGAAAGAAAGGACGGGATTGTGGTTACGACGATTGGATATCCGTCGTCATCTGTGAAACATATGAAATATTCCATAACGGTCAACCAACTTGTGGCGGTGTCTGTAACATTTTCGGAGGCAGAATTTACGGGGCGCCGAATGGGACTCTTGTGGTTTTGTACTCAAAATTCAATTTTGTACGGACAAAAGTGACTTTTGTTCAACAAAATTAAGTTCAGTTTAACAAAATTTGTATCATACTACAAATTTAAAATTTTGTCATACAAAATTATCTATCAGCGGACAAAAGTCACTTTTGTCATGACAAAATTCATTTTTGTTACACAGACTTGAATTTTGTTACCTAATTTGAAAATTGGGCGACAAAAGTCAATTTTGTATTCAAATTAGTTTAGTTTGGTTTCTGTGAACTAATTTGCATACAAAATCGACTTTTGTTACTTAAAAATTGACAAAAATGAATTTTGTCTCAACAAAATTGACAAAATTGACTTTTGTCTCAAAAAAATTGACAAAATTGAATTTTGTCTCAACAAAATTGACAAAATTGACTTTTGTCTCAACAAAATTGACAAAATTGACTTTTGTCTCAACAAAATTGACAAAATTGACTTTGTCTCAACAAAATTGACAAAATTGACTTTTGTCTCAACAAAATTGACAAAATTGAATTTTGTCTCAACAAAATTGATTTTTGTCTCACGAAAGTCAATTTTGTCACATAAAAGTCAATTTTGTTGTTACAAAATTGAATTTTGTCGTCACAAAAATGAATTTTGTCGTCACAAAATTGACTTTTGTCTCAACAAAATTGACAAAATTGACTTTTGTCTCAACAAAATTAACAAAATTGACTTTTGTCTCAACAAAATTAACAAAATTGACTTTTGTCTCAACAAAATTGATTTTTGTCTCAACAAAATTGACAGAATTGACTTTTGTCATAACAAAATTAACAAAATTGACTTTTGTCTCAACAAAATTGACAAAATTGAATTTTGTCTCACAAAAGTCAATTTTGTCTCACAAAATTGAATCTTACCTCACACAATTGACTTTTGTGATTTAATTTCCATATCAGGTAACAAAAGTTAATTTTGTATGCAAATATGTTTATATTTGCATACCTTTTAGACAAAATTGACTTTTGTCATGACAAATATGAATTTTGTCTACAAAAATGAATTTTGTCATGACAAAAAGGAATTTTGTCTACACAAATGAATTTTGTCATCACAAAATTGAAGTTCTCACAAAACAAGTCTGTAGCACATAGTTTTGTAAGACAAAAATGATTTTGTTATGACAGAATTGAATTTTGTACAAAACCACAAGAGTCCCATTCGGCGCCCCGTAGAATTAAACGTCAACACTTGGAG
Source organism: Mytilus edulis (assembly GCA_019925275.1). NCBI lineage: Eukaryota > Metazoa > Mollusca > Bivalvia > Mytilida > Mytilidae > Mytilus > Mytilus edulis. Next base: position 39,190,572 of record CM034355.1, read on the forward strand.
CATCAGTCACCCTTTATAGAGGAAATCGTTATATGGATACGCTAGACCTAGAAAGATGATCTTAATCAATAGGAGATATTTTCTCCCTATGCAGGCGCTGGAATGAAAAGTTCACAATTGTGAAACTGAAATCCTCTCTTTTGTCACAAAGTTTTATTCTCAAACGACCATCATTTTTAAATTTCTTTGTCTAGATATATATATAAGGGAGACTTAACTGTATCTGGTGTATCCTGTATGTCATGTTCGATTGGATAGATGCGTACAAAAAAATAGTGAGAGGACATATTCTATATGTATAGCCGCGGAACGTGAAGTTGAAAGGTTAATGTAAGTATCTTCTTTTCGTTCTTCATTAGAAAAAATAGTCTATGAAGTCAGCCTCATATGAATAAGAATTCTTTTGAAGCAGGACAAATTCTCTCAATTTATATTTTAGTCAGTGATATAAATGGGGAATGTAAAGTGTATAAAAAAAAATGATTTAATACTATTGCAAGAGAATAGAGACTGCTTAGATTTGTATGTACTTATAAGTAATACTCGTCTTCTTGTCTTTCCATACCAAGCTTTGAATAAATTGATTCAAAAAGAAAACAAATCATATTTACTTTTTTAATCTCATTCTCAAGTAACAAATTAGTATAGGTCTAACAAACATTAACAATGTATAAAACTATATATATAAAATAAGATAAAATTTAACTTATCACAGACTCTCAATGTATTCATTGCACAACTTTTTTAAAAGTGCCAAAATTCACGAACTGTGCACTATGCTGCAAAGAGTAAAAACTTTGTTAGAAATCTTGACTTCCGTAGTACAGTTTGTAATAGAGGCTATTCTCGTTCATAGAAATAGAAGTATCGTGAGATATAATGGACATCCAGTCTGTAGACACCATTGAAGCATTACTTGAAACATTCAAGCTCGGACGAAATATATCATTGTATGGATATGGCACTCCATTTCTCTCTAAATATTCCCTCTTGTAATTTGAATTGAGAGTTTGCAGTCGTCTCAGATAGTAAATGATGCATGGTGTTGAGGCAGATTTTGACTTCAGGTAGTGGTAGAGACGTGTTGCAGAAAGTCCTGGATAAATTTGACATGTCATCGGTCGTTCTTCGCACTGAAAAACAAACAGTTTTAATATGTAACATCATGATTGCAATTTATTCACATTCATTCAAGTAGCCAACTCTATTTGCTTTGGGAGGAAGATAAAGAAGTAGAAGAAGAAGAGTTAATATTAAATATAGCTGGTTGGAATTACAATCTTAATAAAATTGAAAGAAGTCTGTGATACTAAGGAGACAAAAAAAGAATAGCAGAAGAAGGCAAACAACGGGTTCCCCATCACAAATGATAATCTGGTGATAAATCTAATTTGGTTATGCCATACTGGCGAGGACAAAACAACGGAAATGTTGGAACGACAATTGGAACATGACCGTTGTGATCTGTAACACGACGTGATTCAGATTTTATAGCGCCCACAAAACTTTCGGAAAAATGAGTCCACCTTAAGGTAGGGTCGATGTCTTTTTCTGATTATTCTTTCTGGGCGTTTTCAAAAACACTTTTGTGGTTTGAAGATATTTTATCAAGAATAAGTCAATGAAAACATTATTCTCTCATTGAATTTTAACCAAATCTATTGTTAAAATGTTTCATCAATAAGGAACATTTAAAAGAGGGACGAAAGATACCAGAGGGACAGTCAAACTCATAAATCGAAAATAAACTGACAACGCCATGGCTAAAAATGAAAAAGACAAACAGACAAACAATAGTATACATGTAACATGACACAACATAGATAACTAAAGAATAAACAACACGAACCCAACCAAAAACTAGGGGTGATCTTACGATTCCTCTAAATAAGCTTATCCAAAGTAAATGATATACAATTACTGTCTTTTGATGAGGTAAATATGCGGTTTTATTGACTTTTGAAAAAGTGATATTCACTGAGGCCGACGGCCGAAGTGAATATCAGTTTTTCAAAAGTCAATTAAACCCCATATTTACCGAAACAAAAGACAGTAATTGTTTTATTTCATATTCCGAGAGAAAAAAAATGTATCTAATGACAAACATATACCAAAACAGATTTTACATGAAACATTTTACTATAACGTTGCATGTAAAAGCGCGTGACGTTTAGCGCGGTGAATAACACTTTCTCAGGTGAATATGCTTTTTTATTTCAAATTTCAATTCATATAGAGAAACCTACTAAAATAATACCAATATGGAATAATTTCCTTTATTTCAATGTATTTTATACAACAACAAAAAAAAAGGTCCGTGACCACCCATTTTTATATTGAAATTTTGAATCGCATCCAACCGGCACTTTTTGACAAAAATGTTAGAAAAATCTAGCTTCAGATATTTAAACACCGCAGCTACCATAGCCATAAATAATCTTTAAATGGTCAATAGCTTCTTTGTGAGCAGTAACCGTCTATAAAGTAAATCGCGATAGAAGTCAATACGCAAGTCCTGCAACATCGTACCAACGAAGAGATATATATTACAAATGTACGTGTACGTGTAAATTCACTTGTTACTGGAATGTTCCTACATTTACATAGAAATAGAAAATTCATAATTTATTTGATAAAAAAAACAAAAAAACAAACCCAGACATAAATAATAGTAAGTTTAAACATATTTATTTATAGTGGATTGGGAAACAAGTTTTTGCAACTTATATTAATCTCTTTCTACTTTGCGGGTGCGAGTGCTGCCTTGTAGCGACATTAGCCTGTTCTTTTTCGAAATCTACACGGGTGTCTTTTACGTGCAAGAGATATGGCTCTCTCTTAACACGAGTCAGCCATTTATCGTCCCCTTCCGACGGACTATCATCCTAAATACTAGTTATAATATAATCATAGCAACATTATAAAGTCATCAGCTGCAAAAGATATAGTTTTGGGGAAAATAGGTTTTAGGGCAAGACAATATTCCCTATAAAGGATTGAGGTCTAGAAAGACAAGGACTAGGAATAAAACAAATTTAGAGATCCCTTCTCCGTTTCTCTCGTTTTCCCAATCTAGTTCATATTTCCTTTTATTCACACGTCCTTGGTATAAAGTCTAAGCAAGCCTCGAATTATATTGCAATACCTGATCAGACTCATCCCGTGTGTGGAATTTGATATACTCATTGTCGCTTCCAGACTTGCTGGTATCGTCTTTACCTGAAACAAATTACAACAGTTCAAAAAAGATCTTGAGGTTCAAAAATACAATAAAAAAAAGCAAACACAATATTCTATATCCAATTATTTTTCAGGGCAAAAAAAAAGCGAACAATACATTATAGTATTCAAGTTTTTTCAATAAAATTATATGATTAACCAGATTAAAAGCTTTCTTGAAATCTAAAAATAACACCATTTATTTATCCATTATCTATATTTGTTAACCATTCATCTACTAACTTTGTAAGTGCAGTAGTGCACGAATGTTTAGGTCTGAAACCTAACTGTGTAGTATTAAGAAGGTCATTACCATTTCAATGAAATATATATGCAAACTATCAGCGATATGTCGTTCTATGATTTTGGAGATACAAGGCAAAACTGCTATTGATCTATAATTATCAGGATTACAAGCATGGCCACTTTTAAAAAATAGGCAAACTCTTGCAGTTTTAAAAATACTTGGAAATTTACCACATTTGATGCTTAGATTATAAATAAATGTGTTAAAGTTAGTGCAATGACATCACTGCACATACTCAAAATGTTTGGTCCTACATCATCTAATTTAGACCGTCACCAGATGCTTTAGTCTATTCTATTCTATTCTACCATATAGTGACCGCCTTCAACAAATTGAAGATTATGTCACAGGAGGAAACTTACAACAAGATATAGATTGAAAAATGTACATTTTTTTTAAAATACGAAAAAGAAAAAAAGAAAAATGTTTTGTATAATAGAGTAAGATGTTATAATTGAGTTAATATTGATGCTTTGAAATTGAAGATTTGAAAGAGCCTACTGAAGTGCAATTTACAATGTTATCCGGTAGTTTGTTCCAGTCGGTAATAGTTCTTGGAAAATAGGATTCTTTTCTGTACTGTGTTTTGCAGGATGGAATTTAAAAGCTGTTCGAATTAGAATGTCTTGTTTGTCTTTTTTGTGGGATTAATTTATTATTTTTATGTATTGCAACCTTTTCGTGTTCAATTTTGCAAAGCATCAGGTACCAATCTGGAGTCTTTTCTTCTGTCAGAGAGACTGAACATAAGTTCAACATCCATTACAGATCAAGCATATAAGTCCCTAGTAAGACCACCACTAGAGATGCTTGCTCTGTTTGGGATCCATACTTCAACAATACATAGATAGCATTGAAAAAGTTCAAAGGAGGGCTGCACATTTTGTTACCAACAAATACAGAAACACCTCAAGCGTTGGTAACATGTTACAAAATCGTGAATGGCGCGGTTCCTAGTGTGCTATTAGCTTTCTTGCATATGTTGTTTATATGCATATTCCATTTAAGGTTGGAACTGATGGTGACCCCTAGATACTTTGCTGTTGTTACATGTTCTAAAGATTGTGTAATGTGTAGTTAAATGTGATTGTTTTTTTATTTTATTTCTGGTGACTGAAATTACATTACACTTTATATCTGAGTGGAATGTCATTTTCCACGTAGTTTCCCACGATGTCAGTTTGTCAAGATCTTTTTGCAATGTTGATGCATCGGAATTTGATTTTATCGCCAAATAAACTATTGTGTCGTCTGCAAATAAACGTACTGCATATGTTAGACCAGTTGGAATGGCGTTAATATAGTACAAGAAGAGACTTGGTCCAAGAACTGACCCATGTGGAACCCCTGACTCAACTGCAATATACCCAGATTTACCCCCTCTAGAACTACTGCCTGTTTACGATTGCTTAGAAAATTTTGTATCCAGTAATTTAATTCCCCCTGTATCCCGAAATGGTGAAGCTTATTAGTTAGAAAAGAATGTGAAACTTAATCGAATGCATTAGAAAAATCCATGGCCATTTACCATTTTCTATTTAAAGTGAGACAAGTTTGTTAAATACATTTTTACATCTATAATACTCATTTCTGGTATAATGATGTTTTGCTCTACTCCTAATCTCACATGTCTTTGTTTATGTTGATGCAGAACATCAGAACCATGATATATACATAAAAAACCAAGTCCAGTTCGTGTATAAAGAGAGATAACTCTCATTTTTATTATAAACAGTAAGATAATAAAAAAAAAAAAAGAAAATGAAAACGACCGTGCGAAATAAATATGCAGTGATCGAAGCAAGTTACTCCGGTCACAAACTTTCCGAAATCAAAATGACATCCTCTCAAACTAGAGGAGAAGAAAAAAACCTTAAGCATTCCGTCAATCCAAAACCACGTACACTTCTTTTTTTTCTATAAATTGCTATAAATCGAATGAACACTCACCAAATAAACAGGACATCTTCGAACTTTTTGATGTGGAATACAACAAGAAAGTACTATGACGTCATTTATTACGTAAATTTTATTTGACGTCATCTAACTTAAGTTTTTCGTTTGAGTACATTGCTTTTAAAACATTTATTTCTAGTCTTTAGTAAGATCTTAACCGGAAGCAAATTGTTAGGGATTACAGTTGTCTCCCTTGGAAAGTCCAAGAAGGAAGTTTTAGGAATTTTTCGATGTTTCTTCACTGCATTATACTTCAAAATGGTTATCCAGAACATTGCACACACAGAATATGATAATAATAATCAAGAATTAACTGTTTTAAGTCGTCATTCTTTTGACAAACATGGACTCAAAATAGTTGGGGCTGTTTCAGTTATTTTTGTTCAACCACTTGGTAAGAAATTATGTGAAATTAGCTCCTCCTTGACATAAAAAAAGACAGTTCCTCTTTCTAAATCGTATCAGGGTATTTCTGAAAAACTCACACAACTTTAAATAAAAAGGATGACTCGCATACATGTACAAGGCAAAAAGTGGCAAAAGTAGGAAAAAGTATATATTCTTGATCATAATTTGTCATTGACATCTATTGTTGATACTGTAAAATTAAAGTGTCCTCTTGGATTTTTTTTAAATATATTCATGATATTAGTTTAGATAAGTTTTGAAATTGTGTGACACCTCTCATTACACATACACAACTGAATGTGGTGTTCCATATAAACTTGCAGGATATCCATGCAATAGATAATAGAAGTTTTGCTATTAAAAAGATATAACGCATTAAAAAAAAATGTAGGCATTTTATTTATGGTTGGATTTTTATGCCCCATTTATGGGCATTATGTTTTCTGGTCTTTGCATCTGACAGATGATCTGTTCTTCCGTCCGTCTGTCCTGCTTCAGGTTAAAGTTTTTGGTTGAGGTAGTTTTTGATGAAGAAATTAAACTGAGTACACATGTTCCCTACAGATGATATGATCTTTCTAATTTTAATGCCATTTTCATGGTCCACTGAACATAGAAAATGATAGTGCGGATGGGGGACACAAGTGCGGATGGGGCATCCTTGTACTGGGGACACATTCTTGTTTCAAATTAGGTGGAAAAACATACATATTGTTTAGATTTGGTTATTTGGTCATGGTTTTTTCTTCAGTTTGTTTGTTTTATCCTGATCAATGTGAACATATTTGTTTTTTTTGTATTTATTTTTGTTTGTTCAACTTTTAAATTTGGTAGAAAATATTAGAAATGACGATATGCTAAATTTCTTGACCAAAAATAATTATTGTGTTTTATATATCTGTATATATATATTCAGAAATAAAAAAATACTCCATAATGGAAAAATAAAAAAGAACCAAATAAACAGCATGAACAAATAAATCTGAGACGTTATTCTACTTCTCCCACAGTCTTCGAGAATCTCCCGAGCTTATATATCACATGATGGAGCTTATAATTATATCATATGCATGTATTTCATGATAATGAGATGTGAAATATGATTCAAATGCCAATTTGACATCTATCCAACAGAGTCCAAATACTTCATGGATTCATTTATTTTCATGGGCATTATACATGAGTATTAATTGCAATTTTCATGGATATTTGAAATTGAGGATTTAGAAAAGTCTGCATACATGTACATGTATATATGTATGGATATGTAAAAAAGCCTGTAGATAATTTGAACTTGATTGAACATTGATATATGTGGTTCATCTAGATCTGTCAATTGATGTCTGTATGTACAGCAAATTCCATGAAAATAAGTATTCCACAAATTATAGTGAAGGCACAGTAATGTGGATTTAAAGAATTATATGACTGTACAGCTTTATCAATGAGCAAATCTTGTATTGTATTGTCAGCTGTAAAAGGCAGCAAAATACGTACAATGTATGTAAAGCAATTCAACCAAAAAACTAATAGAACAAAAAAGTCACTAAAAAACAAATATGATATAGTCAGATAAACATGTACATTATGTACGACAACAAACAACAACTACTGAATTCGAATTTAGATGCTCCTGTTTTTGGACAGGCACTACAGAACAACACCAAAATACCCAAGTTCAGGATGCTCATGTTTGTTAAATGTAGAATCGATGTATGATATCAGCCCTGCTTATCAGATAGTTCAGATTTCAAACTTGTGTATAAAAAACCTTAAATATGAATTATTTATCATTACAGATGGAAAGAATGAACAGTATGAGTGGCAGAATGAAGATAAAGTATCATCATCACTTTCTGTCATCACTTTGCCAGGATCTTTTACACAAACTGTAGATTGCAACAAGCAAAGGAACCCTAACCTTGATAATCCAAAAGGTATCAATCATATTGAATACAGATCAGACTTTGTATCTAAGGAAGCACTTAGTCATGAAAACAAAATCCCGGCAAGTCCTGGAAGCATTGGCGAAGAATTTACAAACAATCATAATGTTAGTATTATTGATTTCTCCAAACAGAAACTTGAACCTTCGTTGCATTCAACACCATTTTCAGAGAATCCTGTTAACCAAAATCAAAACAACTTCAAATCACAAACTAAAACGGTGTCGAGTATTTCCCAAAAAAGACCTTTAAATCAATTAACCTCAGCTGCAGTTAGAAGTGTCCTTAACCCAAATGTATTAACCAGTATTCCAAAAACTATTCCTATGATGTCTTCAGTTCTTCAAGATAATACTCAGATTCCAAGAAAAATTCCTAAAACTGTTCAAATGGTTGCAGGTGAACCGACATTGAATACTGTAGAGGGTCAACATGTTCAGAGACATAGTTCTCTGAATATACCTAAAGTTGTTGACGCTCCCCATGAGAGGAGGGTGTTAAAGACAAAACCAAAGTTTATGAGAATTAAATCCCTGGTTGTCACAAGGGATAAGAAACAAGATGTTTATTGCAAACTTTGTCAGCAGAAGTTAGATTCTTGTAATGATATTATGGTACATTCAGACCAACATAATCTTCATCTTGCGTGCTGTGTTTGTGAGGCTAAGTTTGGATCCTATTGCAACATGAGGCGTCATTGTATCGGCCATGTTCAGAGTATACTTTATAAGTGTTCTCTATGTCACTGTGCCTATAAACGAAAAGACAATCTAAATACTCACATTAAGAAACATTATACAAGTGGTGTAAGTAGTTGGAGGTGTCAAGTGAGAAATTCTTACCATCGTTCCATGTCACAATTATCCAAAACAAATACTGTTGCTAAGCCTAAAGTACCAAAACCACACATTCTGAATTCTTCGAGCATGCAAACTCACACTTCATCAATGGCAACTTCTACTAGTTTATCTTCTGATCAATTTCCTTATCAGTTAAATACAGCAGAGAAAAGTGGCTTTGAAGTCAGAAAAACTCCAGATTGTTCATTGTTAAATCTTTCAGAAAGTCATATTGATTTAACCTCTGATGATGATCTTGTAGAAGTCGAAAATGTTCTAGTAAACAAGCTATCCTCTGGACTAGAAACTTCCGATCTAACCAAATCAGTTCTAACAGCAGAACCCAATCCCAGCTCAGAGGTAGAAGGAATGGAAAGGAATGCAAGTGAATTTTCTACTGAAAACAAGTCAAACAAACCTGACTCTAGGTCACCTGACACAGAGAATCTTCAAGGACAAGGACAATCAGAACCTCCTAAACAAATAATGAACTATACTTGTAGCTCATGTAGTTTGCACTTTGAACAAATCGACCATCTCAAGCTTCACATTGTATCTTTTCATTCAGAAGAACTTAATCCTTGTAATGACACACAAAATAAGGGAGATAATTCAATTATACTGGAATCTGACATAAAAATTGAAACTATTGATACAAGTCAAGACTCACAGATTATAGATATTGGAAAACTAGGGGAATTTTCACACAATTTAGCAAAACAGTTAGTTGAAAATGTTCAGGACAACGTCATGCATGTTGAACATTTAAATATGGGTCATTATACTACCAATGAAAATAGTCCAAATCATTCTCAAAAGAACTCAATATATCATTCAAACTCAGGCAGTTATACTGCAAATGAAAATAGTCTGACAAGTTCAAATAACAGTGCAATCAATCATTCTGAAGGAAATGCACAGATGAATAATAGACCAATGAAAAAAGGTCGATCTGGCACTAGTTTAGGTTCTGTGACGCCAATATGTAGAGTATGTGGCTTCATGTTTAATGACATACAGACAGCAGTCGACCACAAAATGAATCATCCTGCAGAGATACCAAGTATGTTTGGTTGTACAATATGTAACACAGACCTTAGTTCACGAGAATGTTTACGTCGACACATAAGAAGTCACATGGGAGAAGAGCATCGTTGTTCCTATTGTCATTCTAAATACAGTCGATTGGATAATCTATACACTCACATGAAAAACGCTCATGGATGGGTAAAACAAAAATATGGCCAATTTGGAAATGGTTAATATTGTGCAAAACAATGTCTGATAATTACAGATTGCAGGATGTTGTATCATTTATCATAATTTTATTGTACCTGATTTTAAATACTTTTTTTATAGAGAGCTCACCTGGCCTGAACTGTCATCGATGCAGTTGTGAACTTTTATATTTAACTTTTTTATCATCTATTCTGAAAATAACAGATCAATTTATTTGAAATAAAAATGATAAAAAATTCAATGTACAGTTATATAAAAGATAAATTAGAGAAAACATAATAAGGGAAAAAATTGTCAAGAGATTCCTAATTCCTGTTGGTAAAATTTACAAATTTTTATTAAAGATTATTAGGAGTCTCCATGAAACAAATACTCATCAATACATCATCTAGTTTTTTATAGGTCATTTATAACTTATAGGTCCTAGTTGAACCAATTCACCGTTTCAGAATCTAATGCATCCTGGGTAATATTTTCAAAAGTGTACACCAAAACGTCTTGATTGGTTAAAAATGTCATAAACAATGGAAATTCAACCAATGACGTGACGTTATTTTCATTTTGGGGTACGGACAATGAAATTACCCATGATTCTTTAGATTCTGAAACGGCCAATTAGTCTAAAGGAAGATCAATCTTGTGCTTATTATTGACATTCTTTGAATAATTTGGTCAATTAGAAGATACAATGTATCGGGATAATTTATGGAAGTTTTTAAAAGTCCTCACTTATTTCGATTGGATTAAAAGAAACTATCAGAATGAAATAAATAAGTTCCTTGAAATTTTTTTCAAACTTACATAATTATTATCAGGAGACCCACTCTTCAATTATTTTTTTCTCTAAATGCTGATTTCCAAGGTATTTTTTTTATTGAACTACAATGCCAACCATTTTTAGATTTGAAAAAGAATCTTTCATATATATTAGACAGTAGCTTTTAACCGCTTATGTCCTTCAAGACTATTCAGTTATACTTTTGCATATAAGTCAAATTGCCAATAATGGTGGAAATCTTGGGTGTAATGTTAATTATAATAGTCACTATAACTATTAAATACATAAATAAAAAGAAATTTATTAGACTATTTGAATTGGATCTTTTTGAAACATGATTGTTGGGTACAAAGAAAAAAGTACATAATTATTTGTGTTATTTTTTTTAAAATTCTGTCATTCAGTTAACATGGAAAGATTAATATTGTTCATTGATTGTGATATTTAGGTAAAAACTAGAATAAGTATATGTTTTCACCATTATAATATTTATACCTATTGTGCCTTTTAAAAATCATCAAATCCTATGTTTGACATTTAAGGTTTTATTGTTTATGAATTTAGTTTTTCAATACATTCTGTATATTTTTACTATGTATTTACTATGTTTTTAGGAGAAACAGAATATAAAAAAAACATGATCACCTTGTTACTCTCAGCCATATATGATTTCAGAGCTCTATTAAAGAACTTTCTGAAGTTTTTCTCAACTGTTGCAGGCAACCTGAAAGTATTTTTTTCTGTGCAATTTATGATTTTTGCTTTTAATTTCCTGACAGGTGTCTCTTAAAACTTTGACAGCATCAATCTTATAATGAAGACATTTTATTACAAAAGTATCTGCTGGCTGAAAAAAAAGATGTAATATTGTAATAATTTATTTGTTGAGAAATGAGTAATTTTTAACAAGAGTTACTTCCCATTGTATGGTGAATTTCTTGTTTCATTGGAAATATGTTTTAAGGATGACACAGTTGTCTCCCATGTGAGAAATATAAATATTCATAGTCTTCTTTAAATTATTTTTTTTATACCATCTGAAAAATCTGAGATGTTTTTATGTTTGAGGAGAATGAATATACCGATAGCCATATACTGCATAAAATATTGATTCTGAATAAAAAATATAACAAGAATTTTAAAATATTTCATCATAAGTATATTTGAAATGTATGATTTTGAAAATCATTTGAGACATTTTTTTTTATTGCAAGATAAAGTTTAAAAGTTATAGCATAAAATAAAACTATTTGCAAGATATGTAAATACCCTGAAGACCCAATATGAGACTGGAGCATTCTCCAATTTTTGTTAAAGAAATTTTTCTTGAGTAACAAAATTAAGAAATTGTTTTTGTGGATATTTTGGGAAATTTTGTGCCTAAATTATAAATTTCTGTTAAAATTTGCAAGAATTTGACATTACTAAATGGCTGAATTTGCAAGATGTTATCGTCACAAAATGGATGCGATTTTTTTTACAGCGATTGAAATTATAATATTAAAACAGAAAATCAAATCATATTAAAGATTTGATATAAACAATTGTTAAATACATTTGACTGAGAAAAAAAATAGTTGAAAAAAACATTTATTAACATTATTGGTTAAACATGTTAAATATTTTCATTAGAAAATTGTCTTTCAAAATACGTCTTTTACTTTTAGCATGTTTAGATTCTAAAATAAAGAATTGCGCGATTAATCAATTTAATGTACTGTAGCTACAAATTTAGCCTCCAACCATACACATTTTCTTACCTTGCATTGATTTCTGAAAGAAGTTTTTAACCATTTTTATGCATATAAGTATTTTATGGTAAATGTATGTGAATATTATGTTTTTATATTACATTTGTATATGTATATGTGCTTTTGCACTTGTTTTATGCATAGTTTAATATACATATAAATGTGTGGTGCAGAATGATGTCTAGTACATTTTTATACAACCGCAAAAATAAAAAAAAATTTGGTCGTATATTGGTATCACGTCTGCATCGTCGTCTGACGACGAATGGTTTCCGGATAATAACTTACGTATAAGTAAATAGAAATCATTAAAATTTTAACGCAATGTTTGTAACCACAAAAGGAAGATTGGGATTGATTTTGGGGTTATGGTCCCAACAGTTTGGAAATTAGGGGCCTAAAGGGGCCCAAAACAAGTATTTATCTGGTCCAGGACAATAAGTTGTATATAAGTATTTCAATTGCTCTGATATTGTACAACAATGTTCATACCATAAAGTAGAGGGTTGAAATTTATTTTAAGGGTTATGGGGCAAACAGTCTAGGAATTGAGGGCCAAAAAGGGGCAAAAATGAAGCATTTTTGTAGTTTCGGGACAATTACTTATGTATAACTGTATGGATCTCTCTGACATTGTATCACAAGGTTCAATATAACTAAGGGAAGGCTTTGAATAGTTAAGGGTTCATTTCCCTGAACATTTAGGAATAAGGGGCCAAAAAGGTACAAAAAAGAGCATTTTTATAGATTACAGGCAATAACTTGGGTTTAAGTGAAAAGATCTCTCTAAAATAATGCTACAAGGTTTCTTACTACAAAGGAAAGTCTGGAATGGAGTTTTGAAGTTCTTGCTCCAAGGTGGGAGGGGGGTTTCAATAAATGAGGGATCAAAAAGGGGCCCAAATAAGCATTTTTGTAGTTTTCAGTCAATAACTTGTGTTGAAGTGTATAAATCTCCCTGAAATTCTACCACAAGTTTCCATATTACAAAGGGATGGTTTTGGGCGGTAATGGCTTAAATCATTAAGCAATTAGGGGCAAAAAAGGGGGAAAACAAGGTTATTTTTTGGTTAAAGGACAATTTAGACAATTTAAACGCAGTGTAAGGGAGGTTATGCAATTAACATTTAAAGAATACTGTCATAAAAATATGTTTGATTACTTGATTACCTCCCTTACACTGCTTGTTTTCAAAAGTTTAAAGAAGAAATCTTCAATTGCACAGTATTGCATGTATTGTGCAATAGATTTGTTAGATCTTTGACCACATATATATTGTGACAAAAACCTATATTATGCCAAAAATTTGATCACAATCCAAATTCAGACAGTATCAAGCTTGAATATTGTGACCAAATTTGCCCCAACTGTTCAGGGTTTCGACCACTGCATTCGTATGAAGCTGCGCCCTGCAGAGCACCTGGTTTGTATGTGTTGTTTAATTGGAACATTTGATTATAGATTATAGTCTAATAGTGGAAGTCTTTAAGTTTTACTTAAAAAGTAGTGAAAGTTTATAACCACATTTGAATTACTAAGCATTAAGTTACATGTTTGTGCTTAGCAGTACTTATGTAAAAAATCTTTAATTTATTCAAGTTTATGTTGAGGAATAACAATTCAAATACTATATAAGTGTTTAGCTATAGTCAGTCAGTCAGTTGTTCAGTTTTTCACACTTTTTTTCTTCATGCTTGAAGATATTGATTAGATATTTGCCATATTGTTTTATCATGACAAGTTACAGATCAAGTTCAAGTTCAAATTTTTCTTCCGGTCAGATGATTTTGTGCAGAGTTATGGTCCTTTGAATTCACTAAATTAATCAGTTTTCTACACTTTTTTTTGTCATTCTTCAGTCTGTGCCAAACTGTTGAAGGGTTTGTCTGTCTGAAAAAGACGTTTGAGTTTTTCTACTATATTTTCAACCAAAATTGATTTTGTTCAGAGTTATATATGGCCCTTAACTTAGAAAATGCACTCAAATAATCAGGTTTACAGACTTTTTTGTCATGCTTGAAGATATTAATTCCAAAATTGATAGATAGTTTTATCATGACAAGTTACAGATGAAGATCGGAGTTTGTTCTAGTCTATTGATTTTGTGCAAAGTTATAGTCCTTGGATTCACTAAAACATCAGTTTTCAACACTTTTTTTGTCATGCTTGAAGATATTGACTTGATATTTGTTACATTTATATAGTTTTCACCATGACAAGTTATAGATCAAGTTAGAATTTTTTTTGTAATACAATGAATTTTTAACCGGTAGGGGACTATGCATAGCCATGCAATACTCACAGAATGCTTGTTGTTATTGATGTGAAGGAAATGAGAAAATCAGGTAAAGCCATCATCATGGACATACTCTACTATGATATTTGAATTGTTTTACGTTTTCATTCAGGGTCTTTTAAACATGTAGCTGACTAGGTGTGGTATGGGCTTTGCTTATTACTGAAGGCCGTATGGTAACCTAAAGTTGTAATTTCTGTGTCATTTGGTTTATTGTGGAGAGTTATTTCATTGGCAATCAGACCACATCTTCGTTTTATATATTCCCTACTATACCCAGCTGAAAAGACACCTTGTTGAATAATGCAAGCATAAAGGTACTATAGAAAGTGAATTATTTCCTAGTTTGAATATATATACATGTATTGGTTTAGTACAGGTATCAAAGAATGCTGGTCATAAACTGGCTTTTAAACATATAGTGGGAATAGATTTACATGTATAAGAAAATATATCAATATTTAGTTTCAAAGCAGAGGCTAACTGTTTTAATTCACAGATGAAAGGCTCTAATAATATATACCTAGACTTCCATATGAAAACTGGCTTTTAAACATATAATGGGAATAGATTTACATTTATAAGAAAATATATCAATATTTAGTTTCAAAGCAGAGACAAACTGTTTTAATTCACAGGCTCTAATAATATATACCTAGACTTCCATATGAAAACTGGCTTTTAAACATATAGTAGGAATAGATTTACATGTATAAGAAAACATATCAATATTTAGTTTCAAAGCAGAGACAAACTGTTTTAATTCACAGGCTCTAATAATATATACCAAGACTTCCATATGAAAACTGGCTTTTAAACATATAGTAGGAATAGATTTACATGTATAAGAAAATATATCAATATTTAGTTTCAAAGCAGAGACAAACTGTTTTAATTCACAGGCTCTAATAATATATACCAAGACTTCCATATGAAAACTGGCTTTTAAACATATAGTAGGAATAGATTTACATGTATAAGAAAATATATCAATATTTAGTTTCAAAGCAGAGACAAACTGTTTTAATTCACAGGCTCTAATAATATATACCAAGACTTCCATATGAAAACTGGCTTTTAAACATATAGTAGGAATAGATTTACATGTATAAGAAAATATATCAATATTTAGTTTCAAAGCAGAGACAAACTGTTTTAATTCACAGGCTCTAATAATATATACCAAGACTTCCATATGAAAACATCTTGAAAACACACCTTTAGCTATACACTTTTAAATATTGATATAGAGATATCAGGTGACAGAACACGAAAAAAAAGAACAGACACTTAATTTGATATGCAAAATAGAAATGGTGAAAAAAATGAATCCCAAAAAACAAGTTCAAGCATTAAACCACTATTGTGTTTTCTGATCTGTGACAAAAGACAGAGGAAAGAAGACCTGAATGCTTATTACCTCGTATGCAGATGCCTTAATTTACAGAGTTTACATTTGACATATGCCCATTGTCCTTGACCTATAGTTTAAACATATTTATTTATAGTGGATTGGGAAACAAGTTTTGCAACTTATATTAATCCCTTTCCACTTTGTGGGTGCAAGTGCTGCCTTGTAGCAGCATTAGCCTACTCTTTTTCGAAATCTACAAGGGTGTCCTTGACCTCAATATCTTGGTTCAGCAACTACTTGAAAACATGCATACTTTGTTATGTGAAAAACTCACTAATTATAATTAACAAGATAGCTATACATGTTTTTGGTATATGTGATCTTTGCATGGTTTACTGTAGATTCATAATTATTAGTTGGAAACCAATTTTTGTGGGTTTGATTGGTATAGATTTACCACAAAATTAAATGCTCCACGTTGAATAAATCTTTTATTAGTATTTATGCAAACTTCTGCAAAACCATGAAATATTAAAATATCCACGAAAATGCTACTTTTCTCTTATCCAAGGAAATAAATGAATCTACAGTGCACGTCTGTCAGTAAAGGTTCACATGACCTTGACTTCATTTCAAGGATCGGTGATCAAGGTTTAAGTTTTTCAGTTCAAGTCTGTATCTCAAACACTATAAGCAGGTCAATTATATTAGGTGTATATAATTATTATAATGTGTTTGACTTAAAGGTGTCATCTGACCTGAACTTTTCATGATATTGATTCATTGGTTAATGTTATGTTTAGTGGATCATGTAAATTCCAGTTTGATCTTTTTTCTCAAAAACCATAGCAATAGTGCTACATTTTGTACTTTTTGGTGTATCGAATTATTGTCAGGTATACATATTTGTCCAGTAGGATTCATCTGACCTTAACCTTCTTTTCATGGTTCATAGCAATGTTAAGTTTTAATTTTATTTGTCCATTTAGCAGGTACTATATTATATATTTAGTGTATGGAATTATTGTAAGGTGTCCATGTCTGGCAGAGTTCATCTGACCTTGACTTCATTTTCAATTGTCATGGTTCATTTGCCATTGTTGAGTTGTGTGGGTATATAATGGTTTTCAGATACTATATGCAAATTGTCAACTATATTTGGTGTATGGAATGATTGCAAGGCTTACATGATATCTGGCAGTATCCATCTGACCATGACTTAATTTTTATAGTATACTGGTTAATATTCAGTTTTATACACCGGTCTTAGAATTGGCATTACATTTTAGTGTGTGCACACTCCTTTAAAAACAGGTAATAATTGCCATGTTGGTAATTTAGATAAGATGATAACCATTGGTATCTGTAATTCTGTACCTATAGTTGATATTTTGAATGATATTGACAGAACAGTCCAGAAACAACAAGAACAAATAAATTGATTTTATGCCCTAATGGCAAAATGTGGGGAGGTTTATTGTTTACCCAGTCTGTCCGTCTGTAAGGTTACATGCTGTGTCTAGCCAACTGCTCCTTTAGCTTACAAGAAAGAATAATATGCAACGTTTCAGTACATATATTATACTTATTGAAGGTGTCAATATTTTCAGAATCTTGATTTTCTTAAAATTTTCCACATACAATAGGATCTGGAACTTTGTAATTCTTTATGAACTTTGTGCATGTGGGGTACAAGGTATGTCTGGATAACCCTTTAGTTTTCATAGCAAGAAATTTTGTATCATGAATGGTGTTATCCATTATCAGAAGTTGAATCTACTGTAAATTTTCCTCAAATGACAGGATCTTGAACTTTGTTGTTTTAGGTAAAGTTATGCATGCAGGGCACATATTGTGTCAGACTAACTTCTCCTAGCAGAAATTTGAAGCTTCTACTTTTATTTTATGCAAGAAGATGTTAGCACAAATATAAAGGATGTGCATGTTTTCAGTAATATGCATATTGTTTTGTACATAAATTCTAGTTAGAATTTGTTTTTCATTTATCATGTCAGGGCCTTTATAGATTGCTTTTTGGTATGGATTTGGCTCATTGTTTGAAGACCTATGATTTTGCTCATTGTTTGAAGACCTATGTTTGACTTTTTGGTATGGATTTTGCTCATTGTTTGAAGACCTATGTTTGACTTTTTGGTATGGATTTTGCTCATTGTTTGAAGACCTATGTTTGACTTTTTGGTATGGACTTTGCTCATTGTTTGAAGACCTATGTTTGACTTTTTGGTATGGATTTTGCTCATTGTTTGAAGACCTATGTTTGACTTTTTGGTATGGACTTTGCTCATTGTTTGAAGACCTATGTTTGACTTTTTGGTATGGATTTTGCTCATTGTTTGAAGACCTATGTTTGACTTTTTGGTATGGATTTTGCTCATTGTTTGAAGACCTATGTTTGACTTTTTGGTATGGATTTTGCTCATTGTTTGAAGACCTATGTTTGACTTTTTGGTATGGATTTTGCTCATTGTTTGAAGACCTATGTTTGACTTTTTGGTATGGATTTTGCTCATTGTTTGAAGACCTATGTTTGACTTTTTGGTATGGACTTTGCTCATTGTTTGAAGACCTATGTTTGACTTTTTGGTATGGATTTTGCTCATTGTTTGAAGACCTATGTTTGACTTTTTGGTATGGACTTTGCTCATTGTTTGAAGACCTATGTTTGACTTTTTGGTATGGATTTTGCTCATTGTTTGAAGACCTATGTTTGACTTTTTGGTATGGACTTTGCTCATTGTTTGAAGACCTATGTTTGACTTTTTGGTATGGATTTTGCTCATTGTTTGAAGACCTATGTTTGACTTTTTGGTATGGATTTTGCTCATTGTTTGAAGACCTATGTTTGACTTTTTGGTATGGACTTTGCTCATTGTTTGAAGACCTATGTTTGACTTTTTGGTATGGATTTTGCTCATTGTTTGAAGACCTATGTTTGACTTTTTGGTATGGACTTTGCTCATTGTTTGAAGACCTATGTTTGACTTTTTGGTATGGATTTTTGCTCATTGTTTGAAGACCTATGTTTGACTTTTTGGTATGGATTTTGCTCATTGTTTGAAGACCTATGTTTGACTTTTTGGTATGGACTTTGCTCATTGTTTGAAGACCTATGTTTGACTTTTTGGTATGGATTTTGCTCATTGTTTGAAGACCTATGTTTGACTTTTTGGTATGGATTTTGCTCATTGTTTGAAGACCTATGTTTGACTTTTTGGTATGGATTTTGCTCATTGTTTGAAGACCTATGTTTGACTTTTTGGTATGGATTTTGCTCATTGTTTGAAGACCTATGTTTGACTTTTTGGTATGGATTTTGCTCATTGTTTGAAGACCTATGTTTGACTTTTTGGTATGGATTTTGCTCATTGTTTGAAGACCTATGTTTGACTTTTTGGTATGGACTTTGCTCACTGTTTGAAGACCTATGTTTGACTTTTTGGTATGGATTTTGCTCATTGTTTGAAGACCTATGTTTGACTTTTTGGTATGGATTTTGCTCATTGTTTGAAGACCTATGTTTGACTTTTTGTATGGATTTTGCTCATTGTTTGAAGACCTATGTTTGACTTTTTGGTATGGATTTTGCTCATTGTTTGAAGACCTATGTTTGACTTTTTGGTATGGATTTTGCTCATTGTTTGAAGACCTATGTTTGATAACTTCCACATCATTTGGTCTGTGGTGGTAAGTTGTCTCATTGACAATCATACCACATGACTTTATTATTGTAATTATCAGAAAAAATTGAACATAAGCTACTGACCCTATCTACCATGAATGTACAACATTCAAGTATATCATAAAAATTTCATGGCATTAGTTGTAGAAAAGACAGAAAAAGGAAATACAAATAACAACATATTTAATCTATATATATATATAACAATACTAAATATAATTGTAAAAGTTCACAACATAAATATGAGAAATATACAAAAAAAATTATGGAATGTTTACAAATATAAATAACAAATGGAATCATTACAAAAATATCATCATGGAAAATCAAAGAAAAAACATGGAAACATGTAAAATAAAAAATATACAATGGATTTTTTAAGATTTGTTGACCAAATAAATGGATCTATATTATATCACCAAATAAATCTAGAGATTTTCATTTAATAAGTTTGAAATACAATATTACCTTCATCAATCAAGTATAGGGAATATCAGATTCATTGACTTGAAATCTACATGAATAAAATGTAATTTAGACACTTGTTTTTGTTCTCTAAAACGTAGTGATCATATGTTTTCCATATAAAAACCATGGTTTGTTATATTTGAATGTAATCATATAATTCTAATGTAAAAGTTTTTATTCTGACATTAATTAATCAATCAGCAATTGCATGTAATCAACAACATCAACATTACACAAGAAAAAATACTCAACCCAAAAAGCTATAAAACATGAAGATAAATTTCACCTAATTAAAATAAGACTGTGTAACAGAAATAAATATTTATCATACCTTTGAAGTCCCAGAAAAATACTAAATAGTTGATATCCAATTGATTTTGTAACTTTTGATTTTGATTTTTTTATAAAACAAATTGTGACAATTTTTTTCTCTCAATACAGTGCTACTGGAAACAAAACATGAAAATCACATAAAAATAAGAATAAGTATCGGAACTAAGTGTACCTTCACTTTTCATGGCTTTGTTCCGTTAGAATTATTAAGCAAAATAACTCTGACCTTGACCAGTCAAGGACAAGGTCAAACTAATATAGCTGACACAAACATATTTTCCAAAAATTATCTGTTAAAAGATTTGTCACCACCCACTTAACCAAAATCTTTGATCCACCCTTGCACACAAACACACACACTTATATACATGTATCAATTCATGTATATCTATCCTTGACAACATGTATTAATAGGTTTTTCCTCAAACATAAAAAAAAAACACCACAAAAGGTCACAATTTTGTTCAAATTTAAAACAAAAAAAGCTTAAAAGCATATAAGTTTACCCACATCTCCTTGAATATTTATATCAAAAGAATCGGTTGTGTGTGACCTACAGTATGTAACCTATTTTGATAAAAAATTAAACCAGTCACCGAAAAGAGTTAAAAAAAGAACACAAAGATACATTGTGTCTTATATATTTTTTCCATGACTTTCAATCACCTAAAAAATGAATGAAGATTATAACTGAGGTATTTATTTAAATGTAATCTACTGCAAACATAGTTTAACCTCACTACCAATAGGACTACTCAGCTAACTAAAAATTGAAATTTAACTTGACTTTTTTCAACAATTAAGAGTTATAGACAGTTATTTTATAGTATAATCAGTGTTAATCTGTCTTTGACCTAGAATAAAGTACAGTATTTGGAATGAATCGAATAAAAGTTCTTATTCCTTAACTTTTGTCTCACAATTTCCTTTTTTTGTCAAGAAAACTACTACAAAGTCAGAAAATCATAGGAGAAATTTTCATGTTAAATGTTATTTTTTTTTCTATTCAAAAGAATAAAGATAAGTGGATTTATTGAAGTCAAACAACCTTTTAGTCGCACAATAATTCCATACTTTATTTCTGAGATCATCAATTTTAAAACTTTTTTCCATGTCCCAATTTCATTTACATGCAAAAGTCATGTGATAGGCTAAAAAACAGATGCAGTGTAAGCATCAATACATCAACTAAAAGGTGATGATCATGTCACCTTAAAGTAGGTTTTGAACAAGATGAGGGGCTCACACTAAGAGTGTGGTCGAATTTTTAAAGCAGAAATCTACCCAAATCATTCCATTTGCCAAATTCCGCTGTACAATGTATGAATAACTAGGTGTATGCATAGAAAAATGTCACATATTACTTTTTCAACCTACAAACTGAAACAACAATGATCATGGTACTTTCTTTTTATTTAATTTTCAATTTTTCTAATGAGCAATTTTGTGACTTATGAAAGTAGAATAAGAGACACAACTCTAAATTAAACAAATCAAAAGTCTGTTTGGCCGAGTTTACTTGAAACTCTACAATCAACTTCAGAGTTAATAGATTATCACGTGAACGCACCAGAGTTGATATTTGTAACTACTCAAAGTAACTCTAGGGTAAGGCCCTGACCAAGCATTAAAAAATAAAATATTCTCATTGGTTTGATGTCATTCAAGAGTTTCTCGAGTTTAACCCTGGCTCGGTGAGGGTTGGAACCAGGCTACGCTGGGTGAACTCGAGTGGTTCAAGTAAAATCGTATTGTTGAAACCAGAGTAAGTAAAGTTAACTCAAGAGTTTCAAGTGAACTCGGCCTTTGTGTCAGAGCAATTTTCTTATTACATTCTAAGCTTCAAAGTAACACAATTTATATTTAATTCTCTGTCACATAAATGCTTCATTTGATTTCATTAAGCCCTTAATGGCCTTACTTTTACAAACATATTTAGTTTCTGATTTAGAGTTATCTCCCATGACTATGGTTTATTCCCTCAACATACAAATCTTAAACTGTATCATTGAGATTTCTTTGGTCAGGATGTGTATTCTTTATATGTCTTGTCAGATTATCTTTTCTTGTGAACTTAGATTTACAATACTGACATGAAAACATGACACCGAAATGCAACTGGCAATGGCGGTAAAGAGAGTCATACCCACTGAGCTTTGTAAAGCAGACGACACATGTAGCTGGATCTAACTGACCAGGATGTTGTTGTGTTCCATGTTGGACAACTTGTGCCCCGGAGTCAAGATACATACCACATAGACGACATACAGTCAATTCACTATGTAGGGCAATCCTACGTTTCTTTGGTTTACTTTCTGTCTCTTTTTGTTTCGGCCTTTGAACAACACGATTGTGTTTGTTCTGAATACTCCCTGGTTCATATAAATGTTTAGCAAATAAAGCATCTGTATCTGGCAAGATTAAAGAACTTGGCTGTGTCTGACTTTGGTATATCTCAGTACCGCAATTCCCTGTTTCTGGTTTAATTTCATTTTCTTCTTTCTCTGAACTACATGTATCATATAGGGACTGACACTTGATCCAGCTTTCTAAATCTATTTCAGACTCCTGTTTGATTTGTGTTGGATTCAAAAGTTGTTTAATATTTGATGACACCTGAACTTCAGATGGTTTTTTTTGAAGTTTCACTGCCATTTTTTACACTTTCAATTCTTCCAATATCAAAAACATTGGAATTTAAAAATTCATCCACTTGTTGTCCTTCAAATGTTTGATTTTCTTGAATCACGATTTCAGGGCACGCATTATAGTCACTTATACCTTGTTCTATTTCATTCAAAGATTTGCCCTGGTGATCTGTGTTATCAAATTCATCAAGTTGGTCTTTAGAATCCTCTTCAGATGACTTTGGTCATTAGCTATATCTTCCCCATGTGTTCTGACTATATGAGCTTTCATCTCAGCGAGGGAATGGAAACCAATATTACATGCACTACACATGTAATTCACTCCAGTATTTTTCTCAAAATTACTCTCTTCCAAATCAATTTCTAAAATTTCAGCGCTTAAAGGCTCAGCATTTTTAAGTTGTTCAGATATATGTGTTCCAATGGGTCCTTTTATATGTTTACTGGTCAATATAGATCTTAAAACAGGCAACTTCTTCTTGCAATGGAGGTTATCAACAATGGAGTTTAACTTAGAAGTTTTATCAACAAACTTTGTTGCTGTGGCAACAGCTGAAACTTTTGTAGGTTGTTCAAATGTTGGGAAAACAGGTGAAAAGTTAGATGGGTTATTATCTACAAATACATCAGATATTTCGTCTTGTTCAGTTAAATCTTTTGAACCACTTTGAACCTTTTCTTCCAAATTCTGTGTTCCTACTGGTTTCCAATCAGTAGTCTTATGGGTAACGTTGAAGTGACGCTTTAAATTATCTTTCCGTGTAAAACAAGCATAGCAACATGGACATGGAAAACTGCGTTTCTGCATATGAGCAATGCTATGTCTTATAAAACTACCTCTTGTTGTGAAAAACCTGTTACAAACAGGACATACACTTGATTTACCATGAACAGTGTTATGGTTTATAAGTTCCTTGTATGTACCAAGTCGTACATTGCATGTCAAACACCTAGGAATACTTTTAGAATTTTGTTGACTTCTTTGTTGGTTTCTAACTTTCGACACAAAATCGTGTACTTTATGAGCTGGTTCATGAATTTTCTCTGGAACTTTCTGCGGCAAAGACTTACTGTGTTGTTCTATAGCATATTCAGCCTCTAATTCTGACAAAAAACCTTGTGCAGGCACACCCTCCATGGCTGACTTGTTGGAATCTTGAACATCATAATCACGAACAGCACTTGGTAAAGTTGAATCAAATCCATTATTCACAGGAGCTATCAAACTATTTAACTGGTCACTCCTAGAATCTCTCTTGTTCTCGTTTATAGCTGTATCTATTCGTGGTTCAAGTCTTATATATTTTTCAGTCTGATTTTGGTTTTCATGATGGTTTTTTTGTGACAAATTAGAGATATGATTTGTATGATGTTTATCTGAAGATTCTGAAAATTTTAGATTTGTAAACTGGTAAGAGTAAGCGCTGGCAGTTGCTTCATTTGCAGAGCCAAAACCTTGTAGAGATGATCCTGATAAGCCAGATGAGATTTTGGGAACAGCTGCTGTCTCTGAATTGGTTCTCTGTAGTGTTATACCAGATGATGATGTCTCCTGTATATCTGTACAGAAACCAAAGAAATTAAAGTTAACAATTAACATATATATATTAGGGTAGGAATGGTCTTAATTCTTTCTCATCAAAGAGACTAAAATATTTATTGCATTATCACATTACATTACATTACATTATATTACTGTCAGCGTCAAAGTGAATAAACATCATTTATTGTTAATGCTACTTTAACCATAATTTTATCATTAGTCATCTTATGGGTATCCCATCTCTACCCGAGCTCATATATATGAATAATATATGCCAAATAAGTAAAGATTTATTTATTTTGGGATAATGAAGGACAAACTTTCACTATAAGCTCAGCCATTTATTGATAGGGGCATACAAAATTGTATTTGTGCTTTAAAAATGGTATTGACTTTCTATTATGTTTCATCTGTACAATTAAATCTAAATAAATACTGCAATATTTTTTTCATGCCTTAATCCTATCGAAGTCAGGAGCCTGTTATTCATATATTGTCGTTTAATGGTGTGGTTCATAGGTGTTTCTTATTTCTCATTTTGTATATAGATTAGAACCTTGGTTTTGCTGTTTGAATTAAATTACACTAGCCCTTTATAGCTTGCTGTTCAGTGCACGTGTGAGCCAAGGCTCTATGTTGAAGGCTGTACTTTGACCTTTAATTGTAAACTTTTAATACATTATGACTTAGATGGAGAGTTGTCTCATTGGCACTCATACCACATCTGCATATCTACAAATGTATATTCATTATTATTCATTGGATACCAATTTTCTTGAATTTCATGGCTAGAGGCCAAATTGGTATCCACAGACAGTATTCAAATCAATCACTTAATATTACTCACCAGAAGGTATATTTGGCTTTAAATGTCCTCCAAATACAGATGGCATAGGAACAAAAGATAGTGAAGCTGGTATTGTAAACTTTGGATTATGTGATGATCCTGCTTCATCGTCTATACCACTTAAATCTATAACAGAGCCACCAGCTCTTGTAAACTGTGGTATAACACCTACAAGATTCAAACAAAATATTTTAATGAGTCCAGGTGCTAAGTGTTTATCATAACAAAACAGTGTTTATCATCACAAAACAGTAATGAATACATGAAATAAAATATTGTGAATATCTTTTGGGGTAAAAAAAAACAGTCGAACAGCAAAAATGAGCAATTTTACATAATTTAACATAAATTATCACTATTTTACGAAATATTCCTTTGATCTTGCTGACTGATAATTTCCTTTATCAGCGGAGTCAAGTGATATGAAAAATTATCGCAAGAAACTAAGGGGGCATGTGGCGTTGCTAATGAAATTGACAACATTGTCATAGGTAAAATAGCGATAAACAGATTATCTTTGGTCACCTCAAATCAATTGCTTTTCTCACTTTTGCTGTACTGGCTCAAGCGAGAAAATCAATCTTGGTGAGATGATCAACGATAATCTATAAATATGATCAAAGTGTTGTTTAAATAATCATGATAATTGTTTGGTTTGGTGTTGAAGTAAGTGTTATAAAAATAATGTGTGCCATAATCCATTGTGTGGTTATTTTTGTTGATTAACCATATCATTTTTTACTTTTTCTTATGATAGTTCAAAAATCTTGCGTTCGTCTTTCTTGTTTCTTACGAAAGCTATTTTTGTTATGTTTGATTTTTTTTTTTTTTTTATTTTAGCAGCAAAGTAAACTATATCTAAAATACCCAAACTTATGTGGGTATTCTCAATATCTTTATTCCTTTTTAGAGATCAAAATTACCAGAAATCTGTATACATTTATCGTAACACTTCAGTTTTTGAATAAAAAAAATCATCAATTTTTATATATATATGACAATTTTTTTCTAAATGACATAAAATATTGTTATTAGGCAACACCAATTTGATCCCTTGTTCGACGGACCCGCCCGCACCTATTTTTTTCAAAACAGGATTTTTTTATTTTTTTTATATTCCCGCTTCCCGCATCCAAAATTGTAATCATGTCCATTTCCCGCAACGTTTTTTGTTGTTGTAAATATTATAAAAAGATATCAACATTTGTTAAATCACAGTCTAATCTGTATATAACGATTTTAAACATAAAAGCACCCCACCACACTGTGTAAATATCTGTGAGAATATTTGTTTCAGCATGAAACCTGGAGTGCTCCGATAAAAAGTTATAACAGCGGGTATTTCCGTGAAGAACAAAAAATTGGTTTCTTTCCCCCTTACTTATCATGCTTATATTCCCTATCAAAAAATGTTCGTTGTTAGAATAAAGTACAAAGAACTTCTGAAGGATTTGCCTTCAACTGCAATTATATTGTATGCTGGCGAAACAAAACTATCCATAGCCGCTGCATGTTTATGCACCTGTCCTGATTGATTCAGGAGCATGTCGTTCAGCAGTTATCGTTTGTTGATCATGTTGATGTTGTTCATTGGTATTTTCCCGTTTGGATATATAAATTAGATCGTTGGTTTTCCTGTTCGAATTGTGTACGCTAATAATTTTGGGGTTCTTTAAATTTATACTTGCTGTTTGGTCTGTATCAAAGCCCTGTGTAAAAGGCCGTACTTTGACCTGTGTTTATTATTATCAGGTTGAGAACAACCCTCCCTCAGACATTTTTGTCAGACAAGGGGTCATTTTAATTACTGATGTAGAAAAGAAAATAGAAATACCAAGGATTTGTATAGTTCTTCTATACAAAACCTTTGAACACTTAGAATTTTGTACTCAAAAAGAGGAGAGTTACATCATATTTTAAACAAATTTTTCTAAAAGAGGGGTCCACTTATTTTGAATAATAATAAAATGTTAAAGTAAATGTGTTAACATGGTTAAAGTCCAGGAATATTACTAAATTCTTGGACATGTTTTGACCATTTAATACCAGATAGATATATAGTTCTATGAGAAAATATGAGCCCTTTTGTACAAACAAATATATTATAACTTATATTGATCCCTCATAAAACATGTAAAAGGGATATTTATAACATTAAGGGGTTGCCCCCAAACTGATTATGATTTCGATGGAGAATTGTCTCATTGTCAGTCACACATACATAGACCAGATTTAATTATTTCTTGGTGAACAGGGAAAAAATACTTCAGAAATTAAAGAAATGTCAAAGTACCAGTGATAAATCAAGTTTTAATATTGTCAAAACCTATTATTTTATGTTTACAAAAAAAAATTATAATCCGTCGCCTTTACTTTTCAAGCTTCGCCTCAAAAATTTGCAAATTAAATATTTTTTTATTAAAATTTTCAAATCGCTCGCTCGCCCCAAATTTTGGAGTCCAAAAATCTGTAGAACAAGAAATTAAATTGGTGTGGCCTTATAATACAGGATTTTTTTGCTCTCCCATTTCGCAAACTAAACCAAGTTCTAGGCAAAACATATTCAAGTTTCATTTCAGCAGCATGCTTCACTGTACATGCATAGGCACAATTCGCCTTTTCAGAATCTAGAGAACTAAAGGTCATCTCATTGTTCTTACACCAAAATGCAAATAAAGTTACATCATTGGTTGAATTTCTATTGTTTATCATGTTTTAAACCCATCACAACGTTTTGGTGTACGCTTTTGATAATATTACCCAGAATGCATTAGTTTCTGAAATGGTGAATTGTGCACGTTTCCCCATAGCAAAATAATAACCTGCTAATGTTGGTTCTACTGTATCTCCATCTTGGATCAACAATATAGATACAGCACCAACAATCTTTGGAATCTTTTTGTTTATTGTGAAAGGATGTCTGCTGTGTAATATCAGTTCTCCATCTTCCGTATTAAACACTGCTTCTGTAGAATTCCAAACCACCATTGTAATAATGTCTAAAATTGAAAATTTAACATTTGAATTTATGTACATATCTTTATTCTCATAATTTAAAACAAAAATCCATTGTACAGAGATATTATAAACATTAATAATATAACATGTATAGTCAGAATTTATATAAATGTATGATAATGTGTGATGATCTACAACTAGAAAATATATTCCAGCTTTTTTTAATAACACATTAAATGTTATATGTATGTATACAATATGTTATAAAAGTTATTAAACAATGTTTCCCGTAAGAAAATGTAAGAGTCCAGCTGTTTATTAATCAGTCTGATAAATTTGCACAAATGGCTCAGCATACTGATATTTCTAGTATTCATTAAATCATGAAATTTCAATATGCTTGGTCTATTTAGATTATAAGATTTCGAAAAAAATTCTCTTTAAATCATAATTAAATTTCGAAAAATGAAAAACATAGTGAAATTCATCCCCAATATCTCCTGAATTGCATATAGTTTACAATAACGATTTTTCTCTAGGTACATTTTTCCACCTTCCAATTTTGATAGGTAGTTAATGCCTGAGTATCCTGAATCTACAAAAAGTTATAATATTTTTATCATCCAGGATCTTAAAATAGTTTTCCCTTCAGCATTATCTTTGAATAGACGATAATTAATAGCTTTTGGTGAATCTATTAAGATAGAGTGCCAATTCTGTTTAAATTCGTCTACAACACTAACTTTAACATTATGATATATTAAACCATGTATTACTAACAAAGTACTGTGCATTCCAAACATATGACAATCCACAACTATCTAGAATAGATTTGATATTATATTAAAGCTATGGAATACTTATCCCATACTTTTTATATGCATAATTATAATTTATACAAAACAACAGGAAGTTTTTCTTCCTTTCATAAAATTATAAGTTTTATAAGTAAGTTTCGACCAGTAATTTAAAATCCACAATTTGAAATCAATTTTTAAAGGATATCTTCCAAGTTCTCCAGACCAAACATGTAACTCATGAATTTTACAGAATTTAAGGTGGGCCCTTATAACATGTTCAATAACAGAATTATAGCCGACTCCACAAACTTCACATCCATACAAAAGAATTGACTTGAGTTGGCATTCTACATGATGTACAAATTGAACCAAAATTCAATTAGATTATCTAATTTTGACACTCGTCCTAATCACCAATCAAGCCAATAAACATGTAGTTTAAGTTTTCACACCCGAGTCACCAAATACATTTAATTGAATTACCTTAAATATAATTAGGTGGCAATTAGAATCCATTCACAGAAGCATTTAAAAAATTTGAGCAGACAAACAAGTTTTTTTAATATAAATTTCATATAGTTTTAAACTATATTTATTAATCTTGCTGATTTCCTAATTTCATGGGGAATAAAAACACTTTTGGTCCATCATGTCAATACATTAAATTCTTGAAAAATTTCATCCGGTAACCTCTTCTTGTAGATAAACATGTTAATTTATATTGTTAAATAAAATATATATAAATCTCACTGATTTCCTTATTTCTATGAAACAACATTTTGTTAACAAAATACAGACTCAACAATCACTGTTTAAGAATAGAAACTGGCAGACATGAACGAATTACCAATGTATGTGGTAAATATGAAATATTACCTCGACATGAGAGGATATGTTTATATTGTAATTCTAATTGTATTGAAAATGAAATGCATTTTCTTCTGGAATGCCCTCTTTACAATAACCTCAGAAGAGATATGTCTGATTATATCAAAAAATACCCCAGTTCAGATAATTTAAACAGAAAAGATATTTTTTCATGGATCATGATTAATAAAGATAGCAGATTTTTATCTATTTTATGTGTATACATTGTACCTTGATTAAGGCCTGTAACTTAGAAAATCAGAAAATTAGAAAACTTAAATACTCTAATAGATATCAAAATTATCTCCCCTTGACCACTGATCCTTTCCTCATGCATTTGAATTATTATTTTGTTTCTTTAATCACTCTGTAATGTTTATGTCATGTTGTAATTAATGTTATGCTCTTAATTGGCCCTTTAATTTGGAAAATAAAAAATAAAAAAAATATATTAATAAACAAATATTGTACCTGTAGTAAAATAAAATGAGATAACACTTTTTGTTGATCAGAAAAAGTATATATTGCCGACTGAAATTAACCTTCTGATCTACAATGCTGTCAATTTTGGTTTACTTTTTATATTGAAAACTATATAAAACAAATATATACAATAAATAAACATGTATGTAGTTTACACAGTTGAAGACGGTACATGTACTATATTTTTCGAAACTAAAAAAGGCACACAGTAAGTCATTCAAGTTAATTATTTCCTGTAATTACTTTGTTCTTTTTACTGTTATAAGTAAATAGGGATCAATTATACTGGGTCATAATTTAGACCAAGTCTCTGTAAAAAATGAACCTTTACACTTTTTTTACTTATCACAAATAAATAAGAATATGCAAAAGGTGTCAATTTATGGAAAATACATGTGAGTTGGGTATTTTTTTTACAGGGACAAATAATTTTATATGGTGTATACTTTATCTGTATGTGATTTACAAATGACTGAAAATTATGTGTCTGAAATCCTACATTAAATCGGGTTGAACATGTTGAATGGAACCGGATATTAATTTGTGTCACTAAGAATTGTCCTAGGCTAATGACTATAAATATCAACTTTGTCAGTAAACATTACCAGTATACAATTTAACTGTTTACTATGTCCTGTTTGGCAACATTGTCACCTGAACTGTTTACCGGAAGTAATAATTTAGTTTTAGGGGAGACTTAATTGTATTTGTCCTACAAATTCAACAACTTATTTCGTTATCAGTGATAAATCCAAGATGAAGAAAATTATTGTCTTATATACAATAAAAATCATTTTAGAAATCTATTTTCATACAGATCAACTTAGTTAACTGTGTATTATGTGTCTGTAAACTAAAATCCATCCTTTGTTCAGGAAGATAGAGCAGACATCAACTTCCGGTTAGCAGGTGCTTGCAGATTTGTACACAAATAATGTCAAAGCTGTTCAAACTAGGGGTTTTAAAGTATTTTAAACCTCCCCGTGTTCTTATAAGTAACATAGTACGTTTATCACTTATTTGTTTTAAAAAAGTTCAGCTATTTATCTGGTGAAATCAGGGAATTTTGTATAGAAAGAATTAGTAAGATACAAATCCTTGGTGAAATACATCACTCTAGTTTAATAACTTAATTCATAATTGTCACCACATACATTTTTTTACATATAAACACATATTAAAGTTTGAAATTAAAATTCGTATTCAATAAAAATAGATGTACAGTGAGAAACTGCAGTAAGGAAAGATGAGATGGTGGACAAGTTATGATATATAATCCCTTTTATTGGATTCTGAGTGGGTGAATATTTGATTGTGATGCCTCATAAATTCCCTTATGAAGCCTTTTTCTAAGAAACAGGGAAATGCTAGGCTCTGCCTGTCTTTTCCCCTGTTTTGGACCGAATCCTTATATCAATAAGGCCGTTAGTTTTCTCGTTCGAATTGTTTACATTGTCATTTTGGGGCCTTTTATAGCTGACTATGTGGTACGGGCTTTGCTCATTGTTGAAGGCAGTACGGTGACCTATAGTTGTTAATTTTTTTGTCATTTTGGTCTGTTGTTGAGAGTTGTCTCATTGGCAATCACACCACATCATCTTTTATAGTTGATATGTCAAATCAATATACACTATTATTGTCTTTATTCACTAATATGGTTTTTATACTGCAATCTGGAAAAAAACATTTATTTAATTTGAAATTTGGGGGAAATCCCCCTTTAAAAAGGCTTCATATGGCGGAGAAATATACAACACAATGAACATGATGAAATTTACCTTTCCTGTTGAAACGAATCAATGGTGAACGAATTCCTTGTATGGACTAAAATATCAACAATAAGCATAAAACATAAGAAATAAGTGGGATTGTCTCGCTGTATTGAACACCCAATGGTGGCCTTTGGCTGGCTTGTGCACTTTGGTTGGGTTGTTGTCTCTTTGACACATTCCCCATTTCCATTCTCAATTTTATTGTTTTATTTAATAGGCCAGAACTTCCTCCACAGCCACAACAGTCTGTTCATGTGGTTCATATGTACAAAACATTAAAAGACAACAGAAAGAACAGCAGACATACAGAAAACAAACTCAATTGTATAGTTCAACAACATCTAACAGGTTAGATTTAATTTGGCAATTATTTGTTATACAAACAATGGAAAAAGGCTGAACCCCAAAAAAGAATTCACAAACATTAGTTGGTTTAAAGTATTATAAAAGACATATATCAATATGAAAAATATGGTTACAATTTTTCTCGAGCCTGCGACCTTTGTCGCAGAAAAAGGTCGCAGAAAGCTCGACATAGGGGTAGTGATCCGGCAGCGGTGGTGAGGTTAGCTAACCTCTTAAAAGCTTCATATTTTAGAAGGTGGAAGACCTGTATGCTTCATACTGTGTATATAGATGCCTCATGTTTCAGACATCTTTGACCTGATTTTTATGGTTCAGTGAATACTGTGGATTCATTATATTTCGTTGAATACCAATTTTCGTGGACTTCGTCGGTACCATGGGTACAGGGAAACCACGAATTTAAATGTTCAACGAATTGCAAATTTTCTGTATGATTAAATGCAGACTTTTGGAAAACCACGAAATCAAATATTCACGAAAATGCAAGTTTTCCTCAATCCATGAAAATTGGTACCCACGAAAATAAATGAATCCACAGTACTTGAAAAAAAGTTAGATTTTTTGTAATGTTTAATTCTCCTTTATTATAAGTAATAGGATAACTATATTTGGTATGTGCTTACCTTGCAAGATCCTCATTCCTGTCAGACAGTTTTCACTTGACCTCAACCTTATTTCATGGATCAGTGATATGAACAAGGTTAAGTTTTGGTGGTCAAGTCCATATCTCAGATACTATAATCAATGATTCAATAGGTCTAGAATATTGTTACCTTCCAACTAGCAGGTGTCATCTGACCTTGACCTCATTTTCATGGTTCAGTATAGTTAAGTTTTTGTGTTTTGGTCTATTTTTCTTATAATGTATGCAATACATGTAGGTCTACTATATTTGGTGTATAGAATGATTGTAAGGTGTACATGTCTAGCTGGCTGGTGTCATCTGACCTTGACCTCATTTTCATGGTTCAGTGGTCAAAGTTAAGTTTTTGAGTTTTGGTCTGTTTTTCTAATACAAAATGTACAATAGGCAAAAGGTCAACTATATTTGTTGTATGGAAAAATTGTAAGCTGTACATATCTGCCTGGCATGGTTCATCTGACCTTGACCTCATTTTCATGGGTCATTGGTCAATGTTTAGATTTTTTGGTTAATATTAATTTTTTGTGACAGTTGTGATAAAGCTTTATATTCAGCACTATTAACATAATATCAATGATTTATAGTAAAGAATGTGAGACATTTCAGCGTGTGCACTCTTGTTTATAAATTATCCACAAGCCTGGTAATGCTAGTGTCAAATGATAATGTATCTTTATCAGAATCAGCATCTGTTTAATTTAATAAAAATAAAAGAGAAATTTTTCTAAATTATTATATGTCAATTTTAATAAACTTAACTTAACTGATAAACTTGTGATTATACTGAAATCCATCAACACCAAATGATATGAAAACAGTTGTTTCTTTTATTAAAGAGTCATTAGAACTGAGGAAAACAGACGACCAATAACTGTTTTAACATGTATTATATTATTGTCCAGTTTTGACTATGCCATAACCAAAATTGGTTTTTGTTTGTTTTGCAAATAAAGATTAATATAACAGAAAAAAATCATTTTCTTTTCAGTGTAAACAACTCTGAATTATCAGTAAATAAGTATGAAGAAATATCAGAAGAAACATTACAGTCATTGTCTGACAAATTTGACTTGTTAGCAGAAACTAAGGACTGTGATCCTGAATATGATGTAGCATATGCAGTAAGTACCAACATTTTTAGTCCAGGCTGTTTGATGACTCTTTGATATTGTTATTGTATCAGCTTACATGTATTACAAATGTATTATGGAATATTTTGCCTTTGTCGAAAATCTAGTTAAAAAGTATGTAGATATAGACAAAATATTTCAAAAAAGAAATATTTTCAAAGTGCAAGACACACATTAACCCAGTCAATCAGATTATACAATCCTTGAGTCAATCTAGCATAAATTTCACCCTAACCTTGAAGTTATTTCAACAGAAGATTTTAAAGTTTTAATATTTAAGTATTAGACCCCAAATAAACACAGAAAAAAGTCCAACAAAATTCAACCTGAGGAAAACTAAAAAATCATGATTTTAAAATTCCTATGGAGATTTGCATTGAAATGGGAGATAACTCTGCAAAAAAGGCAGAAACATCAATAAATATTGATACAAAATTATAACTTTACAGCTTCTATTCAACAGAATGTATTAATTCTTGATATTTTAGCCTTCTTTAGAGTATATAACAAACAATAAAGGTACTTTCATAAATTTTATCAAGCTATACAACCTAGATTTCATAATTCATTAGTTGACCATTTATTAGATTTTTCAGCATGTCAATAGGGTAAAGAATCAATTTGATAAAACTAATTAAGCATATATTCTTCTTTTTGTGGTTTAAAGTTTCTTTAAACAAGGTAGATGCTGAACAAATACAAATTACAGATATTATAAACAATACCAAATATTTACTATTATCGTTTTAAAATTGTCACAAAACCATAAATTTGCAATTTCTTTAATGAAAAATGTGCATTTTTTTTTTTAATAATTATCATAACACTTTAGTTTAGTACACTTCATGAGCAGAAGATTATATAATATAGTCATATACAAACTTGTAACCCCATCAAAGTATCATACTTTACATGAATTTTATGAAAATCAACCAAAAACTGACAAAAAAGACTATTTTTTGTTAATTTCCATAAGAAATTAAAAATGCTGATTTTGAGTTTTCCTCAGGTTAGATTTTTGGGACTTTTTTCTGTGTATATTTGGGGCTTAATGCTATAGATTAAAACTAAAACATTTTCTGTTGCATTTAGTTTGAGGTTCAAACTTAGTTTGACTGGACTATAATTATTCTAGACAAATAAAATGGAGATTTTTTTCATTGGCACTCATACCACATCTTCTTACATCTATAACTGATTATCATGAACTTTGATATGTATACACAAGGGAGGACTGAGTGAGCAGCATGTTAACATATAAGAAGAAATAGTGGACTATAATTCAAATGATATTACATGTATTATACTTTATGTTAAAATGCAACATTTTGATTGGCTAATACAAAAGTGTTAATTTACTCTATCACATAGCTGAGCGGGTGACAATTTTTTGGAATGTCACCTTTTCATCCAGACCAATCAAAAATCGATAATTTAAAGGACAATGAATTGAATTTAAATAAAGTTATGAAAGACAATGCTTAAGTTCTTCGTTTTGGCTCAGATTCCATTATTTGACTGTCAAAATAAAAAAAATAAAACATCTTGCTTCATTTCTGTTGATTTTTTCTAATACCCGTTACCTTGTTATGTAAGTGATATCAGAGGAAAAAAGTAAAATCACAAAAATACTGAACCCTGAGGAAAACTAAAAATGGAAAGTCCCTAATCAAATGATAAAACACATCAAACAAATGGACAACAACTGTTATATTCCTGACTTGGTAAGGGCATTTTAAAATATAGAAAATACTTTTAAATAAAATTCATCTGTAAAATACAATAATGATAGGACATTCAGTATAATAAATTAATTAACATATAGCTGAGAGGGTGATAGAGCAGCTTGATACTCCTCAAAAAGCATTGTCAACCTTGGCTTCGCGGCAGTTGACAATGTTTTCTCGGGGTAACAGTCTGCTCTATCATCCCCTTAGCTATATGTTATTTATATAATGTAGCTATACAAAGGAAACCAAGATTGTTTTTAAATATTAGGGTCACTGGGGGTGCTAATATCTTTTCATCTATGGCAATTATTAAAACTAAACAAGAATGTGTCCCCAGTACACGAATGCACCACTCGCACTATCATTTTCTATGTTCAGTGGACCGTGAAATTGGGGTAAACCCTCTAATTTGGCATTAAAATTAGAAAGATCATATCATAGGGAACATGTATACTAATTTTGAAGTCGATTGGACTTCAACTTCATCAAAAACTACCTTGACCAAAAACTTTAACCTGAAGCGGGACAGACGGACGAACGAACGAACGAACAGACGGACGGACGAACGGACGCACAGACCAGAAAACATAATGCCCCTCTACTATCGTAGGTGGGGCACAAAAATATTGACTACACCATATAAAAATTATTGACAGCAAAAGTATTATTATTATATGTATAATGATAATTTTCAGATGATCAAATTACAGGTCTTTCATCTGCTTATTAACAGCCTCCTCCTTTTAGGAAACAACACCACATGATTTGAATTATATTGTGATGTATGTTTAGAGAAATATTAGAATTCCTTGCTGTATGGCGTTTTTATTTTATTCAGGATGGTGTGTTAACAGTTAAGATCAGTGATAAATGGGGAACATATGTGATCAACAAACAGTCACCTAATAAACAGATTTGGTTATCATCTCCTATTAGGTAATGAATAAATCTGTATAAAAATTTAAAAAAAATTGTTCTGAGAACAATTGAACTTGAATTTTCTAAATAATTGATTAGAAGGTTCTTTCAGTTTGAGTAGCTCAAAGTTTCTATTGTGTCCAATCATAAGATTTTTTCACATTGAATGATTCAAGCAATATATGGTATCTTTATTATACTTTTGTCTGAAATAAGGGAGATAATTGGCTAAATGTGGTGTCAAAAATGTCACTTCCAATCTCATATGATAGAGATATTCACACTGATTCTAAAAATATACTTATAAAATTGAGAATGGAAATGGAGAATGTGTCAAAGAGACAACAACCTGACCATAGAACAAACAAGAGCAGAAGGTCACCAACAGGTCTTCAATGCAGTGAGATATTCCCGCACCCGGAGGCGTCCTTCAGCTGGCCCTCAAACAAATATAAATGCTAGTTCAGTGATAAAGAACGCCATACTAAACTCCAATTTGTACACAAGAAACTAAAATTAAAAATAATACAAGACTAACAGAGGCTCCTGATTTGGGATAGGTGCAAAAATGCATTTTTTTGAGATAATTATTTATGATGGGGGTGAGAAAATGATGCAAAATTGCCATTTAAAGCTTAGAAATAAGTTTCAGTAAAACTGTTTCTGTTCTTGAAGATATGAAAAAGTACATGCAAGTAGATATTCTAGTACAGTTGCACTTTACACTGAGTGAATATAACCCTCAGGGACTATCAGTCCACCTGTTACTTGTAATTGCTTTGAGCTTAGGAAAGGAAGACTTTTATTGATTTTCAAGTCAAAAGTTAAAAACCTTGTCAACACAATAATTAGTACTTTGTCAGTCATCTTCAAACTAGCATACATTATCATCAGCAGTAGGTGATCTGGGATCTTGGTCATAAAACTTTTCTCAGTTACTCTACATATTTTGTGCTCCTACACATTTTCCAGTATTTTGATTGCTTGATTCCTGAGTCTGAGTAAAACAATCATGCTCAAAAGTTTTATGACAGTGAGACCAGGCCTTGAAGGCATTAAACTTTGCTCAGTGCTCGGAGCACAAAAATCATGCTCGAAACATGAAATCCAGCAATTTGATTGGTTGATTTTCGAGTCTTGAGTACAAAAATCATGCTCGAAAGTTTCATGACCGTATTTTAATGTCAATATCAAAGTCTAATATTCAGTAGCCCT
Source organism: Mytilus edulis (assembly GCA_019925275.1). Classification (NCBI taxonomy): domain Eukaryota; kingdom Metazoa; phylum Mollusca; class Bivalvia; order Mytilida; family Mytilidae; genus Mytilus; species Mytilus edulis. The sequence continues at coordinate 39,229,086 of CM034355.1, forward strand.
TTTCACAAAAAATCTCAAGTGTAAATTTTATCGTAAGTCTTAAATATTCCTCAACAATTCAACTAAATATTTTTATCGTAAGATTAATTTTATACTTAAGATTTTTTGTGAAAAGGGCTACTGATTTATATTTCATTCTTTACTTACAGTGGTCCAAAAAGATATGATTTTACAAATGGTACTTGGATCTATTCTCACAACGGAGGATCATTACACCAGCTGTTAACAGAAGAAATATCCCAAGCTCTTTCAGATGACATTGGCTTTAGTGACTGTGAATACTCGAACCGTTAAAAGGTGGTGTAGATTGTTATGTTCCCATTTATCTGTTTGTTATGCATGTGGGTGTGATATCATGTTATTTTGTTATTTAATTTTTTACATCTTGATGATATAAAAATAAAATCTACTAAATAATGTATTTTATTTTGATTTAATCATAATGTTGCAAGTGAACTTTTAAAAGTGACAATGTGAGCTTTTATTAATACCTAGCGTTCCTTGTACAGAATACTTGTATCCATCAAGCAACATTGCTCGAGTTACTACAATTATTATATGTAATCAGTTAATTGTGGTAAAAGGTGTTTTCTTAGTTAGTAAATTTTTTAGCTCACCTGGCCAAAAGCCCATGTCAACTTTTGCCAACAATTTGCTGCTGTATTTTGTAAACTATTCTTCAAAATTTTGTCTGCCTCATGTAAAGAATTTCTGCTATGAAGTTTATGATTTTTGTCCAGGTTAATAAACCAACATTGCCTCAGTAACAAATTATAACAAAGGGGTCAGTCAAACTAGTTTTTGGTTAATATCATTATCTTGAAACCTAAAGCAATTAGAGAAAAACAATTGAGGTTAAAAATGCCCAGCACAACAAGCATTATCTACCATGAAAATGTTAGAATTTTTTTTCAACCCTACATCTGACATAATGATTATTAATTATTTTGGTTTTTGAATGAAAAACAAAATGTGTTAGGTTTAAAGTATGAATTGCATAATTTATCAGCATGGCAAGTTCAATCTACCTGGAAAATCTGATGGTGCATATGGAGTTATTGCCCATGAAATTTAAGTTTTTACTATTTTTAGCGTTTTTGGCTGTTATGATTAATATAGAAGCAAAGTGAAAAGTGTAAATTGCAAAAGAGATCAACACTTTTAATTAGTTGTATCTACCATGAAAATTGGAGAAAATCAAACTTCAAGTCTTTGAGTAATATGCCCCTTTAAAAATATCCTTTTTTTCCAATTTTTCAAAACAGGTTGTGGCTGTTATCACAAAAAACTAGCTAGATTTAAAGGTATTGCATAAAGGATCAGGAAGACGCTATCTTTCTACCCTCAAAATTTCAGAAATATCTATTAATTAGTTTTGGAGTTATTGCCCCTGAAACAAAATTGCATTTCAAATTTTCATGATTTTTGGTGTTTTCTTGAATCTTATATTAGCAAGGTAAAAATTTATAATAGCAAAAATTATTAGCAGAAAATCATGAGTACCTTTTTGGAGTTGTTGCCCCTGAAATATAATTTCTTTGATTTTTTTTTTACAGTTTTGTTGGTTATCTTAAAACTTTCCCATGTTGAAGACAGTTACTTATGGTTCTTATACAAAAAATTTGTCTGTCACTATTTGGTTGAGAATTGTCTTTGACATTAACAATCATACCACATATTTTTCTATAAAAGAGCAAGCTTAATTGTGTAAAGTGCATTAATGATCAGCAACACATATATATCTACTATGTACATATAACAAATTCACATTAAGTGAGCTATGCACATCCCTAAAAAAAAAAAAATCAATTTCTCTGCATGGTAAACAAAGAAAGTGTTTCCTCAGATGGTGTGTTATAGTTATCGATTACTTGCATTTTAAAGGTGTTTCCTCAGTATGTGTGTGATAAATTTGACAGTCCTTTGTAGTAGAAATAATTTCCTCGAACAATAAAAGTAAACAGTATGAAAAGTATAGATTTATGGAAAATCGTTTTAAAACAATGTTATAATGTTAACAAAAAACTAGATATCATTGAGATGGGAGCCATCTCTGTGGGCCCCGCTGTGAATAATGTGCATTAAAAAATTGTATCTTTACCATAGGACATGGGTTTGTCAACTGAAATCAAAGTTTCTGACCTTGACCTTTGACCTAGGAAGTTGTAAATAAATTATGACACCACCTTTGGTGTTGGTTTATAAACATGTCAAGTATAAACTTTGAAATGATAACGGTTCTCAAGATATAGAGCGGACACGATCTTTACCATAGGACACGGGGTTGTCAACTGAAACCAAAGTTTTTGACCTTGACCTTTGACCTAGGAAGTTGCACATAAATTATGACACACCCTTTGGTGTTGGTTTATATACATGTCAAGTATAAACTTTGAAATGATAACGGTTCTCAAGATGTAGAGTGACACGATCTTTACCATAGGACATGGGGTTGTCAACTGAAACCAAAGTTTTTGACCTTGACCTTTGACCTAGGAAGTTGTACATAAATTATGACATACCCTCTGATATTGGTTTATATACATTTCAGGTATAAACTTTAAAATGATAACGGTTCTCAAGATATAGAGCGGACACAATCTTTACCATAGGACATGGGGTTGTCAACTGAAACCAAAGTTTTTGACTTGAACTTTGCCCTAGGCAGTCGTTCATAAATTATGACACACCCTCTGGTGTTGGTTCATATACATGTTAAAGTATAAACTTCGAAATCATAACGGTTCTCAAGATATAGAGCGGACACGATCTTCACCACAGGACACAGGGTTGTCAACTGAAACCAAAGTTTTTTGACCTTGACCTTTGACCTAGGAAGTTGTACATACATCATGACACGCCCTCTGGTGGTGGTTAATAAACATGTAAAGTATAAAGTATGAAATCATAATGGTTCTCTAGATATGGAGCGGACACAAAGTTATTACAAAGTGTTACGGACGATGGACGGACAGACTGATCACTATAGGGGACCCGCCTTTGGCGGGGCCCTAATAATACTAGTATAAATCTTGATTAGTTTATCACAGTTTGTATGGAGCCCCTGTATTCCTCCAAATAACAGAAGCCTCTGTGTGTGTGTTTTATAGAATTCACTATAGTTGTTATTGTTATCTAATGCAGTTTATTCTTGAACGGATTGTTACCATTCTGGATAAACATCTGAAGTGGTTTGAAGCATCTATCTAGAAGTATCTTATCATCCCAATGCAACCATTCCCAACCTGGTAACAAATAAAAAATGATAATGTCAGGTGTCAATGAATAAATTTAAACAAACACAAAGAAATGAAATATTACTGCTGTTAAATTTATTTGCATGTTAATAGAGAACACACTTGGACTTCTTTAAATGATATGTCCATATTTTATGTCCTCTTTAAAGTTTGTGGTTATCCTGTTCTGTTGTTGGTAGCTGGACTGTGAACTAATTTTGTCCACATTAACTGGCAGATAATGTCTTAATTTTGCAAGAAAGTAAACAAAAACGTCAGTATATTATATTGTGTGCTTATTTCTGCCAATATGAGATAAATTAGGACTTAAACCTGGTGAGCAAAATCGGTAGCTTTCTAATTGACACTTTTAATTCATATTACTAGTCTACTTATTCTAACACAACTGTTTAGAGATTACACACTATTTAAGGCTGTTTAGAGATTACAAACTATTTAAGGCTGTTTAGAGATTAAAAAATATTTTAAGCCATACATGAGTGTTGTATCTTGTCAGACATATTATTTATCTAAAATATTACTATAACCTGCCTTCACATTTTTCGGGCTCCATATTTTTTGGTTCACGTAAAAGTGATCTATTCTCTGCATAATAGTCTACTTCTCCCTGCATAAATATGTCTATATAATGATAATTTTCTTCTGGTACGATACAGTTCATTACTTTAACAGTTTTGACATTTTTCAGTCGGATACCAGTCTCTTCTTCTGTTTCTCTTATTGCACACTCATCCCATTCTTCCCTGTTTGATACAAAAACAAAAATTTAAAACTATACTCTGGCTGTTCTCCTTCCTCAGTTAACCTTTAAATTTATATATCTGGATTTAGTAGATTGACCACCCAGCTTTTCTGCATTAACGACGTAAAAGGTTACAATTTTTCTCACCAGATGTGTATATCAACAATAAATGTCTCTTTAATGCATATGGTGCAATAGACCTGAATATTTTACAATCAAAACCCTATTTTCAAATGCTGAAGAGCTGACAAAACAAAAAGTACCAAATGTAAATCCAAATCCAGAAAAGAAACTAGAGAAATGCATCAGGGAGATCCATTTAAAAATGATTTCCAAATTTTATAACAATAAATTTCAAATTAAAAAGCGATACCAGTGCTGATATGCTATAAACATGCAATCTGTTTTGGCTTATCTTTCCTGTATCTGGGTTTTGCTTACATGGATCTGAAAACGATATGTTTTTTCTTTCTTTTTAAACACCTTTGGGGTTCAGGACTTCTATTGGTGGTGTTGTATTGATTGTAATTTTCTTAACAGAAAGTAGACCAGATTGTCATCAGATCATTATAAGAGATTGTTCAATTCATTGTTGATTATAAGCACACATTGATAACATTACTATTACAGATATTTCAAAGGATCAATAAATTGATTGATGTTTCCTCTATGTTCAGTGGCAAATATATCATAGCTCCTGAGGACCACATAAAATAACAAGTCTTAGTGTAGGCAAGGATTTGTATTATGCACTATGCAACTCCTTGATTTATATGTTTTATTCCTATAAAAATATGCTTTGATTTTTATGCAATTTTTATACGACCGTTTAAAAAAAATTTGCGTTGTATAATGCTAACATGTTGTCGTCTGTGTCGTCTGTGTCGTCAGCGTTGTCTGCGTCGTCGTCCAAAGACGCATGGTTTCCAGACAAAAAAGTTTGTATAAGTAAATAGAAATCAATAAAATTTTAACGCATTGTTTACAACCACAAAGGAAGGTTGATATTGATTTTTGGGGTTATGGTCTCAAAGGTTTAAGAATTAGGAGCCAAAAAGGGGTCCAAATAAGCATTTTTGTAGTTTCCGATCAATAACTTGTGTTTAAGTGTATAAATCTCTCTTAAAGTATACCACAAGTTTCCATACTACAAAGGGATGGTTATGGGAGTTATGGCTCAAATCATTAGCAATTAGGGGTTAAAAGGGGAAAAACAAGAATTTTTCTGGTTAAATGACAATTTAACAATTTAAAAGCAGTGTAAGGGAGGTAATGCAATTCCATTTAAAGAATACTGTTATATTTATGTTTAATTACCTCCCTTACACTGCTTGAAAATTATGTATTATGAAATGATGATTGTCTGGAGATGAATAGCTGTAAAATGATTTTTAAAAGTTACTATTAATTTTAACCATGACTGTATGTCATTTTATATTTTAATATTATATGATATATTTGAATAAGTAGTTATTGTTGCAAACACCATTAGAAATTTGAATTGAGATTATTTTTGGAATTAGGGAAAGGGGCAGGAAAACAAATTGGGGGGGGGGGGGGGGGGGGGGGGGGGTATAATTTTTCTCATTTCAGATTTCAGAAATTAAAATGAAAATTTCTTCAACTAATTTTATTTAGGGGATTAATATCCAGCAGCATAGTGTATTGCTCAATTTTTTTAAGGTTCATTAGACCACATTCATTCTGTGTCAGAAACCTATGCTGTGTCAACTTTTTAATCACAATCCAAATTCAGAGATGTATCAAGCTTGAATTTTGTGTCCATACTTGCCCCAACTGTTCAGGGTTCGACCTCTGCGGTCGTATTAAGCTGCGCCATGTGGAGCATCTGGTTTTGTATTCTTTTAATTACGATTTATGCCATTTTCTGTCCATTATTTTCTATTTTTATATTTTAGCAAACACATTAGCAGTATGCTGTATTCTACATTTTTGTTCTTTATTTTTTCCTGTTAATCTCTATTCTGTAAACCCGTTCCGTCCTAACTCATTCAATAAGTGTTCAAATAAAGTGAAAAGCTGAAATAAAAACTGCACTCGGAGGAAACATTGTCTGTTGGATAGGGGTCAAACTTTTGCTTTGCAACGAACCACCTACGAACCCCTGAAAGAGTTGCTTTTTAATTTCATACAACAGACACAGATCACAAGTCCCTATTCTAACCGGACATAGCTGATTAGTTTACATACAAACTACTTATTGGAGTATTATTACAATGTTAAGGCATTAGAATAGCTTGGATTTTTGAAATTCAAGGTCTATAGTAGGGGTTCAATATACCGCAGGGGGGTCAAAATACCATGGAAATTTATTTTTTTCAAAATATCTTTTATATTATTCAGCACAGCAAAACTGACACATCTCTAAAGCAAACCTTTTTAGGCTGTCAGATCTTCGAGGAAGAGCTATTCTGATAACCTGTAGCAGAATTGCTGTTTTATTCAACTTATCCTTACATAATTGCCAATAGTGATGATCCCAGGTAAAAAAGAGACGGAAGAAACTCAAGAGACATTCAAACTCCTAAGTCTAAAATAAACTGACAACGTCATCGCAAAAAAGAAAATAAAGACCAAAATACCAACATTGGTATACAAAACACAACATAAAAAAACTAAAGACTGCAACACGAACCCGTAAGAAAATGAGGGTAATCTCAGGTTCTGCGACAGGTTAAGCAGATCCTGCTCCACACGAGGCACCATGCAGTTGTGTTGCTAATGCCGGTAAGTACAAACCAGGTGATTGTACGAGCCTAAAGCAGATCATGCTATACACGAGGCACCATACAGTTGTGTTGCTCATGCCGGTAAGTACAAACCCGGTGATTGTACGAGGTAAAGCAGATCCTGCTCCACACGAGGCACCATACAGTTGTGTTGCTAATGCCGGTAAGTACAAACCCGGTGATTGTACCAATTCGATGGGTCACATTTAGGGAAATGGAGGGCGGGATTGTGGTTACGATGATTGGAACATATACATAACAGTTAACCAACTCATGATGACGTCCGTCACATTTTCGAAGGGATTATTTCCATAGGAACACTTGGTTTAATAGCTTCCTTGTGAGCAGCAATTCTCTATCAAGGAAATCATGGTGGGAAACGCAAGCCTTGGAATATCGTATCAACTGGGAGATATATACTACATATGATATGCAGATTTTCGGTAAACTGTAAACTGCAAAATGTTCAGCAACATGAGATCGATATACTATTAATTGACTCCTTATAGAACTTGATTTCACTTGAACGCAAGTAAACCAAGGCTATATGGGATCAAAGGCAGAAAAAAACCAGATGGATTTTAAGTTTTCTAAGTGGGAGACCAGAGTCAGTAGTGGGTTGAAGAAGTAAGCTCTGGCCTCATGATGTTGAATCAGGTGTGCCAAGGTGTCGTGTCTTTTTCTGTCCTACATCAATGATGTGCCAGAGAGAATATGATATAGAATAAGATTGTTTTCTGACGACATTATCATGTACCTCACTAGCAGCTGCAGATACCACATCACTGCAGCAGGACATGAATAAACTTTAGCAAACTAATAATGCGATTGTATGAACAATATATGGCACCCTATAGACACATTATTGTTTCGTTTTGATATTATCTTGAAAACTTTTATAGAAACTAGACAGACATGACAGAAAAAACTAACATGATTTGTATTATTTTAATTTAAAGCTTAACCCAACACAAACTAATTCGTACTAGATTCAACTTTATTCTGTCTAACAATGCAATTCAATGTTTATTCAATTCTACATAAAACTATGGTTGTATGTATGTTTCTGATATAATAGTCTTTTTTTCGGTTTTCGTTACACTTTATTTTATTATTTTTTTAAAGCGTTCGTTATTCCGGCTTTGTTGGATAGGCCATGGAGACTTTTCGTCATATTCCAGGTTTATATATGCACTTCTCAAGACTAAATGTCTTAATTCTTTATCTTCTGAGAATCATGCAATATAGTTCTTGGTGGATGGAAGGGATTGTAACCCTGAGTAATCACCATCTCAAGGGGTCGAAAGCATTTGTTAGCAGGCACAAAATTGTCCCAGTCTAGCCATTGCCAACCTGAAATACATAAAAGGACAACCTAAACATGGCTGCAGAATTTTCAACTCTCATTTAATTAAAATCTCTTAAGCCTTAAACTTTCACTTTATACTGAAGTAAAATATCGAATGATAATTATAAACCGAAAGAATGTAATGTCGAAACTTGAAATGAAGACATCTAAAATGTTGATGTTCCAAATAGAACATACATGTATCAAAACGCAACATTGATCATTTGAAATTTTAGAGTACTTAATTCCGACTAAGTGCATAGAATCTTTCCACAATTCCACCCATATACTTGCTATCGGTTCTGCAGATACAATAGGTTCTGTGTTCCTGATTGCCATTAAAACAATTGTTTTGGTCATCGTGTACAGTAAATATTTTTTGCCCGAGATTCCTATTTTCATTTCAAAACAATGGTTCTGCAATCGTGTTCAGCAAATTTTGATATGGGGAATCTACCTTAAGCAAAAATTAACTTATAGGGGTTTGGGTTTTTTTTTCTTTTGCAAAGCGCGTGCGAACATATTTATTTAGTTTTTCAACACTATCAATCATTTTTTTTCTTTTTCAAAATTTATACAGTATCGTGACTATAAGGTATTTTTTTGTATACAATTTATAGTAAGCGACAGTTTTAAAAGCCTTTTCCCTATAGCTACCAATCTTAATCGTACCATCTTTTTTCTACAGACATGTTTATAAAATGTGTCATTCTTTATCACAGTTTCGTTATTTGGTGGTTAATTGTTTTTTGTTGATATTTTTGCTTCTTAACCAAATCAACACCTGATTCGCATGAAGAGACTGCTGTCTACGAGTAAGCAAGTATATATATCCAGGGCAAATACGCTCATGATGATACGAGTGATCGACAGCGTCACTTTTGGTGCATTGCTATTTTAACTTCGGCCAAAAAAAAATAAGCATATGTTCCGCTAACCCTACCTACCCTAATTTTTAGTGCCTACCCTAACACGTTTTATGCCATTTTTAAACAAGCACTGAATTAAAGTAAGACAGATTCCCTAGTAGTAACTAGCTTTAAAATGTTTGTAAAATAAGATGATATTGCCTACCTACCTATACCCTATATTTTCCCAACACGTTAGTTGTAAGGGAGCTACCATTTGATTTTTAGGGGGGGGGGGGGGCTAGGATGAAATTTGAAAAAAATAGGCAGGACAGGAGTTTTGAGAAGGAAAAAAAAGGCAGGATGAGACACTTGCAAAAAAAAAGTTAGGATGACAATTTATGTAAAAAAAGTCAGGATAAACTAAAAAAAAAAAAAAAAGCAGGACCGAATAGAGTGAAAAATAAAAAGGCAGGACAGAGATTACAACTAAAAAAAAATGCAGGACAAAATTTTTCATCCTAGCTCCCCCCCCCCCCTAAAAATCAAATGGTAGCTCCCTAAGACATGTATTATTTTTGTTTTGGGCCTAAGTACCTTCACATTTGTCAGGTTCCAGATTCACAGGCTCTGATTGGACAGTTGTGTCTACCTCTCCGTGTACAAACAATGTTACATAATGGTAGTTTTCTTTTTCTACGATTCCATTCACTACTGTAGCAAAGCGAGTATTCTTCAGCCGTAATCCAGTTTCTTCCATAGTTTCTCTATAACCACAATCTTCCCATTCTTCTCTGCAATTTATTATAACAGTGCAAAGTAGAGCTGTCTGCAGAGCGGGATTAATACGCCCGTACATGCATTTTAGTTGTTGCTGTGAAAATCAGTATTGAGACAGTGACATTTTGAGATTTTTGGCTTTCGATCAAGTTAAAAATTGATGAACTATTTGGGGTTCAAAGGTCGTGAAGACATGAAAGAACAATGACCTATTTTTACTAACAATTCACCTTCACACAATGCATCATGTACACTTAATTTGGTAAAGTAAACCTTTTTAAATTGTTATTTGTATGGAGAGTTGTCTCATTGGCACTCACACCACATCTTCCTATATCTACTTAATTAGTTCTAGAGAGAACAATTATACCCCTACGATAGGGGTCAAGGGTCAATATCATTTTATTTTGGTATCTGACACCGTGATCTGATCCAATGATTCTTCTGTATACACAATTTTGTCAATCTAAGTACTACGGTACAAAAGGTATATGCGCCGTACACAAATCAGACAATGTTTAAAATTGCATCAATGGGAACAAAACCAAATTCGGTATGATGCCTCTGCATACAGAGTTTTGGCAATCTAATGGCAAGAATAATGCTTCGGCACAAAAGTTATGCACTGAACACAGATCCGACAATATTGTGCTATCAAAGCGGCCAAAGGTCAAGGTCAGAGTGCCTTAATTAACTTTGATATTTGAAACCCCTATATCTATTGATGTTATAAAACTTGAGTTATACACAATGCTTATTACCAGCAAACACAGATCAAGTTTGAATTTTGGTAGATCACTTTAACCGTTGTAGAGTTATGCCCCTTATAAATGGAAAAATTGCTATTCAGTTTTTAGTTTCCGTTCTCTAACTTAAGTTTGCCTCAACCAAATGTTAGGAAACTTATACACAATGCTTATTACCACAAAATACAGATCAAGTTAGAATTTTGGTGGATCACTTTAATCATTCAAGAGTAATGCCCCTATGCAAATGGAAAACAAAGCAAAAATTTTAGTTTCCGTGGTCCTAACTTAATTAAGTGAATTGAATGTTATGAAACTTATACACAATGCTTTTCACCACAAAATACAGATCAAGTTGGTCATTATCACTTTAAGATTATCGAGTGATGTCCTTTATAAATAAAAAAAATTAGTTCAAGTTCCGTTCTGTAACTTTAGTTTGCCCCATCCAAACAATATGAGACCTATACACAATATTCTTATTACCACAAAACCCTGATCAAGTACAAATTTGGGTAGCATCACCGTCAGTTTTTATCGTTTTTGAGTTATGTCCCTTTATAATGTTGTATGGCAAGCGGGGGCATTATCTGTTTCCATGGGGACACATTTTCCATTTATTTTTTGGGTAGTTTAAACATTATTTATTGTTCAAAATGACAAATGGATTAGACACAAGTTTTACAACTTAGTAACGTCTTCTCCTCTCATTTTTGATTTTTTTTTTTCGATCGAGTTTCTGAATATAATGCAGAGGCGGATCCAGCCATTTTAAAAAGGGGGGTTCCTAACCCAGGACAAAAGGGGGGGGGGTCCAATTACATGTCCCCATTCAAATGCATTGATCGTCCAAAACGTCCCCTCTGGATCCGCGCCTGTAATTAATATTTTGACACCACACCATAACATTGCATAATTCGATCCTGAATGTTTTGGTTTTCCGTCAGCAAGTTATTGGATTGAGAAATGTTACTATCTAATTTACAACTCAAGATAGTCATCCGTGGTTATATTTATTTAATCAGTCAAGTATATATGCATATGATCTGTTGTATTTTGGTATATACACTGGCTTTTCCGGAGCTCTGATAGACTTTGTGCAAGTACAAAAATCTTCCTTTTATTCCAATACAAGACGGGAGACTTCATTATGTGAATGCCTACCAGTCTGGATCCCTGTCTAAAGCAATACATTTATATATTTACCCAAATTCTAAATGACCACCAGGCAATGCATACTTCCCGCTACCACTTGAGCCTTTTCTTATTCCTACTAAAACACAGTTTGGATGATCTTCACTTGTTACAAATACACCAACACCAACTTTAGGTCTTTCACGTGGTGGCTCGGCCTGCTTTGACATAGTGGGAGATTGTCTTTTGCCTCTATAAAACTGGTTTCAGTTTCTTGGGTAAATAAACCGCTTAACTGGTTCCTCACTAGTTGGACACCGAAACTGGAAATACATTTGTTTCTTGAAAACTGGGGCCTGTTTTCTACAAATCTATAAATATACTGTTAAGATTTATATTCAGAACTTTTGGTTGGTTCATTCCTGGAATGCCGAAACCCTTTTTTCTGCAAACATATTAATTCATTCAAAACCCGAAATCCTAAACTTTCGAGTTCATCCGTCACCGGAAAAAACTCGTCAATTATACGCGCTTTTATCACCGTCATTTGTGCGTTTTGGGGCGTCGTCACTTCCCTTCCAATGTTGAGCGAGTGGTTGGAAAACTATAATTCTATATTATACGAATCATTCGGCAAATTGAATTCTCAAAATTGACAATCAACACTGCTGTCATTAGGGAATTGTCAGTAAGTACCTACAGAGCAACCATTATTTCTAGTTTATCCTGCACAAAGACGATCACTAAGACGCTTGATGAACGTAAATAGTGCAGGGATACAGGCGACCCCCTCTATCTGGTAAATGACGTCATAAAGGCGTGCATAATTGACGAGTTTTTGCCGGTGACGGATGAACTCGAAAGTGGTCTAATTTGCCCTTTTATATATGACTGAGAAAATAGTCAAGTGAGAAAATATGCGATACTTAACAGCTAGTGGCGGATCCAGAAATTTTCATAATTGATTGACTCCCGTTATGCTCCATTGATTTCTTATACAACCAACCAAAATAATTTTCCCTCAAAAAGGGAGGGGGGCATCCAAAAAACAGCCTCTGCTTTTTGAAATTGGATGAAAGATTTGCGTGGGAAATTATGCTGTTGAGAGTTTGTATTGACTTTTATTTTTTTTCTGTGATTTTATTGGTGACTTCAGGCAAACTATAGATCTATAATTAAACTTATCTGCACACTAGACAAGAGGGTGGCAAAGTGGTACCCTGATACATCTGATTATATTACTATATGCTCTTTTGTATATTTATAATCAGACGTAAATAATTATTCCAATTAGTTTGTATTGGGTACTATGTGCTATTGGACATGTCCTTTAGCATTGTCCTTTGGTGCATCATGCAATTTGGATCACCAAACGAGTTATTTTGCATCAGACATGCACGACGATGACTTGTCAGTTGTATGTACATCTATTATATTTATTAAATAAATTACTATCGTCCATCCCCATGCAAATGCAATGTGCCTCCATCGCCCACCTTGCCATACTGCAGCGTCTCTTGATGCCCGGTCAGTCTGCAATTAAGTTACACATGCCACTGAATTCCCAAATTATCTAGGTCATATTTTGTAAACTGTTTGATCATGTTTTATTGAGGTTTTTTTTCTAAGATAATCTCTAATGTTGTGCTAATGCGCCTTGTAATCCCATTTAATAGAAAGAGAATCATCGTCTATTCTAAATTATGCAAATAATATGCAGAATGCATAATGCTGTTATTCCCTCCACGGGGTGTTGTCGTTTACATAGAGGATCTATTGGAACATGGGCTCTCTTCCTTTTTATCATGTTCATAAAAAAATAACGAGAAAAATTTCAATCACGATTAAAACTTGACAATGTAAACGAATTAGAGTCTATAAAAATCTCCAAGATTGCGTCAAAAGCACGCATAGCTAATATATGTAGTAGCTTGGACAAACTATATTGAATGGTCTAAGTAGTTCAACTACTGTATCATTAGCTTGTCAACACTGAGATTATGAGTTCGAATTCCGCACATGACAGGTGCGCTCAAGTCAAATATTAGGGAGCTACCATTTGATTTTTATGGGAGAAAAGGGGGGGGGGGGGGGGCTAGGATGAAACATTTTGTCCTGCATTTTTTATAGCTGTAATCTCTGTCTTGCCTTTTTATTTTTCAATCTGTTCGGTCCTGCCTTTTTTTTTTTGCAAGTGTCTCATCCTGCGGCCTTTTTTTTTAACTCAAAACTCCTGTCCTGCCTATTTTTTCAAATTTCATCTGCCCCCCCCCCCCCCCCCCCCCCCCCCCCCCCCCCCCCTTCCCCCCCCCTCATAAAAATCAAATGGTAGCTCCCTTACTTGACTCGACTTGTCAGTTTTTCTGCCGAAGGTCGTTTGTTCTCTCAGAGCACTCCGGCTTCCTCCACCAATAAAAACTGACCGCCACGAAATAGTACAATAGTGGCGAAAGTGCAGTTTAACACTAATCAATCAATCATATTATTGCATCATATAATACAGATGTATAAGATAGAAGAACGAAGATAGAGAAGAAGAAGAAGAAGAGAGAAGAAGAAGAAAGAAGAAGAAAGAAGAGAGAAGAAGAAGAAGAAGAAGAAGAAAAGAAGAAGAAGAAGAAGAAGAAGAAGAAGAAGAAGAAGAAGAAGAAGAAGAAGAAGAAGAAGAAGAAGAAGAAGAAGAAGAAGAAGAAGAAGAAGAAGAAGAAGAAGAAGAAGAGAAGAAGAAGAAGAAGAAGAAGAAGAAGAAGAAGAAGAAGAAGAAGAAGAAGAAGAAGAAGAAGAAGAAGGAAGAAGAAGAAGAAGAAGAAGAAGAAGAAAGAAAGAAGAAGAAGAAGAAGAAGAAGAAGAAGAAGAAGAAGAAGAAGAAGAAGAAGAAGAAGAAGAAGAAGAAGAAGAAGAGAAGAAGAAGAAGAAGAAGAAGAAGAAGAAGAAGAAGAAGAGAGAAGAAGAAGAAGAAGAAGAAGAAGAAGAAGAAGAAGAAGAAGAAGAAGAAGAAGAAAGAAGAAGAGAAGAAGAAGAAGAGAAGAAGAAGAAGAAGAAGAAGAAGAAGAAGAAGAAAGAAGAGAAGAAGAAGAGAAGAAGAAGAAGATTCTTTATTTCCATAAAATGGGCTCACAAGACATTCTTTATTTCCATAAAATGGGCTCACAAGGAGCATGATATAATATCATTACAATATTATTATTTTACAAATATGATAAACAATACAGTATACATAGTCACAAACACAAATAAGAGACAACAGTCTTCATGTATTATTATTATATATATATATATATATACATATATAGGAGTATACATAAAACCTTCGTCTCAGGCACACCTCTAGAAAGTAATAAAAAAGAACACTGTGAGTAGGCCGAATATATCTAGCCGAACTGCAGGAGGCACCAAGGGACGGTGCTATATGGCATGGTGGGTGCATATTAAACTGTATCAGGACACTAATGATATGGTAAAATATTGTAAGAAGTTGCACATAACTGGTATGTCATCCTCGTGCCTGGTGCAGAGGAGTCAGTACTTTTTAAAGTGACACAACTGCAAGAGGCACCAAGGGACAATGCTAATTGCACATATTACGAAAAGGATAAAATATTCGCAGTTTGATAAAAAAAAATATCACAAACAGAAAGGTAATAGAACTTATACGATGTGTCCTATACCCCACCATGCCAACCTCGTGCCTAGTGCAGAAAGCCTGATTTAAATATTTATCTTTCAAGTTATATTTTGTCTTCATCAACTAACTCACAGACAGATATTAAGATATCAAGATTCTCTACATTAAGAAGCCATATCAGACAGTTTTTGGCTAGGAATCAAATACATAAAGTTAGGGCATAGTGAGTTAATAGTGGAATTTAAACAATTTCTCTTATCTTGAGATGAGAGATGAGAATAAAAAATGTTTTTCATCATCAACTTCATTTGAGGTGCACCTGAGACATATCCTGTCTTGTCGGAGAGTACCCTGATAGCGACCTTGTTCAATTCTTAGTCTGTGAGAAGAAATACGCAGTACATATTTAATTATGTAAAATGACAGATCTTAAATAGTCTACATACTATTTATTCATTATACAGTTCAAGAATCGGGGCGATTTAGATTGAAGGTTGGATTGAGTTATACTTATTCATTATACAGTTCAAGAATCGGGGCGATTTAGATTGATTTATACTTATTCATTATACAGTTCAAGAATGGGGGCGATTTAGATTGATTTATACTTATTCATTATACAGTTCAAGAATGGGGGCGATTTAGATTGATGGTTGGATTGAGTTAGTGTCCAGTGACAAACAATTAATTTATGTGTACTTAAAACAAGAACAAATTGATAATGAAAAGAATAGGTAGAATCTTTAAAATATGTTTACTCGGGTTTATAGCGGGATCTGAACTACCATATGGAAATAAGTTATGCTGAATAAGGTAAACTTTGCATTGTAACAGGTCACCTAGGGACCCCCTGAAAGTGTTGCAATGCATTTTTAAAGTGCAGAGAACTTGACTGAGTCTGCCGCGGTATTAATACTTTCCTTACACCAAATAGACGCCCGATTTAATTACTGCCGGGCTCGACCCAGAAGTGCAAGGATGTCCATAGGTGACACTTTAATAAAATATTGTATTATTATTATTGTATGCCCAATTCAACCATTGAGATTGTGCGATATATAGAGCGCATATAGATCTGCAGATGTCTTTTGAGTTGTTTGTAATTTTTAATTAAGCATTTATGACAAATCCTGATCTACGATCAGCTACTCTGCAAAATCGTAATCTTTTGAAAATTCATAATAATAATCTTTAGCATATACCAAATAACAGCTTGTGACGAAAAAAATACAAATTACATAAATATATATAATAGTGAAATAAAACACTGGTCGACACATCTGTCACAAAATCGTTTGGTCAAGGTATTTATAAACAATTATAAACTGGTATAATCTCATGTGTCAATTTACGTACTGGTGTACGAAACATCGGAAAAAATCAGACATAGTATTTGTCTATTGTTTATAATTACCTCGACCAAAAGATTTGACACAGTCATTATATTATTGTTAAGAAAATTTATGAACCGTTTGTAATTAATTGGGAAGTAATAATGTCTTGTAGTATTTGTTACTTTGTAAAGTAATTTCCTTTTAAAAATCTTAGTTTCCTCAAGTGATAATTGATATCTTCATCATTCAATCGATATTTTCCTGTGTGTGTGCCTCAAGCTGAATAAGTGTGTTGTTGATATGATAACACATTTATAATATAATCCTTCGTTTTGTATAAACGGACTTTATATACAATGTTGCTTTGATAGGATTAAGAGCAAAGACCGGGAAAGAGGGACGTAACATTCTGTGTTTCGCTTTTCGTATTTTAGTTATTTTTGCTTATACACAAGTATGACTGAAGGAATTTTAGAATTTGGAAGAGCATTATATATAAACACTTCTGACGTATTAACCGGTGTTGTTAGAAATAATGCATTTTCCAGCGGACGATCTCTTCTACAAGTTATATGGGATTTTAGACTCGGCAGGGAGGATCTCGTTAGTTCCCCTCTTTTCCCGGTTTTTCTATCCGTAGCATTTTACTTTTCGCTATGTACACCATTTATGATTGCGGATATATATGGAAAAAAATGGAAATGGATTCAAAAATACAAAATTCAAACTGACAAAGAAGTAACACTCGATCAGGTATTTGATACATTACAGCTAACATTTTGGAATCATGTGCTTTTTATCCTCCCTGCCGCAGTCGGACAAATGATATGGACACCGCCTACACCACTTCCAGAATTGGCACCAAGCTGGTTTGAATTTGTTTGGCAACAGATTGCCAGTTTAATAGTATTCGACTTCCAATACTTTGTTTGGCACTGGACCCACCACAAGGTGAGATTTCTCTACAAGCATATCCATTCTGTACATCACAGGTACCACAGTCCATTTGTCTGGGTCACACAGTATCTCCACCCATGGGAACTGGTCACCGTTGGGTTCCTGACCACTACAAATACGTGGTTTTTCAAATGCCATCCCATGACAACATGGTCGTACATGCTGCTGAGCATCGTCGTGAGTGTGGAAGCTCATATTGGTTTTGATCTTCCTTTCAGTCTCAATAACATCCTTCCATTTGGGATGATTGGTGGAGCACCTAAACACGATATGCATCATCTGAAGCCGCTTACCAACTTCTCTCCGTTCTTCAATCACTGGGACAAAACATTTGATTCATTTTGTCCACCCATGAAGGCAGGAGGAGTCAGACCAAAAAATCTACTCGAATACGAGCGTCGAACAAAAGAAATTAAGAAAGTCTGCTGATGACAAAACAGAAGATTTGTTAGGTTTTTTTTTTTTTTTGTTATTTTTTTTTTTTTAAAGGGCGTACTTTTTTTTTATCTTATTTTTACTTATGTAATCGCAAGATGTTTTCTGTGTTAGGTTGATGTGTGATTTATGTTTGTTGTCAAATATTTTCCTGTTTTAGGAGTTAATTTAGGTCAAACTGTGTAGACTATAGTAAACATAATTATTCACTTTTTAAATATTCTCTTTGTATAAACAAGGAAATTAAGTGGATGGTCAATTTTTAATCGCCTTATGTTTAAATCAATAATTAGGCCAAAAAATGTGACTTAAAACTATCCGGGATATAATGCAATTTACAACTTATTCATTTGTCAAAATATTTATTGTGAACAGTAACTGTACATCGAATATTGCATTTCTTTCTAATATCATGAATAGTAATAATAAACCTAAGCTCACATTTGAAAAAAATAATTTAATAACGTGTCTACTATTCTTAAATGTCCGTTTGAATATTTCAACTAACACATATTTTGCGCATTAATCAGTAAATTTTTACATATGAATAGACGTTTCTATATAAATTCAGGTATGTATTAGAATATTAAAGCCATAAGGTACGTTTACCACATGTTATTTATTTCCATGTTTAAATCAAATGAATACATTATGTGTACTTTAGAATTGAAATGTGAACTACGTCCCCTTCTGTAGAATTCTTTTGTAGCTATGACATAAAGTCTTTATTAATTAATTGAAAGTAAGTCTGACCTGATTTAAACCTATTAAATTCAGTATTTGTATATTATTTCAATATTTGTCTGTACACATGCAGTATTTGTTCACATAAATACAACTCTGTATTAAACAGGTGCGCGCGTCATATTTAGTTTCAAGTGTAAAAAAACAATAACTGTTTTCAAGTAGATTTGCCATTCATGACCGTATCACCCCCTCCCCCCCACCAAATACGTATTGATTTTATTATTTTTATTTATCTATGTGATACAAATATTTTTTTATAGTAATTTATTAGTAACTGTTGATTTCTCTTATTTTGTCACATAGCTTTTCATAATTTCTACGGTCAACATTTGACAATAAAGGTTTCACTTATTATTATTAAGGTCTTTCCTTTTACTAAAGGGAAAGACCTTACTGTATTTCTTCTGATTATTAGGTCTTTCCACTTTTCCGTGGAAAGACCTATTGGATTTCTTCTGATTATTTTTTTTTTTTTTCTTCCGCTTAATTTTTTTCCTTCGCTGTTTTTTTGTTTCGCAAGATGTCGCTTAGATTTTTGGAATATGATATCGAACAGTTTATACGCTTTTGAAACCAACTCTGCTTAACCGAATACTTTCCCAAATAAGAGTTATCTCCCCGAACACTGTTTTTCTTGTTATCTCTAAGGCTTCGCAACCGTATAAGAAACCGACAAATTTATTTTTCCAAATTGCTCGTTATATCCTTAGGATGTTCTGTTTTATTTTGACCGAAGCCGTATAAAGATTCCATATGAGAGTTATCCCCCCTTTTATGTTTGATATAGGAATTTGCATTTCTAACTGGTAAACCATAAGTGATAGAGACCTAGGGTCTTTTGATTTGAGGTCCTTGGTCCAAAAAAATGAAAATAAGGTCAAGGTCAAAGGTCAAGGTCATATTATAAATTTTGATTTTGGCTTATTTTCACTTATTTTCAAAAGCCGTATAACTTATCGACAAATTATTTTTACTAAATTGTTAGTATCGACATGTCGTAACTCATAAATTTTGGTTGAAAGGGTGCGTAGACAATAAATGGGAGTTTTCGCCCTTCTTATGTTTAGAATTATGCGTAAAGTGATATTACTCATAAACCATACATATTAA
Organism: Mytilus edulis; assembly: GCA_019925275.1. Lineage (NCBI taxonomy): Eukaryota > Metazoa > Mollusca > Bivalvia > Mytilida > Mytilidae > Mytilus > Mytilus edulis. The sequence goes on from CM034355.1 coordinate 39,248,899, forward strand.
GGAACTAGTGTCTTAAGGTTTAAGATCCTTAGTCTATGACCTTGAAATTGAGGTCAAGGTCATAGGTTAATTGGACGTTCTAGATTTTGACCTTTGCTCCAAATTCATATTTAGACATCATAAAGTCATAGGAACTGACATATCAACTGAATTTTTAATATTTTCACATCAAAATATGTTGAAAATGGTGGAAAGACCATCAATGGTTCTCTGAACAATTGGTTTTTAATTAAGGTCTTTCCTTTTACTAAAGGGAAAGACCTTACTGTATTTCTTCTGACTATTATTATTCTTTTTGTTCCGCCAAACTTTGACAAATTTATCCGCGTTAACAGTAAGACGTGTCGCTTTCATATTCACACTTTGTATAGGTGTCATGAATACCTATCCTGAACTCACCCTGTGAGTCGAAATATTTTGTCGGTTCGGAGTAATCCCTCCGAAACCAAAAAACCTTGTTATCGTTCAAACACTGTAACCGTAAGAGGTAGAAAAAAAGCGAAGGGTGAAATTTGTTCAGGACCAGACCCCGGTTCTTCGTTACATTTGGATTGAAAGGATTCAACGACTCATTGGTAGGGTTATGCCCCTATGAAAATTAACCGGCGTCGGTTGACCACCAAAACTCAGAAACCGTAAGTCGTAGACACCTAGGATCTTCACCATTCATCATCAATTCATGTGACTTTGAAAAATACCTCAAGGTCAAATGTGTATGTTGACCTTGACCTTTGACCTTACACCTTGTTATGGGATAATCTCAGAAACCATTATACTTATAGAAGTTTTGAATAGTGGAAAATGTTTGGGTCATTAAGGCGCAACTTTGTTACATTTTGACCGAAGAGATTTGACCTTTCTGTAAGGGGCATAACCCCTGATTTAGGTTTCTGAAAAGACAAAATCAGCTTTTATTATATAACCAAAGGTCCTAGACCCATGGGGTCTTCAGCAATGACATTGGGGACTAATGACCTTGACAAAGGTCACAAGGTCAAAGGTCAAGGTCATGTCCCAGATAGCGAATTTTGTGTTTTTGACCTTATTTTAAGGATTTATAATGTGTTTTAAACGTTTTTAAGGTTGACCTTGACCTTTCAACTTTTTAGTCGATATCTCAAAAACTGTTAATCTTACAGAAATAGTAAACAGTGAAAAATGTTTAGGTGACTGAGGCACAACTTTTTTACATTTTGACCGAAAGGATTTGACATATTCTTAAGGGGCATAACCGCCGTTAACGGTTTCTGAAAAGGTAAAATTAGCCTTAACTCTTGAACGAAAAGTCCTAGACCCATGGGGTCTTTTACAATGACATTGTGGACCAATGACCTTCACAAAGGTTACAAGGTCAAAAGTCAAAGTCATGTCCAAATTATCGAATTTGTTGTTGTCATTTTTTAACGGTTTTATGTGTGTTTGAGAGCTTTTCAATGCATTCTAAGCCTATTGGAACATGTACTTTACATTTCGAAAAGGAAAGACCTCTCAATTGTTCAAGAACAATTGACATTTTAATTATTATTATTCTTCTTGTTCCGCCAAACTTTGACAAAATTTCCCTCCGTAACCGTAAGACGTGTCGCTTTCATGTTCACACTTTGTATCGGTGTCATGAATACCTATCCAGAACTCACCCTGTGAGTCGAAATATTTTGTCGGTTCGGAGTAATCCCCCGAAACCCAAAAACCTTGTTATCGTTCCAACACCGTAACCGTAATAGGTAGAAAAAAAATGAAGGGTGAAATTTGTTCAGGACCAGACCCCGGTTCTTCGTTACATTTGGATCGAAAAGATTCAACGACTCATTGGTAGGGTTATGCCCCTATGAAAATTAACCGGTGTCGGTTGGCCACCAAAACTCAGAAACCGTAAGTCGTAGACACATAGGATCTTCACCAATCATCATCATTTCATGTATCTTTAAAAAATACCTCAAGGTCAAATTTGTATGTTGACCTTGACCTTTGACCTAACACCTTGTTATGGGATAATCTCAGAAACCATTATACTTACAGAAGTTTTAAATGGTGGAAAATGTTTGGGTCATTATGGCGCAACTTTGTTACATTTTGACCAAAGAGATTTGACCTTTCTATAAGGGGCATAACCCCTGTTTTAGGTTTTTGAAAAGACAAAATCAGCTTTTACTATATAACCAAAGGTCCTAGACCCTTGGGGTCTTCAGTAATGGCATCGGGGACCAATGACCTTGACAAAGGTCAAAAGGTCAAAGGTCAAGGTCATGTCCCAGATAGCGAATTTAGTGTTTTTAACCTTATTTAAAGGATTTTTAGTGTGTTTTCGAGCTTTTTAAGGTTGACCTTGACCTTTTCAATACATTCTACGTCTGTTGGAACATGTATTTTACATTAAAAAAGGAAAGACCTCTCAATTGTTCAAGAACAATTGACAGTTTAATTAAGGTCTTTCCTTTTTCTATAAGGAAAGACCTTACTGTATTTCTTCTGTTTATTATTATTCTTTTTCCGCCAAACTTTGACGAAGTTAGCAGCCTAAACCGTAAGACGTGTCGCTTTCATGTTCTCACTTTGTATCGGTGTCATGAATACCTATCCGGAACTCACCCTGTTAGTCGAAATATTTTGTCGGTTCGGAGTAATCCCTCCGAAACAAAAAAACCTTGTTATCGTTCCAACACCGTAACCGTAATAGATAGAAAAAAAACGAAGGGTGAAATTTGTTCAGGACCAGACCCCGGTTCTTCGTTACATTTGATTCGAAAAGATTCAACGACTCATTGGTAGGGTTATGCCCCTTTGAAAATTAACCGGTGTCGGTTGACCACCAAAACTCAGAAACCGTAAATCGTAGAGACCTAGGATCTTCACCATTCATCAACAATTCATGAGACTTTCAAAAATACCTCAAGGTCAAATGTGTATGTTGACCTTGACCTTTGACCTAACACCTTGTTATCAGAACAACTCAAAAACCATTATACTTACAGAAGTTTTAAATAGTGGAAAATGTTTGGGTCATTACGGCGCAACTTTGTTATATTTTGACAGAAGAGATTTGACCTTTTTTTAAGGGGCATAAATCCTGTTTTAGGTTTCTGAAAAGACAAAATCAGCTTTTACTATATAACCAAAGGTCCTAGACCCATGGGGTCTTCAGCAATGACATTGGGGACTAATGACCTTGACAAAGGTCACAAGGTCAAAGGTCAAGGTCATGTCCCATATAGCGAATTATGTGTTTTTGACCTTATTTAAGGGATTTTCAGTGTGTTTTAAAGCTTTTCAATACATTCTACGTCTATTGGAACATATACTTTACATTATAAAAGGAAAGACCTCTCAATTGTTCAAGAACAATTGACATTTTAATTAAGGTCTTTCCTTTTTCTATAAGGAAAGACCTTACTGTATTTCTTCTGATTATTATTAAGGTCTTTCCTTTTTCTATAAGGAAAGACCTTACTGTATTTCTTCTGTTTATTATTATTATTATTATTATTATTATTATTCTTCCGCCAAACTTTGACAAATTTATCCGCGTTAACCGTAAGACGTGTCGCTTTCATATTCACACTTTGTATCTGTGTCATGAATACCTATCCGGAACTCACCCTGTGAGTCGAAATATTTTGTCGGTTCGGAGTAATCCCTCCGAAACCCAAAAACCTTGTTATCGTTCCAACACCGTAACCGTAATAGGTAGAAAAAAACCGAAGGGTGAAATTTGTTCAGGACCAGACCCCGGTTCTTCGTTACATTTGGATCGAAAGGATTCAACGACTCATTGGTAGGGTTATGCCCCTCTGAAAATTAACCGGTGTCGGTTGGCCACCAAAACTCAGAAACCGTAAGTCGTAGACACCTAGGATCTTCACCAATCATCATCAATTCATGTATCTTTGAAAAATACCTCAAGGTCAAATTTGTATGTTGACCTTGACCTTTGACCTTACACCTTGTTATGGGATAATCTCAGAAACCATTATACTTACAGAAATTTTAAATAGTGGAAAATGTTTGGGTCATTATGGCGCAACTTTGTTACATTTTGACCGAAGAAATTTGACCTTTCTGTAAGGGGCATAACCCCTGATTTAGGTTTCTGAACAGACAAAATCAGCTTTTACTACATAACCAAAGGTCCTAGACCCATGGGGTCTTCAGCAATGACATTGGGGACTAATGACCTTGACAAAGGTCACAAGGTCAAAGGTCAAGGTCATGTCCCAGATAGCGAATTATGTGTTTTTGACCTTATTTTGATGATTTTTAGTGTGTTTTAAATGTTTTTAAGGTTGACCTTGACCTTTGACCTTTCAACTTGTTAGTCGATATCTCAAAAACGGTTACTCTTACAGAAATAGTAAACAGTGAAAAATGTTTAAGTGACTGAGGCACAACTTTTTTACATTTTGACCAAAAGGATTTGAAATATTCTTAAGGGGCATAACCCCCGTTAACGGTTTCTGAAAAGGTAAAATTAGCTTTAACCCTTGAACGAAAAGTCCTAGACCCATGGGGTCTTTTACAATGACATTGTTGACCAATGACCTTCACAAAGGTTACAAGGTCAAAAGCCAAGGTCATGTCCAAATTATCGAATTTGTTGTTTTTGTCATTTTTTAACGGTTTTGTGTGTGTTTGAGAGCTTTTCAATGCATTCTACGCCTATTAGAACATGTACCTTACATTTCGAAAAGGAAAGACCTCTCAATTGTTCAAGAACAATTGACATTTTAATTATTATTCTTTTTGTTCCGCCAAACTTTGACGAAGTTAGCAGCCTTAACCGTAAGACGTGTCGCTTTCATGTTCACACCTTGTATCGGTGTCATGAATACCTATCCGGAACTCACCCTGTTAGTTGAAATATTTTGTCGGTTCGGAGTAATCCCTCCGAAACCCAAAAACCTTGTTATCGTTCCAACACCGTAACCGTAATAGGTAGAAAAAAAACAAAGGGTGAAATTTGTTCAGGACCAGACCCCAGTTCTTCGTTACATTTGGATCGAAAAGATTCAACAACTCATTGGTAGGGTTATGCCCCTATGAAAATTAACCGGTGTCGGTTGACCACCAAAACTCAGAAACCGTAAGTCGTAGACACCTAGGATCTTCACCATTCATCATCAATTCATGTATCTTTGAAAAATACCTCAAGGTCAAATTTGTATGTTGACCTTGACCTTTGACCCATCACCTTGTTATGGGATAATCTCAGAAACTATTATACTTACAGAAGTTTTAAATAGTTGAAAATGTTTGGGTCATTACGGCGCAACTTTGTTACATATTGACCGAAGAGATTTGACCTTTTTTTAAGGGGCATAACCCCTGTTTAAGGTTTCTGGAAAGACAAAATCAGGTTTTACTATATAACCAAAGGTCCTAGACCCATGGGGTCTTCAGCAATGACATTGGGGACTAATGACCTTGACAAAGGTCAAAAGGTCAAAGGTCAAGGTCATGTCCCAGATAGCGAATTTAGGGTTTTTGACCTTATTTTTATGACATGGTAAAATGAATGGGTTCCAACTGACATTACTCTAAAAACTCAACTCCCCCATTTAATATGCCTCTGGGTAGTTCTTAAAAGGCATTAAATGTTGGATTTTTCCTTGGTTTTCTAATGAATTTACATAATTATGCAAATGAGGCTGTTACTAAAAATAGATACAATTCTGGCGAAAATTAAGTAGCCAATTTTTTTTATTTTATGTCAAGGATTGAGATGATATATAAAAATTTGTCAAGTTGTAATTGTCGATTTGGACGATTTTCTGAATATTGCATGGTTTTCTGGCGGATTGGCTCTAAATAGATTTTTAGTATGTTTTCAAGCTTTTTAAGGTTGACCTTGACCTTTGACCTTTCACTTTTTATTGGATATCTCAAAAACTATTATACTTACAGAAATAGTAAATAGTGCAAAATGTTCAGGACATTGAGGACAATTGACCTTGAGAAAGGTCAAAGGTCAAGGTCATGTCCCATATAGCGGATTATGTGTGTTTGACCTTATTTAAAGGGTTTTAAGTGTGTTTTAAAGCTTTTCAATACATTCTACATCTATTGAAACGTGTATTTTACATTACCAAAGGAAAGACCTCTCAATTGTTCAAGAACAATTGACAGTTTAATTAAGGTCTTTCCTTTTACTAAAGGGAAAGACCTTACTGTATTTCTTCTGTTTATTATTATTATTATTATTATTATTATTATTCTTCCGCCAAACTTTGACAAATTTATCCGCGTTAACCGTAAGACGTGTCGCTTTCATATTCACACTTTGTATCTGTGTCATGATTACCTATCTGGAACTCACCCTGTGAGTCGAAATATTTTGTCGGTTCGGAGTAATCCCTCCGAAACCCAAAAACCTTGTTATCGTTCCAACACCATAACCGTAATAGGTAGAAAAAAACCAAAGGGTGAAATTTGTTCAGGACCGAACCCCGGTTCTTCGTTACATTTGGATCGAAAAGATTCAACGACTCATTGGTAGGGTTATGCCCCTCTGAAAATTAACCGGTGTCGGTTGGCCACCAAAACTCAGAAACCGTAAGTCGTAGACACCTAGGATCTTCACCATTCATTATCAATTCATGTATCTTTGAAAAATACCTCAAGGTCAAATTTGTATGTTGACCTTGACCTTTGACCTAACACCTTGTTATGGGATAATCTCAGAAACCATTATACTTACAGAAGTTTTAAATAGTGGAAAATGTTTGGGTCATTATGGCGCAACTTTGTTACATTTTGACCGAAGAGATTTGACCTTTCTGTAAGGGGCATAACCCCTGATTTAAGTTTCTGAAAAGACAAAATCAGCTTTTACTACATAACCAAAGGTCCTAGACCCATGGGGTCTTCAGCAATGACATTGGGGACTAATGACCTTGACAAAGGTCAAAAGGTCAAAGGTCAAGGTCATGTCCCAGATAGCGAATTTAGTGTTTTTAACCTTATATAAAGGATTTTTAGTGTGTTTTCAAGCTTTTTAAGGTTGACCTTGACCTTTGACCTTTCAACTTTTTATTGGATATCTCAAAAACGATTATACTTACAGAAATAGTAAATAGTGAAAAATGTTGAGTTGACTAAGGCGCAACTTTTTTACATTTTGACCGAAGAGCTTTGACATACCCTTAAGGGGCATAACCCCTATTAACGGTTTCTGAAAAGACAAAATTAGCTTTAACTCTTGAACCAAAGGTCCTAGACCCATGGGGTCTTATATAATGACATCGTGGACCAATGACCTTTACAAAGGTCACAAGGTCAAAAGTCAAGGTCATGTTCTAAAAAGCGAATTTGTTGTTTTTGTCATATTTTAACGGTTTTATGTGTGTTTGAGAGCTTTTCAATGCATTCTACGACTATTGGAACATGTATTTTACATTACGAAAAGGAAAGACCTCTCAATTGTTCAAGAACAATTGACATTTTAATTATTATTATTATTCTTCTTGTTCCGCCAAACTTTGACAAAATTTCCCTCCGTAACCGTAAGACGTGTCGCTTTCATGTTCACACTTTGTATTGGTCTCATGAATACCTATCCAGAACTCACCCTGTGAGTCGAAATATTTTGTCGGTTCGGAGTAATCCCTCCGAAACCCAAAAACCTTGTTATCGTTCCAACACCGTAACCGTAATAGGTAGAAAAAAAATGAAGGGTGAAATTTGTTCAGGACCAGACCCCGGTTCTTCGTTACATTTGGATCGAAAAGATTCAACGACTCACTGGTAGGGTTATGCCCCTATGAAAATTAACCGGTGTCGGTTGGCCACCAAAACTCAGAAACCGTAAGTCGTAGACACATAGGATCTTCACCAATCATCATCATTTCATGTATCTTTAAAAAATACCTCAAGGTCAAATTTGTATGTTGACCTTGACCTTTGACCTAACACCTTGTTATGGGATAATCTCAGAAACCATTATACTTACAGAAGTTTAAAATGGTGGAAAATGTTTGGGTCATTATGGCGCAACTTTGTTACATTTTGACCAAAGAGATTTGACCTTTCTATAAGGGGCATAACCCCTGTTTTAGGTTTTTGAAAAGACAAAATCACCTTTTACTATATAACCAAAGGTCCTAGACCCTTAAGGTCTTCAGTAATGGCATTGGGGACCAATGACCTTGACAAAGGTCAAAAGGTCAAAGGTCAAGGTCATGTCCCAGATAGCGAATTTAGTGTTTTTAACCTTATTTAAAGGATTTTTAGTGTGTTTTCGAGCTTTTTAAGGTTGACCTTGACCTTTTCAATACATTCTACGTCTGTTGGAACATGTATTTTACATTAAAAAAGGAAAGACCTCTCAATTGTTCAAGAACAATTGACAGTTTAATTAATTATATGTTTGTTATTCATGTTATTCAATGATATTCTCAGTTTTTTGTTTGTGAATTTATATTTAATTTATAACTATTGTGAATCTGGTCCAGTTTCTTATTTGTGCTTGCTTAAGTATGATTTTTTTCATGAAGTTTTTATCATTTACATAGAAGTATTATCATTCGCAATTGGCAAATGGTGCAGGTTTTTTGCAGTTAAATATAAAAAGATTTATGGAAATTCCTCAATTCAGCATATTTTTTTTTAATCTTTATGATGAATATGAAACTATAACAATGGACATTCTAAATAGTTTAATCATAACACACACTGAGAAAGTGAAACTGCGTACTGGTTATTTCAGTATATAAACAGTTTTCGACTCTGAAAATAACATCGAATGATTATTACTTCTATGTTCATTGAATATTTTGGCTTTCGCTACCTTAGGAGGACCAATTTATTCTTTAAAAAAACGGAGCAAAAAGATCGGCTTGGCATTCAACTCATGGCTACTTTATATGACGTTTCTTTTATCGAAAACTGATAAAGTAGTCTTAGGTTCTCAGGAATGTTTGTATATTATCATTCTGTATTATGTAATTTACACTCCAGATGACGTTTCCAAGTGGAAACTGATGGAAGTACTATTTAACTTTGTTTTTATTATGGATTGTATGAACTTTATAATATTTTTGATGTATAAAGTTAAACAATACTTCAAATGGCGTTTCCTGTCGGAAACTGATGAAGTATTTCATTTTGTTACAGGAAACATTTTAAGACGTTACCGTTTGTAAAAACTTTAAGGGCTAAATACGTGGGATTATCCTGATTTAGAGTAATTTCTCGCAATTTGATTGGCTGATATTGTCCTAATAAATTTCAGTACAATTTTTTATCACGTCAATTGGAATTATCTCCCTTATTTATTACGTCAATTGAAATTATCTCCCTTATACCATTGACCTAATAAAAAAAATGAGTTGCTTTAATCATAATATTTTTTTATTTTTCATAGTTTTAGATTAAATATCTAAAATATATTTGTTGATGTTGTTCTAAAATTTAATTTCAATATAATAATATGTAATATAACAAAATCAGGATAAATTCGTTACACAGTGTTCAATTGTCCTAATACGAAATTTATCGGGTCAATAAAATTCTCGTATTAGGACAATTGCACACTGTGTAACTAATATTATCCTAGTAGGGTTTACCAATCAGTAATTTGATTTAATTATCTTTTTAAAATTAGTTCTGTTGCTATACAATTCCCTGTTCGTGATGCCCAAAACAATTGATTGATTTTCATGGGAAAAAAACGTTGTAAAGACTTATTTATACCCCCCTCCCCTGTTATACCATTTATTCACAATTTTGGTATGTGGTAAGTTCACAAGGGCTTTATTTGTCTATCAAATTCAACTAAAATTTAAACCTACGTGCCAATGCGTGGTATTCATGAAGAACAGTAACCAAGGGGCAATCATAAATAATGAAATGAAGACGAGAAAAAATATAATGGCAACAAATAAAAGGCACCTTAAGGCTTAATGTATGACAAACTGGTCTTTCTTCAAAACATAATGCGTCAATGAAATATTAGGCATCACGAACCTTGCGTGAGCGTATAGCTCCAGAGACTAGACAAAAGAATATTCTTAACGGTTAGAACATACATAGATTATGTATAATTGTAATGAAGTATGACCACTATTTCCTTCATTTTCACTCTAATAAGCAATAAAAGATCATTTAACTTTATTTTTAAAACTTTAAAACATATCTGATTTGGACCCAATTTGAACTTATATCTAAATACCCTAAATTTGAATTTCCCCCCGCAGTCCGTGAATTTATAACGCAGTCATTTGCATAGCGAAAATAGGTCTACACCGGTCAACGTTTATTCTTATATGTTGTTTGTAATAATTTATGTTTATGTTGTACACATGTTAGCTTTTTTTATTGGCTGACCCAAATGTTCTTATTGTATATGTATTTTACATTAATTGTACCATTATAACATTATTTTTATTTTTATTATCTCACTAGATCCCTGGAATCCGAGTAGACTTCATAAAAAGCATTTTCCAATGACGATTCCAGGGAAACTATCATATGTATTGCTGGAATCTGAACATGCAGAGCATTTCATATGAAGCGTTCTGTCATGACGATTCCAGGGAAAAAATGCTTAGAACTATAACACATTTTGTCATGACGTTTCACTGTTTTAATGTGAACTGAACAAAGTGTATAACGCCTATTTTTGTATTCCATTGTGTTTGATATAAATATATATGAGCACTTTACACTTATATGATACATATTTCTCACTTTATATTTGATGGATATAGACGGAGTATATCAACAACGCAAAATTTCTATGATTCAAATGTTATTCATACCCAATAATAGCACCACATTAAGAAGTCCTAGAATCGGTTTGAACTTTGATAGAATATTTACAATTAATGTAAAAATGTGTGGTATTTTGTTATATAATGAAACACTATTGTGAAACTGAGCTAGACGTACTATTGTAGCATGCTAAATTTAATAACAAGGTCCAAGCTGAAAAATCTACAATCTATGTGATTTAACTGTTGAGGAGAAATTTTAACTGATATAAATAAATATGTGATAAAACATCTATAGTTATTTGTGTCGTGCACCTATATAGATATAGGAAGATGTGGTGTGAGTGCCAATGAGACAACTCTCCATCCAAATAACAATTTAAAAAAAGTTAACCATTATAGGTCAATATACGGCCGGTTTTTAGCCATTTTAGGCATTTTAGCCTTTACCATTACTGTCGCCCGTCGTTCGTCGTAATCTAAAAAAACAACAAAACCGCTATATATAGAGCTATTTAAACAGCATTCGCTTACACCAGCTTTAGTTTTTAAATGAATTCAGATGTAAAAAGAGGAATCTTTTAAAGGGGTACATAAGTGGCCATCGTTTACTATGGGAATGATCCCCTTTCCCCGAATGTGACCTATACCGAATTGGACTTATAACCAGTTTTGTACTAACATTAGTAACCCGATGTGTGCCACATCGTTGAGTATAGGATCTGCTTACCCTACCGGAGAACCTGAGATCACCCTATAGTTTTTGGTGGGGTTCGTATAGCTCAGTCTTTTAGTTTCCTATGTTGTGTTTTGTGTACTGTTTGTCAGAGTTTGAATGTTCCTTTGGTATATTTCGCCTCTCTATTTCCATGCATGTGAGAAAGGACGTATATTATGAATGTGACCTACCGAATTAGACTATTTACCGGATTTGTAATCACATAAGCAACACGACGGGTGCCACATGTGGAGCAGGATCTGCTTACCCTTCCGGAGCACCTGAGATCACCCCTAGTTTTTGGTGGGGTTCGTGTTGTTTATTCTTTAGTTTTCTATGTTGTGTCATGTGTACTATTGTTTTTCTGTTTGTCTTTTTCATTTTTAGCCATGGCGTTGTCAGTTTGTTTTAGATTTATGAGTTTGACTGTCCCTTTTGGTATCTTTCGTCCCTCTTTTAGATGTATATTATATATGATAGTTATACGTCCTTGATGTGAGCGATTCGTTTTCTTCTACAATGATTAACTGTTGCTTGTTGAACGTATTTGGGCAATTATGGCTCATTCAGTCTCTAGATTAGGAAACGGCTCATAAGCACGAATTTTCGATATGAATGTAAGGAGAAGATTTTTAAATGTTAGCAAACTTGATAAACAAAATGTGTAAAATTGTCTTTAAAGGGTTATAACTTCTTAAGGAATCAATTGACAATTTTGGTCATTTAATTTTTTTGTAGATCTTACTTTGCTGAACATTATTGATGCTTACAGTTTATATCTATCTTTATTAACCAACTAAGTGCATTATTGCCAAAAGTGACTGTTTATTAAAAATTACATATTTTCTGTAATGGCCCTGTTTTTCTGTAATGGCCCTGTTTTTTTCTGTAATGGCCCTGTTTTTCTGTAATGGCCCTGTTTTTTCTGTAATGGCCCTGTTTTTCTGTAATGGCCCTGTTTTTTCTGTAATGGCCCTGTTTTTCTGTAATGGCCCTGTATTAATGCCCAGTTTGTCTGTATTAAGCCCTGTTTGGGTTTTTAATAAAAGTCTAATGTAACCTCCTTGATAAAACTAAGTTGTAAAGAGTATAATACCTTTTTGTATTTTATTTAATTTAGTAACCAGCAACCAACATTAAAGAACCATATATTAAAGGGATCACTGTTCATCCTGTTTTTATGCCCCACCTACGATAGTAGAGGGGCATTATGTTTTCTGGTCTGTGCCTCCGTTCGTCCGTCTTTTTTTTTTGGTCAAGGTAGTTTTTGAAGAAGTTGAAGTCCAATCAACTTGAAACTTAGTACACATGTTCCCCATGATATGATCTTTCGAATTTTAATGCCAAATTATAGTTTTGACCCCAATTTCATGGTCCACTGAACATAGAAAATAATAGTGTGAAGTTCAGGTTAAAGTTTTTGGTCAAGGTAGTTTTTGATGAAGTTAAAGTTACATCAACTTGAAACTTAGTACACATGTTCCCTATGATAATTTCATGGTCCACTGAACATAGAAAATAATAGTGTGAAGTTCAGGTTAAAGTTTTTGGTCAAGGTAGTTTTTGATGAAGTTAAAGTTACATCAACTTGAAACTTAGTACACATGTTTCCTATGATATGATCTTTCTTATTTTAATGCCAAATTAAAGTTTTGACCCCAATTTCACGGTCCACAGAACATAGAAAATGATAGTGCGAGTGGGGCATTCGTGTACTATGGACACATTCTTGTTTAACACATATCTCTTTCAACTTAATATCTTGGATATTTGGTATATTTAAAGCTTTATAATGGTGAAGTACAAATTATTTTGTTCAAACTAAACTGTCATTAAAAGAGTAAGACAGTACATCAAATTAGCAGCAACACATACACTTTTGTTCAGTTGGTTAATAAATGTATTAAATTTTAGTTTCTTGTGTATAATTCGGAGTTTAGTATGACGTCCATTATCACTGTACTATTATGCATATTTTAGGGGCCAGCTGAAGGACACCTACGGGTGCGGGAATTCTCGCTACATTGAAGACCCATTGGTTGCCTTCGGCTGTTGTTTGCTCTATGGTCGGGTGGTTGTCGCTTTGACATATTCACCATTTCCTTTCTCAATTTTATTAAGAAATGGGTGTTTTTATAATGGCCCTGTTATATGTCCTCGGTCAGTAATAATGGCCTCGGATGTCTGTAATAGCCCTCGGCGTTGCCTCGGGCCATTACAGACTTCCTCGACCATTATTACAGACCTTGGACATATAACAGGGCCATTATAAAAACACCCATTCATTAATACTATAATAATAATATTCAAGATGATAACAAAAAACTGCAAAATTTTGTTAAAACTACCAATCCAGTGGCAGCAACCAAGCAATGGGTTCAATGTTCGATTCGTCTGATAATTTCAGGGCCGATAGATCTTGAGCAATTGAACAATTTTACCCCATGTCAGATTTGCTCTAAAAGCTTTATTGTTTTTGAGATATAAGCCAAAATCTGCATTTGATCCCTATATTATATTTTTATACGACCGCAAAAAAAATTTGCGGTCGTATATTGGTATGACGTTGACGTTGTCGTCGTCAGAAGACACATTGGTTTTCGCACTATAACTTTAGTTTAGATAAATAGAAATCTATGAAATTTAAACACAAGGTTTATGACCACTAAAGGAAGGTTGGGATTGATTTTGGGAATTTTGGTCCCAACAGTTAAGAATAAGGGGCCAAAAAAGGGCCAAAATAAGCATTATTCTTGGTTTTCGCACAATAACTTTAGTATAAGTAAATAGAAATCTATGAAATTTAAACACAAGGTTTATGAACACAAAATGAAGGTTGGGACTGATTTTGGGAGTTTTGGTCCCAACAGTTTAGGAATTAGGAGCTAAAAAGGGGCCCAAATAAGCATTTTTCTTGGTTTTCGCAACATAACTTTAGTATAAGTAAATAATAATCTATAATAGCCTCGGTCATACCTTACCGGATAGCTCGAACGCCTAATGGATAACTTTTTTTCAATCCGTCATGTCCGTTAGACGTCCGTCCATATCCGTTGCATGTCTGTTAATCGTATGTTTTGTACGTCGACGTCAGTTTTGTCCGGTGGATTTGAGCATGTTCAAAACTTTGAACGGACGTCCAACGGATAAAATATCCGTAGAACGTCCGTTAGGCGTCCGTTTTGTACGGTACTCGTCCGTTTCGTTTCCGTTTTGTATCCGTTACATGTTCGTTATACATCTGGTGGAGGTCTGGAAGATAAATTCACCAACTGACTTCTATCGGACGTTTAACGGATTAAACGGATGTTGAACGAATGAGAAACGGACTTCTACCGGACGTAAGAACGTATAAAACGGAGGATGAAATGGATCTGAAACGGATAAATGCCAATTGAAAAATTTCGCGTCAGAAATGCCAATTATTGGTATGTCAGATTTCTTAAGGTTCATGAATTCATATTATTCATAATCGATCTTAGAGTAAAGGCACGTCGTCACAATCAAGCAGCTCTTATTCAGACCAGACCCTGCACTTTGGCGGCATTTTGAAGAACAAACCAAAACCAGTTACACAGAAACATTTTGAATATTTATGCGATTTACATGTATTATTATTGTCGCCTTTAATTTTCCGTATATCTTGTTTATCGTTTTATCCGGTACTCTTCTTTTAGGTGTCCGTTTTATGCGGTACTCGTCCGTTGGATGTACGTTCGACATCTGTTCTGTCCGTTACGTTTCCGTTTCTCGTACGTTGCATATCCGGTGTGTGTTCGTTGTGCATTCGTTACATGTCCGTTTTATTCGGTCAGTACATCAACGGACTCCCAACGGATAACAATTTTGTCAACGGGCAACTTTTCATTTTCATCCTTTAGGCGTCCGTTCGAGCTATCCGGCAAGGTGTGACCGAGGCTTATGAAATTTAAACACAAGTTTTATGACCATAACAGGAAGGTTGGGATTGATTTTGGGAGTTTTGGACCCAACAGTGTAGGAATTAGGGGCCCAAAGGGCCAAAATTAAACTTTGATTTAACAAAAAACGAATTCTTGGGGTTCTTTGATATGCTGAATCTAAATATGTACTAAGATTTTTTTATTATGGTCCCAGTTTTCAAGTTGGTCCAAATCAGGGTCCAAAATTAAACTTTAAAATTGAGAATGGAAATGGGGAATGTGTCAAAAGAGACAACAACCCGACCATAGAGAAGACAACAGTAGAAGGTCACCAACAGGTCTTAGATTTTTTATTATGGGCCCAGTTTTCAAGTTGGTCCAAATCGGGGTCCAAAATAAAACTTTGTTTGATATCAACAAACTGTGAATTGAATCCTTTGGGTTCTTTGATATGCTGAATCTAAACATGCATTTAGATTTTTGATTATAGGCCCAGTTTTCAAGTTGGTCCAAAGCGGGATCCAAAATTAAACTTAAACCATAAAAGGTAAATGTCCAATTTAAAATTTTTAAGTTTTTAAGTTTAGGTTCTTAGGCCACATTCATTCTGTGTCAGAAACTTATGTTGTGTCAACTATTTAATCACAATCCAAATTCAGAGCAGTATCAAGCTTGAATGTTGTGTCCATACTTGTCCCAACTGTTCAGGGTTCGAACTCTGTGGTCGTATAAAGCTGCGCCCTCTGGTTAGTCATTGTGGCCATGTTTGTCGATGGATCAAAACTTTGGATACAATGTATTAACTAGATACCCTAAGGAACATTTAGTTAAAGTTTGAATATATTTGGTCCAGTAGTTTCAGAGGAGAAGATTTCTGAAATATTTTACGACGGCATAAGCTCACATATATAGGGTCCTTCGGGCACCGGTGAGCTCAAAAGGGAGGTCCGCCTGGATCCGCCACTGACCATTAGCCCTAGCAATAACTGCAGATTCATTATACACAAAGATTGTTTACTATAAATAGACCTTTTTGGAAACTAGGTCTATACCTAGGATTACATTTTAGACTTACGATTACAGGTGACAAACACAAGGGGTCATCTCAAAATACAAAAACAAACCAACAGTACGGATACAAAAAAAAAAAAACAATGGTGTCTTCTATAAAAAAGATGTAAGCAAAACGTTAAAATTTCATGTGTCCGAAGCGCTTTTCTGGATTTACAACCAATATCTCACAAAGCCGAATATTTGAAGACAAGGATTTATACAGACCGAGCAATAGACTTTCCCTGCGAAACAGGGTACTTTTAATGCAATGTTTAGTATCCGAAAACCAGCAAAAATATTGTTCAGAGGATACTCTACAAACTTTTTCATTTGAAGTAGTAATGTTGGTATCGTATTTGTTATGCACGATTACAACTTTGTATCCACAACTGTTGCTTTGCCGACTTAAATAGATTCTGATTTTATTAACAATTTCTTCTCGCCTGCTACACTTTTGCATTTTTTATCCCTAACAATCGATTGAATATATTTGCGTAAAAACTTTGTGTTGAAATGAACAACGTCGAAATGATAAATAACGGGCTGCGACCGGAGGTTGAAACGCCCCTTTTCCTGCCGATTAATGCTTTTTGAATAGGGACATATGGTCGCCCCCTTTTATCTTGGGTTGGAATCCCCTTTTGAAAATGACTGGATCGCCCCCTGCTCCGACAATGCACTCTATATTACAATTCCATTAACATAGTACCAGTCTCGGAACAGGGATGAAAGTTCATGTTTCGAGATTTTCAGTCCCACCCTTGTTCAAGGTGGATAATTATCGACACCCCAAAATAAAAAAAAAACGTCTGTACTAAATGATTCCCAAGATCTTTACTATAATAATTGTATTAAAGAAAAAAACAACTTGGAACTCGTTTGTCATTTTTTGTTTGTTGCGGTTGAAAACATAGATCATAGCAAATTTTAACTATTTGGTTACATTTCTTACATTTCAACTGAGTCTGGCGAACAGTCCAAAATATATTTCCGACATAGAGAAGTTTGTCGATAACTTTTGTATGCCCCATTCATTGGCATTATGTTTTCTGGTCTGTGCGTCCGTTCGTTCGTCCTACCATTCGTTCGTCCGTCTGACCCGCGTAAGGTTAAAGTTTTTGATGAGAGGTAGTTTTTGATGAAGTTTAAGTCCAATCAACTTGAAACTTGGTACACATGTTCCCTATGATATGATCTTACAAATGTTAATGCCAAATTAGAGATTTCCCCCACTTTTACGGTCCACTGAACATAGCAAATTATAGTGCGGATTTGGCATCCGTGTTCTATGGACACATTCTTCTTTTTTTCTCGAATAGCTGTGATTTTTTTCTATTGTGCATCCGAATAAGAATAAGTTATTTTGTCTTTTTTTAATTGCTCTTTTTAAAACAATAAAATCGGCAAAGGGTCTGCAAATAGGTTCCAATACATGTAGATTTACGTGGGAAGTATATTGTAACAGTCATTATTACTAGAACATACCCGCGAAATCGCGGGAATTTGGAACCTGCTTAAAAGTATGTAATATGTTGTAGGATGATTTTTTGTAAAAGAAGGAAAGGTAACAAAAGTATCTTAAACATGAACTGGTATCAATATAACGTTTTGAATTTTTCTTCACTTAAGTTTTGTCATGAACTTCATTGTGTAAAAATGTGTCGGTAAATCTTTAATAAAACATGATAATATAGGCTATTGTGATAAAACTGTATATAATTCAATAGTGTGATCGTTTTTGCTTTTTTATATATAGTTGACTTTTTACTCCTATTGTGGAGGTGTGCCTAGATTGGCAGAAGATAGACAATACAGATACAGTCACTCGAAATAGATTCCACTAATAAAATAAAGTTTACCTAAAAATCAAAATAATTCATGCATTCTGTAGATTTTTTTTATTCATTTTCATAGGGCCTGTGTCGTTAAATCTTAAATAAAACATGATAATATAGGCTATGCCTGTGTCGTTATTTACGTGACGATAAGTGAATGACAAAAATGATTGTGTTTATTTTCACACGGCCTGGGTCGTTGCTTACACTTAGGACAACATATAACGATTCAGTCAATGTGAAAATGGCTTGCATGAATCTTAAATAAAACATGATAATATAGGCTATGCCTGTGTCGTTATTTACGTGACAAATAAAACATGATAATTTAGGTTATGCCTGTGTCGTTATTTGCGTGACGATAAGTGAATGACAAAAATAATTGTGTTTATTTTCACACAGCCTGGGTCGTTGCTTACACTTGCATGCGCGTAGCTACGTTTACGTCAAAACGCCCGGGCGTACACTTGAATTTTGAAAATAAAACAAAAAATCGACATAGAATAAGAAAAACTGGTCAAAAAGACAAAAACACATCAACCTTGTGCTTCTTTTTTCAATGGATTGTAATTTTGAATAAAAAGGGACTAAATTTACTCAAATAGATCATTTAATATATTTGTTCGAATTTTTGTAAAAGTCTGAATCTACTATGAATTCTACGTACTTTTCTTATATTTAAAGCAATTCACTATCAGCTCAGGTTCGATATGCTGTTTGTATTTTTGTCGAGCCTGTGATTAATGTCCCAAAAGCGAGACAAAGCGGCGTCAATATTTAGGTTCCGAATGTGGATAAAGTCTTTTGAATGACTCTCCGTGAAATTTTACGAAGGTTGGACAGAATCTGTTTATAATCAAAAGAGTATATTAATTCAGAGCAATATAATAATGCAATTATATGAAAATGCCGAAGAAGCTTTTTTCTATGACGAATGTCTAAAGCTAAAATTTTGAAAGCATTTGTTTTCGTTCATTTTTATGTTCTTTTCTGATAGACAGATAGCCGGACTCTTCTTTACGCAATTAATTGTTTTACATGCTCAATTTATAAACCTTCATAGATTGTTGTGAAATATTCCAGATCAAGAAAAAAATATCAAAAGAAAGTTTTACACTTTTTTTTTAAATCCCTTTAAATGAATGATAAATTGATTCACTTTTTGTGGGAAGAATTCCTAGGTGTTCCAATTTTTTTTATATTGCATCTCTTAGAAATATATTTTTTCGTGTTCATTAAAAGGTGCTTTTGTCGATTGTATGCTCACTCACGGCACCCTTTAAACTTATTTAAAAGTAATATTGGTTTGGACGTTTTTCTCTCAAACCAATGACCATTAGGCTACCTTCCAGTTTAACACGATAAATAAGTTAACATATTACAAAATTTAACTAAAACAAATAAACCATTTAGATTCAAAAGTATGTTGCTATCAATTATTTTTTACTGACAGGAATCATTACGGTATCTCATTCTCGATAGCTTTCGGGGGCTTCGTCCCTTTCGAACCCACTACCAGCAGGTGCTTTAACATTGAGCGGTTGGCACCCCTCATATCCCTCGCCAAGGTTCGAGCGTACACATAAAAATGACCAAGCTACGCCACTGACTTGGGACAACATATAACGATTCAGTCAATGTGAAAATGGCTTGGATGAATCTTAAATAAAACATGATAATATAGGCTATGCCTGTGTCGTTATTTACGTGACAAATAAAACATGATAATTTAGGCTATGCCTGTGTCGTTATTTACGTGACGATAAGTGAATGACAAAAATAATTGTGTTTATTTTCACACAGCCTGGGTCGTTGCTTACACTTGGGACAACATATAACGATTGCATGAATCTTAAATAAAACATGATAATATAGGCTATGCATGTGTCGTTATTTACGTGACGATAAGTGAATGACAAAAATGATTGTGTTTATTTTCACACGGCCTGGGTCGTTGCTTACACTTGGGACAACATTCTTATATAACGATTCAGGCAATGAATCTTAAATAAAACATGATAATATAGGGTATGTAATGTAAATTTGCCAAACTTCTGGAAATATAAACGGAAGAGGAAGTTGTCTAAGAATAAAAGCCGGGGTGATGACGGACACATATCCGGACTTCTTTTTTCCCGTTTTTCTCCCAAAAAACCGAAACTGAATAATCATAAGAATGGATGACAAATGCGACTATTCATGGTACCTACAGGACATACAGTCACAATGATCAATTTATTGTGAAAGGAGGAGAAGCGACACCAAAAATGAGGTCTTCTCGTTTAATAGTATAGATGTATATCTCTGAGTCTGCGCTAAGTATAGATATATCGAGAATTTTATCACAGTGCTATTTACAAAGCGAAATAATTAAGCACGTCATATTAGACGTCATGTTAGTTCATTCTATCATATTTTGTACAATTACAGCATTTTTTTATCCTGGATAACACCGTTTCTCTAATTCTTCGTCAATTTATCCTTTTCTGCACCCATTGTATAAAAAAAAATTAATCAACGTGTGGTTCGTGACGGCACGAAAAAAGCGACCATGCCTGATGACGTCACATAGAAAGAACACAACTTTTTGCAGATAATTCGAAAAGAAGGACTAAGTTTGCCTGCATAATGTTAGAAAATCATTAGAGAAACAGATTCCACCACCAAATCTCGTGTAATACGATATTTATCCACTCTCGACAGTTAACTTTTAAATATTTAAAACGCTCGGGCAAGCCTCGCGTTTTAAATTTTAAAATTTAACTGTCTCGCGTGGATAAATATCGTATTACTCTCGATGCAGTGGTAGAATCTATATTTCTCTAATTCTTCGCCAATTTATCCCTTTCTGCATCCATTGTATAAAAAAATTAATCAACGTGTGGTTCTTTTGATCTCAGTTCTTCATTGGTTAAAATCCGATTATGACGTCGAATTTTCTTGTTTTCCTCTGAATTTCCTATTGTGACGGCATGAAAAAAGGCGACCATGCCTGATGACGTCACGTAGAAAGAACACATCTTTTTGCAGATCAGTCGCAAAGAAGTGTTACGAATTTACAGTTTAAGAATATTATAATATTTCTACAGTTATATATTTTCCGATATCTCTATGAGTTTCCCATTTAATCTTATTATCGTTGAAAACTGTATCTAAAATCATCTTTTTATCCTTGGTTGCTATCAGACGCTTTACCTGTACAGTTGTTGCTAGGGTGCTCTCTTCGAGGTCCGCGTTCTAAGTATAAATAGTGGGTAGCTATTCAGTGTAAGTTGTACCGACCGTGCGAGGGCTGTATAGCCAGTCAAGGTCGTTAAACACTTCCATTTGTTTGTGTAAGTTGTCATTCTTATCGGAGACGTTGTAAGAAGAAGACTAAAAAGGTAGGACCGTTAATATTTAAAGACGAGTAGCAGGATTTTTTCAAACAAAGTGGAGTGTTTGAAACCTGTTGAGAAAATATAGATAGTTTCGGTTCCGTAGAAGTTGTATAAACAGGGTTAGTGCTAAGGTTTTGCGTTCCACATCTCTCACTATTGCAGTGAGTGTTTGCTGTTAAACCATACCTTAGTGCAACCTTGTTCCAACAGTTTTATAAACATATTTTAATAAAGTTTCATACGTCGAAAGTTTACAACAGTTTGAATAGTTTCCATACATTTGTTTTATATATTCAGGTTTCAGCCCGTTTGATACATTTCAGTTCAGCCCCGTTTTATACATTCAGGTTTCAGCCCGTTTGATACATTTCGGTTCAGCCCCATTTTTATACATTTAGGTTTCAGCCGGTTTGATACATTAAGGTTTAGTCCCGTTTTAAACATTTAGGTTTCAAACTAGTTCCAAACATTTCGGTTTCAAACTAGTTCCAAACATTTCGGTTTCAGACCAGTTCCAAACATTTAGGTCTCAGACTAGTTCATTACAGGGGTGTGGAAATGCTATGCCCGACTCGCCCGACTCGTACATTTTAACACCCGGACAAGTAATTATTTTTGTCTTGGTTGCCCGTGGACAAGTAAAATAATATACAAGACAAAGTTCAAATTCAGCAAAAATATAGGATTAATTTCAAAACGGATAAAGATGTTTAATTTATGTAAAAGAAACCAATAATCAGCGAGTAAAAACATATTTTTAAGTATAAACATCAATGTTCATGACGATAAATATTACATAACTCCGGAAATAGATCGATTACCAAAATGAGTAAAAATAAGTATGCAAACCCGAGTCGCGTAATATTGCATTGGCTTTGTCCATTGACCCGTGATCGTCAATTATGTTTTATCTACTATTCACCGGAAGTGTAATTTCTTAAGATTTTGAATCGGGATTCAGATTGATGAATATTTTTAAAATAAAACATCGGGCAAGCAAGACAAAAAGAATGACGAGTCTAGTCGAAAGCATGAAACGCAAACGGAGATGGTCAAGGTGTATATAAAAAAAATACGGAAGCGAGAATATCAGACATCGTGAATATCAGATTACCCCTTGTAAAGAAATTCAGATAATAAGTTTTGTTTTTGTCTTTTTTATAGATCAAAGTCAACCTTATGTGTTGTCTAAGTGGTAAATAGAAGTGTTCAACTACCAAGAAAAAAACAAGTGTGTTAGTTGATAGAAATAATTAGTTAATCTATTATTTAGTTTCCATTTCTTCACTCACTATCCTCTAAATTTAGTATATGTAGTGTACCTATACTGGCTACAATTTTTATTAAAAAACAATCATTAATACCGTAAAAGATCGTAAAACAAGGTGAAGATGGTCGCTAGTGTGGACTTGAGCAGTACTAGTACTTAAAGTATTATACTGCAAGTCATAAAAAAAATCACCAAAGTCTAATCACAATACAAGACAAGAACAGACAGACAGATACGGTATTAATAATTATGAGAATTACGATTTTTGCTTTATCCTACATATCAGTCTTTTAATGTTGTCTCTAATACCTAAAAGTCTTAAATTACAATGAACCTTTGTTTTTGCTTTGGGACCTGATTGTCGAAAAAAATATCTAAAAATTAATTAAGCCGTTTCAGTGCAAGAAAGAGTCTGCGAAACGCTCAAAATGCACGATTTTGCGTTATTTTTCTCAGAGCTTCTGGGGGCCTTAAGCGGCCCCCAGTCCCCTCGCTCCTCTCGGCGACTATATTTTGCCTCACTATAAAAGGGGTTAGTTACGACCCTGGTCTAATAGAATATCGACTGATAAACTTGTAGTCTAATTTATAAACATCATCATGTAACATATATCAGTAAGTTCAGAAGTTAATATCTATGTCTTTTTCTCTCGTTAACCAAATTACAAAGGTAAAGAGAAGGTCGATTTAAACGATATTCCCATATGTGAGTAATGAGGACGTTGAAGATAACACAAATTGCCCAATAATGTCAATATCCACTAAGCATATTAACAAATGATACCTTTCAAAATGATGAATGTTTTATTTACAACTTTCATCATTGATACCAGATCGAACTGTAAACGACGACGTTTTGGTTTATGTCCATTTAGATCTTGTATGTGAAACAAACAGCAATATTGATAATACTATTCATCAGAATTTGTTGATATGATTGAAAAGTACATATCTACAGGTGGAAAGTTCAATAGTTTCACCTACACCCCTTTTGAGAAAGAGCATTGAAGGGCAATTGAAAAGAAAAAGAGTTGTAAAGAACATAACCTCAGTGGCGGATCCATAGCGGGAGGGGGTTCCGGGGGTATTCAGTGGACCTCACCCTTTGTTTTACGAGCAATGATTTTGAATGGGGACATATATTCTTGGAACCCCTTTATCCTGGGTTTGAACGCTCCTTTTAAAAATAGATGGATTCGACCTTGAATATGTTTTTCCACTATTTAACATAAATAATTATTCCAATATGACGTGCTTCACTCGCTTTATGAATAAACCCATGCTCTATATCCAATAAAATTAGTTTGCACATGCGCATATTGACTACTGCAGAATTATGAATTTTATCAAGTTAGCATGCATTTAATATATTTGATTAACTTAAAACACTTCCAACCTCTTAAATGTTGATTAATTCATTTATTATGACTGTAACGTGACATATTTGACAATATTGTTTTGGATCGAAGGTTTATTTTTACACTTTGAGAAAGCCCAAGATTTATATGCTACCTGGTAGTTGTAATCGTAATCGTATAGTAGGTGTATGACAATTTCCGCAAATGTCTACAGGGCCGTAACTACATTGAGGCAAATGAGTCATTTAGCATTTGCCTCATGTAAAAACATTCAAAAAAAGAAAAAAATGAAACGAAAGGTTGTTTTCATATCAAATTGTTTTCACGGAAAGTGTCTTGCAAGAAAAAAGTTCTCTTCACTCTCTGGTGTATCCCATGGATGTTTTTCGTTATCCATGTTTCTATTTTCCTTTTAGTTTTCAGAGTTGATGGTCTATTGTTTGTACTTCTGTGTTCCGGGTTTGTCTTTTGTTCATTTATTGTCCTACTTTACGACTATAGTCTGAGCGTTGATTTTCATTTGTAAACGTGGTTTTGCAATGTTGCATGTCCACCGATGTCCAGAATTGTGCGAGAAATATATTTTAAGAACATGCGATGCTAATCAGTGGACACCAAAAAATTTGTCCTTTCTGCATGGATAATTGAAATTGATATCAAAGAATACAAAACAGTTTGTTTTATTGTAAATAAAACTAGATAGCTGACATGGTTTGAATTAAAGTAAGGTCGCATATTTCCCGGTATCAAATAATTTGAAGAAAAAAAAAACAAGGTATTGCCATATATGACCTTTTACATTGAAAGGTTAAACTTGCATTAAGTCGTGTTGAGACCCTTTAACATATAATAAAGGAGTATGGGGACATAATCGCGCACAAAGTCAAGTATAGAAACAATACAAATGATCAATGGTCAAAGTTTGTGTTCCTGCTCTTCATCTTGATAGTTGCCGATGGTCTTCAACAATACTTTTAAAGAATCATTAATACCGTAAAAGATCGTAAAACAAGGTGAAGATGGTCGCTAGTGTGGACTTGAGCAGTACTAGTACTTAAAGTATTATACTGCAAGTCATAAAAAAAATCACCAAAGTCTAATCACAATACAAGACAAGAACAGACAGACAGATACGGTATTAATAATTATGAGAATTACGATTTTTGCTTTATCCTACATATCAGTCTTTTAATGTTGTCTCTAATACCTAAAAGTCTTAAATTACAATGAACCTTTGTTTTTGCTTTGGGACCTGATTGTCGAAAAAAATATCTAAAAATTAATTAAGCCGTTTCAGTGCAAGAAAGAGTCTGCGAAACGCTCAAAATGCACGATTTTGCGTTATTTTTCTCAGAGCTTCTGGGGGCCTTAAGCGGCCCCCAGTCCCCTCGCTCCTCTCGGCGACTATATTTTGCCTCACTATAAAAGGGGTTAGTTACGACCCTGGTCTAATAGAATATCGACTGATAAACTTGTAGTCTAATTTATAAACATCATCATGTAACATATATCAGTAAGTTCAGAAGTTAATATCTATGTCTTTTTCTCTCGTTAACCAAATTACAAAGGTAAAGAGAAGGTCGATTTAAACGATATTCCCATATGTGAGTAATGAGGACGTTGAAGATAACACAAATTGCCCAATAATGTCAATATCCACTAAGCATATTAACAAATGATACCTTTCAAAATGATGAATGTTTTATTTACAACTTTCATCATTGATACCAGATCGAACTGTAAACGACGACGTTTTGGTTTATGTCCATTTAGATCTTGTATGTGAAACAAACAGCAATATTGATAATACTATTCATCAGAATTTGTTGATATGATTGAAAAGTACATATCTACAGGTGGAAAGTTCAATAGTTTCACCTACACCCCTTTTGAGAAAGAGCATTGAAGGGCAATTGAAAAGAAAAAGAGTTGTAAAGAACATAACCTCAGTGGCGGATCCATAGCGGGAGGGGGTTCCGGGGGTATTCAGTGGACCTCACCCTTTGTTTTACGAGCAATGATTTTGAATGGGGACATATATTCTTGGAACCCCTTTATCCTGGGTTTGAACGCTCCTTTTAAAAATAGATGGATTCGACCTTGAATATGTTTTTCCACTATTTAACATAAATAATTATTCCAATATGACGTGCTTCACTCGCTTTATGAATAAACCCATGCTCTATATCCAATAAAATTAGTTTGCACATGCGTATATTGACTACTGCAGAATTATGAATTTTATCAAGTTAGCATGCATTTAATATATTTGATTAACTTAAAACACTTCCAACCTCTTAAATGTTGATTAATTCATTTATTATGACTGTAACGTGACATATTTGACAATATTGTTTTGGATCGAAGGTTTATTTTTACACTTTGAGAAAGCCCAAGATTTATATGCTACCTGGTAGTTGTAATCGTAATCGTATAGTAGGTGTATGACAATTTCCGCAAATGTCTACAGGGCCGTAACTACATTGAGGCAAATGAGTCATTTAGCATTTGCCTCATGTAAAAAAATTCAAAAAAAGAAAAAAATGAAACGAAAGGTTGTTTTCATATCAAATTGTTTTCACGGAAAGTGTCTTGCAAGAAAAAAGTTCTCTTCACTCTCTGGTGTATCCCATGGATGTTTTTCGTTATCCATGTTTCTATTTTCCTTTTAGTTTTCAGAGTTGATGGTCTATTGTTTGTACTTCTGTGTTCCGGGTTTGTCTTTTGTTCATTTATTGTCCTACTTTACGACTATAGTCTGAGCGTTGATTTTCATTTGTAAACGTGGTTTTGCAATGTTGCATGTCCACCGATGTCCAGAATTGTGCGAGAAATATATTTTAAGAACATGCGATGCTAATCAGTGGACACCAAAAAATTTGTCCTTTCTGCATGGATAATTGAAATTGATATCAAAGAATACAAAACAGTTTGTTTTATTGTAAATAAAACTAGATAGCTGACATGGTTTGAATTAAAGTAAGGTCGCATATTTCCCGGTATCAAATAATTTGAAGAAAAAAAAAACAAGGTATTGCCATATATGACCTTTTACATTGAAAGGTTAAACTTGCATTAAGTCGTGTTGAGACCCTTTAACATATAATAAAGGAGTATGGGGACATAATCGCACACAAAGTCAAGTATAGAAACAATACAAATGATCAATGGTCAAAGTTTGTGTTCCTGCTCTTCATCTTGATAGTTGCCGATGGTCTTCAACAATACTTTTAAAGAATCATTAATACCGTAAAAGATCGTAAAACAAGGTGAAGATGGTCGCTAGTGTGGACTTGAGCAGTACTAGTACTTAAAGTATTATACTGCAAGTCATAAAAAAAATCACCAAAGTCTAATCACAATACAAGACAAGAACAGACAGACAGATACGGTATTAATAATTATGAGAATTACGATTTTTGCTTTATCCTACATATCAGTCTTTTAATGTTGTCTCTAATACCTAAAAGTCTTAAATTACAATGAACCTTTGTTTTTGCTTTGGGACCTGATTGTCGAAAAAAATATCTAAAAATTAATTAAGCCGTTTCAGTGCAAGAAAAAAGTCTGCGAAACGCTCAAAATGCACGATTTTGCGTTATTTTTCTCAGAGCTTCTGGGGGCCTTAAGCGGCCCCCAGTCCCCTCGCTCCTCTCGGCGACTATATTTTGCCTCACTATAAAAGGGGTTAGTTACGACCCTGGTCTAATAGAATATCGACTGATAAACTTGTAGTCTAATTTATAAACATCATCATGTAACATATATCAGTAAGTTCAGAAGTTAATATCTATGTCTTTTTCTCTCGTTAACCAAATTACAAAGGTAAAGAGAAGGTCGATTTAAACGATATTCCCATATGTGAGTAATGAGGACGTTGAAGATAACACAAATTGCCCAATAATGTCAATATCCACTAAGCATATTAACAAATGATACCTTTCAAAATGATGAATGTTTTATTTACAACTTTCATCATTGATACCAGATCGAACTGTAAACGACGACGTTTTGGTTTATGTCCATTTAGATCTTGTATGTGAAACAAACAGCAATATTGATAATACTATTCATCAGAATTTGTTGATATGATTGAAAAGTACATACCTACAGGTGGAAAGTTCAATAGTTTCACCTACACCCCTTTTGAGAAAGAGCATTGAAGGGCAATTGAAAAGAAAAAGAGTTGTAAAAAACATAACCTCAGTGGCGGATCCATAGCGGGAGGGGGTTCCGGGGGTATTCAGTGGACCTCACCCTTTGTTTTACGAGCAATGATTTTGAATGGGGACATATATTCTTGGAACCCCTTTATCCTGGGTTTGAACGCTCCTTTTAAAAATAGATGGATTCGACCTTGAATATGTTTTTCCACTATTTAACATAAATAATTATTCCAATATGACGTGCTTCACTCGCTTTATGAATAAACCCATGCTCTATATCCAATAAAATTAGTTTGCACATGCGTATATTGACTACTGCAGAATTATGAATTTTATCAAGTTAGCATGCATTTAATATATTTGATTAACTTAAAACACTTCCAACCTCTTAAATGTTGATTAATTCATTTATTATGACTGTAACGTGACATATTTGACAATATTGTTTTGGATCGAAGGTTTATTTTTACACTTTGAGAAAGCCCAAGATTTATATGCTACCTGGTAGTTGTAATCGTAATCGTATAGTAGGTGTATGACAATTTCCGCAAATGTCTACAGGGCCGTAACTACATTGAGGCAAATGAGTCATTTAGCATTTGCCTCATGTAAAAAAATTCAAAAAAAGAAAAAAATGAAACGAAAGGTTGTTTTCATATCAAATTGTTTTCGCGGAAAGTGTCTTGCAAGAAAAAAGTTCTCTTCACTCTCTGGTGTATCCCATGGATGTTTTTCGTTATCCATGTTTCTATTTTCCTTTTAGTTTTCAGAGTTGATGGTCTATTGTTTGTACTTCTGTGTTCCGGGTTTGTCTTTTGTTCATTTATTGTCCTACTTTATGACTATAGTCTGAGCGTTGATTTTCATTTGTAAACGTGGTTTTGCAATGTTGCATGTCCACCGATGTCCAGAATTGTGCGAGAAATATATTTTAAGAACATGCGATGCTAATCAGTGGACACCAAAAAATTTGTCCTTTCTGCATGGATAATTGAAATTGATATCAAAGAATACAAAACAGTTTGTTTTATTGTAAATAAAACTAGATAGCTGACATGGTTTGAATTAAAGTAAGGTCGCATATTTCCCGGTATCAAATAATTTGAAGAAAAAAAAAAACAAGGTATTGCCATATATGACCTTTTACATTGAAAGGTTAAACTTGCATTAAGTCGTGTTGAGACCCTTTAACATATAATAAAGGAGTATGGGGACATAATCGCACACAAAGTCAAGTATAGAAACAATACAAATGATCAATGGTCAAAGTTTGTGTTCCTGCTCTTCATCTTGATAGTTGCCGATGGTCTTCAACAATACTTTTAAAGAATCATTAATACCGTAAAAGATCGTAAAACAAGGTGAAGATGGTCGCTAGTGTGGACTTGAGCAGTACTAGTACTTAAAGTATTATACTGCAAGTCATAAAAAAAATCACCAAAGTCTAATCACAATACAAGACAAGAACAGACAGACAGATACGGTATTAATAATTATGAGAATTACGATTTTTGCTTTATCCTACATATCAGTCTTTTAATGTTGTCTCTAATACCTAAAAGTCTTAAATTACAATGAACCTTTGTTTTTGCTTTGGGACCTGATTGTCGAAAAAAATATCTAAAAATTAATTAAGCCGTTTCAGTGCAAGAAAGAGTCTGCGAAACGCTCAAAATGCACGATTTTGCGTTATTTTTCTCAGAGCTTCTGGGGGCCTTAAGCGGCCCCCAGTCCCCTCGCTCCTCTCGGCGACTATATTTTGCCTCACTATAAAAGGGGTTAGTTACGACCCTGGTCTAATAGAATATCGACTGATAAACTTGTAGTCTAATTTATAAACATCATCATGTAACATATATCAGTAAGTTCAGAAGTTAATATCTATGTCTTTTCTCTCGTTAACCAAATTACAAAGGTAAAGAGAAGGTCGATTTAAACGATATTCCCATATGTGAGTAATGAGGACGTTGAAGATAACACAAATTGCCCAATAATGTCAATATCCACTAAGCATATTAACAAATGATACCTTTCAAAATGATGAATGTTTTATTTACAACTTTCATCATTGATACCAGATCGAACTGTAAACGACGACGTTTTGGTTTATGTCCATTTAGATCTTGTATGTGAAACAAACAGCAATATTGATAATACTATTCATCAGAATTTGTTGATATGATTGAAAAGTACATATCTACAGGTGGAAAGTTCAATAGTTTCACCTACACCCCTTTTGAGAAAGAGCATTGAAGGGCAATTGAAAAGAAAAAGAGTTGTAAAGAACATAACCTCAGTGGCGGATCCATAGCGGGAGGGGGTTCCGGGGGTATTCAGTGGACCTCACCCTTTGTTTTACGAGCAATGATTTTGAATGGGGACATATATTCTTGGAACCCCTTTATCCTGGGTTTGAACGCTCCTTTTAAAAATAGATGGATTCGACCTTGAATATGTTTTTCCACTATTTAACATAAATAATTATTCCAATATGACGTGCTTCACTCGCTTTATGAATAAACCCATGCTCTATATCCAATAAAATTAGTTTGCACATGCGTATATTGACTACTGCAGAATTATGAATTTTATCAAGTTAGCATGCATTTAATATATTTGATTAACTTAAAACACTTCCAACCTCTTAAATGTTGATTAATTCATTTATTATGACTGTAACGTGACATATTTGACATAGATACGACAACCGTTCATGCTCGCTGTTTAAAACTCCTCCCTCTAAAATCACATTGCCAGTCGTTTGCTTGTTTACAAAAAAAAAATTGAGGAAGGTTCATGGAAGAGCCTACACAAACGTTCTATCCTATACACATCGGACATATAAATAACCTGAATTGTCCTAAACAGAATCGAAATAATTGATGCAAGCTTTACTTCATTGTAGTTTTAACATGGGTAGGCATTATATTCATGTTATTTTAGCCCTCACTATCGCTCGGGCAAAAATAATCACGAATATAATGCCTACCCATGTTAAAACTACAATAAAGTATTATAGTTTGCATCAATTATTTGTTAAACAAAAGCATTTAAAAAAGGTATAACATATGTTTAAATGAAAACGTCACTTAAAATGATAACATTGATGCAAAAGGGGTACAGAACTTTTCAAAATTTCTCATTCATGTTGATAAAAACTTGTAGTTGTCAAAACATACAAATATACAATAATCACTAATGAATTAAGAATTTATTTAAAAACTTGCAATTGTTAACAGAAAAGTAAGTGAGTAAACAAATTAATAGTTTAAGATAAGAAAAGCTACAAGAAATGATACTATACTATAACTATACTATAACTAAAGAAAATATAAAAGGGCACAATCTTGCAGTATTATATCATAGTTTATATCTGCCAAACTGTTTTTTTTTATAAATTTAATTAAGGCTTATAATCTGACAGTTTGTGTTGTTTGCATGTTTTTGTATTTATCTGGTATGTATTGGATTTGAAAAGCTGTTAAAGCAAAAGTACTATTATGAGAATTATTTCAAAAGATTACTTACTATCGACATTTCAGTAAACGGTCTATTCGGTGTATAGTTGTCTTAATGGTAAACACGATACAGCATCTCCTTATTATATTATTATGGAAAGAGTTCACGAGCACTTGTCTTTGAAAATGAATATACATGTACCTATATACTTTATAAAAGTATAAAAGTAATGTTTTTTCTCAGAGTCAAGTGCTGTGAAAGAGTTATGAACTAACAAACTCAACAAAGATGCAATATTTATCAATACAGATTACAATAAAAAGTATGTATTAAACATTACGGAAATAAATAGGTCAAAAACAGTTCTTGAATAGAGCTAAAAATTATGAATATTGAAACAGAATAAGTCGATACTGAAACAGAACTGAGAAGTCCGTACTAAAACAGTATTGAAAAAGGATTGAACCAGTACATAGAATAGAATAAGAAGAATAAGAATATTTATTATTCCAATCAAGGGCCCTTGATGGGCAGCATAACGTCATGTACACATAAAACAATACATCATGATTTGTAACAGAAAAACATTTTTATATGAAAACATAAGAAAACATTTCTGAGAATACAAAATCAGTGCGTCTAGTAATTAACCTCTAGGATAAGTAATTTTACAGATAGAAGTATAAGAATCAACAGAAAAAAATGGCATAATGCAAAACTGCACGTGTGTGTTTCTGTTTCTGATATACTAGAGGGTCGGCAAGTATAAAGTTTGAGTAAGTTATTGAAAATCTAATCTTTGGACACGTAAAGGTTGAAACGTTCACGCAATAGCTGCATGATTTGTACCTAAACAATGTGTTCACCTATGTCCGTACCAATATTAAATATTTACTTTTAACATTCCGTCAATTTTTCAACATAAATATTGACCAGGAAGGTCCTCACCTTGGTTAATATAGATAAAAAAAACTTGTGATCGAAATACAGAGCTTCGTACATCTGTACTGGTTTATAAATGTACATAACAATTTATCATTAAGAAAGAACAAACTCAAATCTGCTCATATAAATAAATCTGAAACAAAATTCCATTTGTATACATGGGTACCAGTAGTTCAAAACGAAATAAAAACGGAATGAAACGAAACGGGATAAACCAAATAAAACAAAATACAGGTTTTTTTTATAGAACAAGTTCAAAATTAAAAGTTCTGCAGTCAGTGATATCATCTGATTTTACATAATTACCCTCTTTCTATGGCTTTTTCGATAAATTTCCAGTGCTGTATGTTCTTGCTCCTAAAGAATTCGAGTATGCTTTATAGGAGACGAGACCTAGGTACATAAAAACGTAGATATAAGAGTGGATGGTTCAAATATGCAAAACGGGCATCACAATGTAGTTTTCAATAGAATTTTAATGGGATTTGCTTGGTTAATTAATGATTTCTTAACGTCCTGTGAAAAAATTTTCAGTCATATTCTGAACACTTTATGGACAAAAATAATAGTTATCAAATAGAATGTTTCTACAGAGTGTGTCGACCAGGGTGTATGGCAAAAACTTAGACTTTTAAAACATGACAATAAAGGCATATTAGACGTAGACAGGGACAGACAACAAGCTTCTCTCACGTGCAGAGAGCGTGGCTGTCTGTCCTTACGAGGCATCAGATCGATTATACCCCTTATGAACGGACGTGGCTACGAATTTATACCCCATCAGAGCTAAACTGACAAACCCATGGGTTTTACTCACAATCAGAAGAGGCGCAGTAAAACTTTTAAAATTATAACAAATCAACAAAAGTTGATCATATACATATATACCACCACCACAACCCCAAAAAAATAACTGATAAATAAACACTTATAAAAAGGTTAAAAATAGCGTACGAAATTTTAAAATAAAAGATCTATAATTTCTCCTAAAATTTCTCTTAGCTCCGACTTTAAACCTAGCTTCGGTGTAATAACAGTTCGGTCGTACACAAATTATTTAAAAACAATTGTGTCAAGTTTGATTGCAATATCCATGTATTAATGCACCTAAATTAGTACAAATGCACTATAATTAAAATTGTGTCCTTTGTCCACATCGTACGATTTATTTGTAAACATTACATGTAAACAACTATGTATATACCTTCGATATATTAGTTTGTGGACTTTATACTACGAAGTTAACATATTTTTGGCATCTCAGTTGAGAATATGTTATCTATTTAAAAATCCGTATGATTTTAGAGCTGAAGAAAACAACAAATATATTAATCAAAGTACTGAAATACTGAACATCGGATGACCGCAAGTTCTTGTGGATAGTCCGACAAGCAAATGTCTCCGAAAAAAATTACATCTCTATAGAGATTGATATACAGATATATTTTTTTCTGGGACAGGCTCGTGCGTGGATGATAGATAAATGACAGGGAATTCATTCTCACCGTAATGACTGTTATATTATACATAGTGATACAAATCAGTATACTATGGTTAATTGTTATATATTATATTAATACTTAAAATTTAGAATGGAAATGGGGAATGTGTCAAAAAGACAACAACCCGACCATAGGGCAGACAACAATAAACGGACGACGGACAAAGGAGGACGACGGACGTCAAGTGTAACTATTTCAAAGATAGTCTCCTCTGAAACTACTGAATCAATTCCAACAAAACTAAAAACAAGCTCAATAATCCCTAGGGTATCTAAAATAAAGTTTGTGTTTTATTTTCTGTTTCGTCAAAAGCATTACCGCCATGACTAAAAAAGAACTTTGGGGTCAAATGCAGTTTTTGGCTTATATCTCAAGAGCAAATCTGACTTGGGGTTTGTTGTTTTTTGGTTATTATCTTGAATATTATTATAGATAAAGATAAACTGTAAACAGCAAAAATGTTTTTAAAAAATAATTGTATATGATCTACAAATAATTTGCTATGACCGAAATTGTCAATTGACAGTGGGTTATTGCCCTTGAAAGACAATTTAACACAATGTGTTAATCATGTTTCTAACTTAAAAATATTTTCCTTGAAACTACAGAACCAAGTAAACCAAACTAAAGCTGAATGATTCTTAAGTTATCTAGAATAGATTTTGTGTTTTATTTTCTGTTTCCTCAGAAAACATGACCGACATGGCTAAAGAAACATATTCACTATGGCTAAAATGATACATAGGGGGAAAAAACGCAATTTTTTGATATGTGACCTAAAATCAGAGATGGGCGGTTTGTCGATCTGTCAATATATAGACATTGATGCTTGATTCGTAATTTCAAAAGTAACGTTAAACAAAGCCGTACTGATTACCTTATTTATTAAGTTTTGGTTTTATGCTGATCTTGATTTTAGTTGAACTTGAACTTATTTTTAGATTGATATATATTGATATGTACAAATACGGTGTGCTATATGCTATAAGTTGTCACGTACTATATTGAATTCATCAGTAAACATATTAAGATATTTTAGATAAAAATGTACCTACCTATTGACCCAGATCAGTTAACACTGAAATTGTCAACAAAGCATTATTTGTTTATTGAACAATTACATCCCGGTCTCTCAACTCCGAGGTGAGAGAGGTCGAAATTGTGAAATCAGAAAGAAAAAGGTTTCACGTCTTTGCGTTTTCTACTTCGATTTTTCGCATTATCGCGTTTTCGACTTCGCGATTTCGCGGTTTTGAGTTTTCGCCCTATAGAATATGAAGGGTGAAAACGCGAAATGGCCGTAAGCGGCCACCATATATATTCCTTTATTCCAAATGCTAGGCAGGAATACAGCAAATTGTGGCAGTGATCAACATTTGAAAAGAAATTGTCCAAAACATAGAGAATGTTTGAAATAAACTAATCATAGATACCAGGACTAAATTTTGTATATACGCCAGACGCGCGCTGTGGACTCACGGGACACATGAGAAATTAATGTCTTTCATTTAAACAGTCACAACCGGGAAACGGCCGCTAGCCGAAGTCGAGGGTCAGACATCGGATAACAATAAAGACCCACGGGACATTTATACTTGTTTCAGTGCAGGGTAATCAATGATATGTAAAGGATTGGTTAATAACACGCCTGTGGAAATGTTGATAGATACATGTTCAGTTTTTACTATTATACATTATAATTTGTTCAAGGAAATTGAAACCAGAAGTCAGAGTAAAATTTGGTAGCACCTTGCAAATCAACAGTGGTTTCGGCCAACAGCGAAACTATTGATATACATTGAGTTATTGATGTAACTATTTCGATTAAAGGTGTCCGATGTAAGCAAACAGTTTTAATTAATTGCAAAAGACTTAGCTCACCAGTGTTTACCGAGAACAGACTTTATGAAAAATCATAATGCAAAAGTAGGTTTTGATAAAATGACTATTTCAGTTGATGATTATTAGTGTGATGTAAATTACTCGACCTGAAGTGCTGCTGTTTGTAGAGTTAATCTAAAGCAAACCGTGTGTTTTTCTTCGGGTAATGAGATGCTACTGATAGAAAAGGTAAAAAAGAAAGAAAGGGGGTTTCAAAAGACAGGAACATTCTTATTTGAACCAAAACAGAGATTCGAAAATCACGACAAAGTGTGTGCAGCTTACGTGTTAACAGAAGGAAAGGATTTATGCATCATTAGAGTGATGCATGTCTCGGCTGAGGATGTTACGATTTATAAAAACACAACAGTTGGATACATTTTGCCTGTAAAGGAACAAAAGTGTGAGCCCTCCATGAAGCAGCAGATTGCAGCTTCCTTCTGGTTGGCTTAAGATATCGAATTGCAGTATGCTGGAGCAGCAGTTTTCAGCTCCTGGAACTGAATTCGACAGAAAATCACTAAAAGAAATGATTGATGAGACTCTGGAGCAGCAGTTTGCAGCTCCTTAAATACATTATTGCTCGAGTATAATGACATTTTTTCGAAAGACCCGTCAGATATTGGTCGAACAGACTTGGTAAGACATGGTATTAACACTGGTAATGAAGCTGCAATAAAAGAAAACCCAAAGAGAATCCCACTCCACAAGAAGCAGGAGTTTAAAGAACTAATTCATGATATGTTGGAACGTGAGGTGATAAGACCATCGAGAAGTCCATGGTCTTCGCCCATTGTGTTAGTGGAGAAGAAGGACAATAGCACTCGTTTGTGTGTGGATTTTCGCAAGGTAAATGGAATTACAAAAAAAGATCCATACCCGATTCCACGCATCGCCGATACATTTGATACGCTATCTGGTTCAAGATTCTTTTCATGTGTTGATATGGCCAATGACAGAGGTAGAAGAGGACGACAAGGAAAAATACGGCATTCTCAACACCGTATGGGCTGTACGAATTTAATGTTATGCCGTTTGGACTGACGGGTGCATCAGGTCTGTTTCAGCGATTAATGGAAAATGTTCTTAAAGGCCTTCAGTTTGAAATATGCTTAATTTAGCTGGATGCTGTGGTAATTTTTAGCTCACCATTGACGAACATGTTGAAAGATTAATAATAGTGTTTGAGCGGTTCAGAGAAAATGGCCTTAAATCAAAGCCTAGTAAGTGTCACTTTGCAGGCAGAAGTGTCAAGTGTCTTGTTCACATAATTTCTGATCAAAGTATTCAAACGGACCCCGAAAAAATTGAAGCGATCAAATCATGGCTTCAACCCACTAATGTTCGGGAACTTAAATCCTTTATAGGTCTAGCCAGTTATTACAGACGGTTAATTAAAGGATTTTCTCTCATCTGTTCGCCTCTCCATAAATTACTATTAGAAGAGGAAACCTTCGTTTGTTCTAAAGATTGCAGTGAGGGAGTCGAAATTTTAAAGTCGTCTTATCCCTCACTGGAAGAAACATTCATATTGGATACAGATGGCATTATGCAAGTGGAAACAGCATTAGAGTCCTTTCACAGTTACATAACAAGACTGAAAAAAGTTATAAGCTATACAAGTAGAACCTTGACAACAAATGAAAGAAATTATTGTGTAACAAAAAAGGAAATGTTGGCATTAGGTATTTTGTAATGAATTTTTTAGGCATTACCTTCTCGGAAAGAAATTCGAAGTCAGAACAGACCATAAGGCATTGTCGTGGCTCTGGAACTTCAAGGAACCGGAAGATCAAATAGCAAGGTGGCAAGCATATCTATCTGAATTTGACATGGAGATTGTTCATCGGAAGGGATTAAACCATAATAATGCAGATGGCATGTATAGACGACCAACTGCACAATTAGAAACAGAAGAAAGGGATGACGGAATAACAAGAAAAAGTGGGTTTTGTCAAGCTGTTTGTGTTGGTGATCATTTGATTGAAAAAAGGCGCAGTTGAAAGATGTTCATTTAAAGGTGATTCAAGACTTGAAATCGGCTAGTAATAATAACCAATTGTGGAGGAAATGTACTCAACTACTGTAAAGAGGCTGATTGGTCAATGGGAAAATATAGTTCCTACAGATGGTATTATGTACAGGAAATTCGAAGACATAAATGAGATTGCTTGCCAGTTCTTGACACCTACAAAATTAAGACGGAACATTTTGGAAACATTGCATTCTGGTATAGGCGGTGGACATCTCGGGACAAAGAAAATGTTGAGGAAGCTGAAAGATCGTTTTTATTGGCCTGGATGGTACCAAGACGTTGAAATATTCTGTGAAGAATGTCTGACTTGTGCTACTCGGAGAAATCCTGCGCAACACTTAAGAGCACCTTTGGTTTCTGTTAAAACTAGAGATAATAGCTATGGAAATTTTAGGTCCATTACCCACGTCGTCAAGTGGTAATACATATATATTAGTGATATCAGAATATTTGTCTAAATAGACAGAAGCATTTGCCCTTTGGAACCACAAGGCAAAAACCATAGCGATATCATATAATTTAATGAATTTAGGAGGCCCTTTAGAATAAATTATGTAGATAATATAGGAAGAAGATAATATGTCATCATCTGATAGACGGTATTGGTGTCACACGCGGAAACTGTATTAAAACTTGAGGTCAAGTGTTTTCTTTCCGTCTCGAGTTTTAAGACAGCTTCAAGTAGATTACATAATCTTAACTTAAAATAATTATGTTTATACTGCACTCGTCATATTGAACAGTCAAATTGCGTTGACCGTATATTTCTATCTCATATACGGTCACTGACATGATATCTACTACTACTAAATAGAATTTAATGGCGACTACCCTTGCGGGTATTGCGCCAGATTACCTTATATAAAAACATTTTAAGTAAATGTTTTAAAATTTTCATTATTTAGGTGTTAGCCTATATTATATATTCATATTATAGAAATTTTGTGAGTTTTTTTTTCTCTTAAATTTAATTAATCTTGTTATTTAAATCTGAGCTATAGTGTGTATTTTAATTATCTTGATTATCTATTGGTTGATTTATATTACGAAGAAAAATATATGTGAGCTTATTATTCCGTTATTTGTAACTTAGCCTTCTTTAATGATATGATATCACTTTTCCTCATGAATATTTAAATAGAAATTGCCGAGATTATAATTAATTATCCATACGACCTTTTCAACCTGTTCTTGTTTTCAATGTTTACAACGACTCAAACTTATTTCTTTTGCAATTTTTATATTAAAAAAAAACCCAACATATTTCACTTGTTAATATGTTTGGTCTGCATACTATAAATCATTATATTTATGCTTATTGTGGATATATAGTTCATTCTTAAACAAATTCGTTCACCATCGATTGCGAATTTCAACAGGTAAATGTACATTTCATCGTGTTGTATATTTCTCCGCCTGCAAGATATGAGGCCTTTTTATAAAAGGGGGAAGTTTCCCAATATTTCAATCAATGATGACATTAGCACATTAAACAACAATTGAAAATGTTTTTTTTTAGATTGCAGTATAAAGACAATAATAGTGCATTGACTTGACATATCAACGATATAAGGATTAGGCCCGAAACGGGGAAAAAGCTTGGCACAGCCTCGCATTTCCCCGTTTCTAAGCCCCATCCTTATATCGTTGATATGCCAAGTCAATGCACTAGTATTGTCTATATAGCCACGTGTTACTTTTGTGCGTTCTGTGCAGTGATAAAGCAAACTTAAATATTCAATTTCACCTTTAGCTGGCCGGCTTATCTTTTTAACACAATTATTTTCTGTTTAAGTATACAATCTTTAGATATATTGTTTGTAGTTCTAACCAGACCATGATGTTAACAACCAAAATGCACCATAAAAACAAATGAATAATCAAATGTCATGTACACCTAGCTATTTATCCAGCAAATGTTTTCTTCCAACCTGACCAGTTTCTATACTGGATCCTCCATATATTGTAAACGTGCTTTCATGTATTTGGTTTTGATGTTATATTGGTTATTATCATCGGATGTTGTCTAATGCTTAGTCCGTTGCTGTGTGTGTTACATTTTAATGCTGTGTCATTGTTTTCCTCTTATATTTAATGCGTTTCCCTCAGTTTTAGTTTGTTACCCCGATTTTGTTTTTTGTCCATAGATTTATGAGTTTTGAACAGCGATATACTACTGTTGCCTTTATTTAAGGTGCAATTACTCGTTTTTCAGTTTATGGTCATATATGAAGGACCAGCTTTACTTGTTTACATGTATGTCTAAAAATAAGGTCATACAAAACTAGATCTAGATATAAATAACACTTTATTGCAGTGATTTTCTAACTTTTACGTCATTTGGTCTGAAGATGGTGGATATCTATCTCATTGTCATCGTTAGATTACATACTATCCACCGAGTCTAAAATTGACAACCCCCAATACATGTTATACCTATGATAATTTACATTCAATTCTTATATGAACAAAACTCAAATCATTTTGCACTGCCAAAACTCTTTATGTGTGATATAAGAATGTTGTAGACATTTTTTTGTTCTTTTTGTCGATGTTTTATGAAAACTAAGACTTTTTATTACCTAATAAAGAGTATTTTATACTTTTATTAATATTTCTATACTATTTGCTATTTTCTGCCATTTTTTATTCCATGGTCTATTGCACTGGGAGTTATCGTTCTATTGCACCTCTGTGCGCTTCGGGCGACAGAACAATGAGCTGATCTTCATACCTCGGGAAATATATGTTGATCTATTGCAAAGTTACATATCAAATAACTGGATACTATGACATATTATATTTGCCTGAAAGTTATTGCTTTCAAGATAATAGACTTAAACGCTATAATTGTATAAAAAACATTTAAGGAAAATTGCAACATAATTTTCGATGATTGATTTTTATTATAGTAATGGTTTAACTTGGTATATTGATCTAAACATTCTGAGCAGTTATGCCCGTGTTAAAATTCTTTTATCTCAGAGTCTTTTTCTAGAATTATTTATTTATTAAACAATTATTTCATCCATTCATTCTACTGATATCAATGACGATCAATTGGTTGGTTTGTGGAGACAATAACACAACTACTGTAACGATCATGTAGGTCAAGATCGGTTAAAAGATTGGTCCCGTGGTTTCAGATGTAAAAAAATAAGTAGATGAGTGTTAGATTGCCAATGATCAAACTATCCACCAAAGTTCAATTAAGGATTAATGCAACCGTAAGGCCTTTAACCATTAGAAGACATGAGGCAACGACAACCACTGAACTACAGACACCTGACTTGGGAGATGCACATAAAGAATGCGGCGAGGTTAAACATATTTTTTAACGCTCCACTCCCCCCCCCCCCCCCCCCCAAAAAAAAACCCAACAACAACAAAAACTGGAACACTAGTTTAACAGTACAATATAAGAACAATTAGAGCCAATTATTAGTAATAACTCACATGGCATATTGAGCCAGGTTTGTTTAAACGTGGATTTGTTAACTGATAACAGAGGTCGATAGGTGTGAATGCTCTAAAGTAGTAGGGTGCAATGTCATTTAAATAGAGATATAGGTATATACTTATAACTAAATCAAAATTCCGTCTCGTATACTAGTATAAAAATTTAATGCGGTTAATTATGCAATGATGGACTGGTACAAACGCTCCCAAAATAGATGTTGAAATTGTGGAGTATTTTCTTCGAAGACGTATTCTTCAGCTTCTATACATGTTACATTGTTCCAGATTCGAAGAAGAGATTTTGGCATGTCCTCTGGTGGAATTTTCTCAACTAATATCACAATTAGAATATCTTTATTTTCTCTAAACATTCGCATTCTTGCCATGTCTAATTCATATTCGCACCAAGTACTTTTCAGAAAACTTTTACCGACGATCAAAATAACTTTCTTACTTTGCGAAATTGCTTCAAAAATATTATCTACTATAAGACTTCCAAGAGCAAAGTCTCGGTCATGCAAACACAAAGACAACTTTTTTTCACCTTCGAGGAATGACGTAAGCGGTCCACAAACCCATCTGTAATTGTCATTGTGGTATGCGACAAA
Source organism: Mytilus edulis (assembly GCA_019925275.1). Lineage (NCBI taxonomy): Eukaryota > Metazoa > Mollusca > Bivalvia > Mytilida > Mytilidae > Mytilus > Mytilus edulis. Next base: position 39,291,173 of record CM034355.1, read on the forward strand.
AGCACTATATTTGTAGTCGCTTTGTTCGTCTAGTTTTGAATATATCTTGTATTTTCTCCGTATGACAAGGTACCAATATTGAAGAGTTATTCTATACTTGAAGACAATACTACTAATAATAATGATAATTATTAACAACATCGTCAAACATATAGATGTTATAAGCCAGAATTTTGATACACACTGCTTTGTCAGTCCATCTATATTTTGTAAAGCATATGCTGTAGTTTTTTTACTCCCATCTATGTAGCCGCACGAATAGTTACCGCTCTTGTCTAATTGGATCTTTGTTTTGAAAAGCCATTTTATAAAATTAAGTGATTTACAATTGCACTGTAGTAAGTTGCGATCGAGACGAATTTTCAAATTACCTTTGATTCTTCTCTCAAGTTCATCAAGATCGTTCGTGACTTTTTCATCAAAACCATTTATTTTATTATTCTCTAAATTGATATAACTGAGATTTTTGAATTCAGTTATTTTAAATGGAAAATCATCAAAGTTATTATTTGACAGATCTACAGAATAAAGCGAATTATACTGAGAACAAAGTAATTTGGGATTTTGATTTTCGAACCCATTTCCAGCAAAATCGATAATTCTTAATTTTTCCAAACCATGTTGTAGTCCAATGTTAAGATTTGAATTCCTACTCTGTAGTTCTTGTAGATTCTTAAACGATGATATCATTTTCGGATTAAGTATTTTACAATTCAAACCAGACATTCCAAAGAATTGCAAATTGTCCAAACCAGTAATTTCACCATCACAGTTACTGAATGGTGTCCAGTTTACATCAACGTATACAACATGGCTACCACATTTGAAGTTGATATTCGCCAATGGAGAACTATGTATACTTAATCCTGATGCGTACAATCGCTCTAATCTATGTGGCAAAACTAGACTATATGATAGAGAATACTTCGAATCTTCTGTGTTTAAAATTTCATTTTTGATTTTACTATAAGGTCCTTGTGCAGTTATTTCCTGTTTTGAAAAATCAAGAACTTTTAAGGCTGAAAGTTTGAATATTTCAAAAAGTGTTTGAGCATCCCCGTAGATATTATTCTGCGAGACGTCAAATTTCTGTAGACAGTTCTTGTATTTCATTCTTGAAATTGATCCTCCCCGAATTATGCAGATTTGATTGCGACTAAGGATTACTTCTTTAACACAAACACACCAAGATATGAAAAAGACTCACTAGATATTATATCAGCACCTGTTCGGGAACGGTAATTTGATGAAAAATCAATCAGCGACATGTTTCTGTCCCTTAAACTGCTCAATACCACGAACAGATCCGAAATTCGTATTAAATCACTTTCAACTATTGCTAGTGAACTGATAGACTGAAATGGCGCTAATGCTCCTGGTTGAACTTTTTTTAATCTACATTTGAAATTAAGATTTAGAATTGGTAACCCTTTGAAGCTCACGAACGTGTCATTTTGTAATTCATTTATCGAGCAAGGACCCAAATTTAAACTGTTTAAACTAGTCAGATACTTAAATCCGTTCCCAAATACAGCTCCAATAATGCCATTCATGGATAAAGTCTGAAGATGTGTTTTAAAAATCTTGAAGAACACTATCAGGATATTCCTTTGAAATCTGAAATAAATTTGAAGCAATATTCAAGTACTGTAATTTTGAAATAGGTCGGAATAATCCTGGAGGTAAGGAGTCCTTTTCTATAAAATTTGATGAAAGATCTATATACGTGAGCGAGTCTAGTCCAGAAAAAGCACCAACCTCAAACAATGTGATTTTCGATGATTGAAGATACAACGTATGCACCTTTCCAAGTCCTTCGAAAGAATTGTTCGTAACTAAGGTCAAACTATTTCCAGATAAATTAAGAATTGTTGTTTCTCTTGGTATCTTCCTTAATGGAATTCTTCGTAAATTCTTTGACGAACAGTCGCAGGTAATGTCTGTTTTAGTTCTTGTAATCTTACAATGAGTTGCTAAAGTGCAATTAAACAAAACAAATAAAAATAGTAAGACGATATATTTCATAGTGTCTCCCAATAACCAAGCGTGTTAAGACAACGTGAATACAGATATGTTGTTCATCTGAAACAAAAATCCGGAAACGGATACACTTATGGTCATGTAAAACTCTGTATGACTAAATCACTTTGTATCACCGTGGACATAAGTGCCTTTATTTATATTTTTAATTTTAGATTCCAAAAATAAACTTTTATTCTTAACATAAAAATGTAAAGAGATTGCCGTGACAAAGAAAATTAACCATAAAGTGACATATTTAGAAACAAATCATTAGAAACTTATTTCTGCAATTTGAAAAAAAAATCAAAGTTTTGTAGCCAAAGTATATGTTGCTAAACTTTTTTTTACTCGAAATGACAGTATTTGAAACTGATCAACACAAGTACATTTTTTAGTACAACGTTTGATACTGTTCAATGAAATGGATTTGTCATGATTGGTGCAGCAGGTCATGACATCTTTTATGAGTTCTTCTGAACAAGGGTCTTTTAATTAAGTTCTTTTAAAAATATCACTTTTTGAATTCTAGTCACAATAAACTCCCTTGTAAAAGATAGGGTATGATTGCCAATGAAACAAATCTCCACATTGCCAATCAAATCTTCAATATTTGGCACTGACTGACTTAGCTTACAGGAATCAGGCATAATAGTTGTAATGAAAACAAATGCTAATAAAACAGAACTATCGCATTATTTTATTTTCCTCCATTTGTAACAACTCATCAAAAATACCAGACCAGGTTCGTGAATGACGGACAACACTATAGCACCCTTTCCCAAGGGAAAACAAAACATTATATACATACAATAACACTCCGCCAAAATCTAGAAGAAAAGAAACGATTTACCAACTCAATTAAATCATAGCCCCAAAACTTCCAAAAACTAGCTAATATGAATTTTGAGATATTGAATTAAGGAAATATGTGATATAGATACAATGGATAAGCGTTGATTCTTGAAAAAGAAACCATGAGCCCGAAGGGCGAATGGTTTGTTTTTCATGAATCAACGATTATCCATTGTATCTATCACTTAAACTATTGTGATAATGTCTTTTGAAAATTAAAGTCTATTCTTAATTAGAAGGTATTGTAAGTGAGTTTAATTAACCATGATATTGTGTCAAACGATCCATTACAATAAATTAGATATCACAATTAAATATTTTAAAAAATACAAATATATTATAACACAACACGTCTGCCCTTAAAGATCTTCATATCATCAGGCATCCGAATGTTATCTGTTTTTACAAAATAAGACATATTCGAACTTATTTCTATTTGAATTGATCTTAATGGAAATGGAGAATGTGTCAAAGGGACAACAACCCGACAAAAACATTATATATAGTGCATATAATAAGTATGTTTCCGGAATTTCTAGCAATAAGCCTAATTCAAGACATATCACGATTTTCTAGCATAGGAATTTGCAAATTAAAATTTGTAAAATTATGTAGTAAAACAGATGAAATCATATCATATTAATTTATAAAAGAAAAATGGACCATTATTATGCAATCCAATTTTGTTTTCTTTAAAACATATGGAATAGCTAACCATTATCCGATAATAAACGACCAAAATCGCTTTTTTACACAAAATATCCACAATAACATTCAAAACAAGAACAAAAACTGGAAATCTAGACTAATTTGGCACAATAAAAAGAATTCAGGAATTCGAACCTAAACAGACAAGTCCTTAGCTTCAAATCATTTATCTTAACTACGAAACCTCGTGGCTATCAACGCATACTATACGATTACCTATTATGTATATATTAAGGTACAAGCCATGTGTGTCCGTTGTACCGATGTATATCATATATTCATTTATATATATAAAATAGACTTTTAAATTGTAACCGACTGGTAGCCCAGAGGTTTCGTCGATATGTTAATGTCAGTAACAAGATACAAAACTTATGGACGGGTTCGATTCCCAGTGAAGGCATATAGAAATTACAAAAATTAAAGGTAAGTTTTTAAAAATAATTGCATTAGTGAACAGAAATCAGGAAATTAGTCAATTCAAACTTAATGATATTAGGAACACAAAGGAAACAATAGAATATAATCTGGTGAGTCCATTTCAGCGACGGATTTAGGAAGCGTTGATTCTAGAAAAAGAATCCACGGTAAATGAATAGGCTGACGTCACCACAATGGTTTAAATATAATTATAGATTGGATTGGGAATTGTAAATTTTTTTTTATCTCATTTGCTGAAAGATTCTTATTTTCTTTTAAATATCCTATGCATTTTGTTCTTAGAGGTAAAATTAGAAGAACATTTGCAATTGAAAGCGAGACCCTTCAAATACATTTCACGTAACAATGTCATGTCTAATTGGCGCTAAATTAACATTGTACAAACGGAAGCCATTCCTTTGCTCAAAAAACAACTTTTGTCCGATTATAGAATTTGTTAGCATTCAGCACAGCTTTGCAGATCTACGATTCTGAATCTCATGCAGATGTCGTCAGCGAACTATACCGAGGTTTGTAGATTGGCTTTAATGTACTTGCTGAATATTATTCATTCTAATTAAGATCTATCGTAACTTGCATCGTATGTCGATAACAAAATCAGAGATCTATATTTTAATTAGAATAATGTATTATTCATCTGTATATAAGCTACTTATTAGGTCTTTCCACTTTTCTGTGGAAAGACCTATTGTTTTTCTTCTGATTATTTTTTTTTTTTTTTTCTTCCGCCTAATTTTGTTCTTGCGATAAACATTTGTTTCGCAATATGTCGCTTAGATATTTGGTATATGATATCGAACAGTTTATGCGCTTTTGAAATTTACCCTGCGTATACTAATACTTTTCTTTGTAGGAGTTATCTCCCCAAACACTGTTTTCCTTGTTAGCGCATCTCCTTCGCAACCGTAAAAGATTATGACAAATTTATTTTACAAAATTGCTCGTTATATCCTTCGCATGATTTGTCCTATTTTGACCGAAGCGATATGACCGCTCCATATGAGAGTTATTTCCCCTTATGCATCTGATATAAGTGATATGAATTTCTATCTTATAAATCATAAGTGATAGAGACCTAGGATCTTTTGATTTGAGGTCCTTGGTCCCAAAAAATGAAAATTAGGTCAAGGTCAAAGGTCAAGGTCATATTCTAATATTTGGCTTATTTTCACTTATATCCAAAGACTGTATAAGATATCAACAAATTATTTTTACTAAATTGTTAGTTGCGACATGTCGTAAGATGTAAATTTTGATTGCAAGCGTACGTTGAATGTAAAAGGGAGTTTTCTCCCCTCTTGTATTTAAAAATACGCGTTTGGTGATATAACTCATTAACTAAATATAATAAAGACCTATGGTCTTTTGATTTGAGGTCCTTGGTTTATGACCTTGAAATTGATCTCAAGGTCATAGCTTAATTTGACGTTCTAGATTTTGACCTTTGCTTTTATTCTATATGTATACATGATAATGATATACAACTTTTAGAAAAAGGTATCAAACCATTTAACCTTGTTAAAAACAACCGGAAGTGACCTTTTGTAAACCGGAAATAGCTATTTTTTTGTACTTTATTAATATAAAAGTATATAGAACCAGATATTTTTGGAATCAGTGTCAAGTAAATATTCAAATATAATCGGAAGTAACATTTTTCAAACCGGAAGTAACAAATTATCTCCCTTATTTAAAAAAAATGTATGGAAACAATATATTTTTGGAATCAGCTTACTTGGAGCTATCATTTGACGATTGAAATGACATTTTAAACTTAGTTTCACAACTTTTCATATCAAAATACATTGTTTTGATGGAAAGACCTTCAATTGTTCTCTGAACAATTGGTTTTTAATTTCTTCATTCTTTTTTCTTTATGCAGCAATATTCACTTTAATAACTCCATGATATTTGTATTTAAGGGGCCATAATTTACTTATTGGACAGACATATTTAACTGGTTTAACATTGATCATTTGATAAATATGCATACATGATACATGTAGGTATTTCGCGCACAGGAATTTCTAATTCTGTACAATTGCTAGACTATACCCTTTAAAAATCAAATTTGGCCTACATGGTATATCTTCATACTAGGTCAGCAACCTGTTCATGACATCACAATTTGATTTCCTTCCCTGGGAAATAATTTGAATTATTTTACATCCCTAATGGCGATTTACGCATATTTTATACATCTATGAAGTTTTAATTTTTTCACGCACTCACATTTAAGGAACATTACGTATCCTTAATATAATATAATTATATGGACTATCAATGTTTGCTTAAATTATGATCAGAACTTATAGCACGGTGTATCCTATATAACATATTCGTCAGATAGGTGTACTTGAAAATATATAGATCTATGTAAAAATAAAATAGAGAATGGAAATGGGGAATGTGTCAAATAGACAACAACCCGACCACAGAGCAGGCAACCGCCGAAGGCCACCAATGGGTTGTCAATGCATCGAGAAACTTCCGCACCCGGAGGTGTCCTTCAGCTTGCACAGTAAACAAATATTGTATACTAGCTAGTTCGGTGATAATGGACATCATATCGCTATTGTTGTAAGCGCCCTTTCTATTTTCATTAATTTTAGATTTTATGTTATTGAGTTAAAGGGGTTTTATTCATTAAAAAAGGTGGTATTTTCCAGTTTTCGGTCAATAACCCAAAAATGTTTTCAGCAGTTCGCATGAAACTTTGGTGTATTGTTTATATATATTGACGGAAGCTCCCTTTCAATTTTTATAAATATCTGATGCATGTATGACATAAAGAAGATATCGAATATTTCAAAAAGGGCGAGGGGCGTATCATGCGCTCATGGCGTAGCTGTTTATTTGTTATAGACTACTTTTTTCAGCATCTATTTTTATACATTTATAGAAACTCACACATGCTTGTAATTCAAATAGTGTGTAATTAAATTGAGAATGGAAATGAGGAATATGTCAAAGAGCCAAAAATGATATCTAGTAAAAATTCAAGGGCTGTTATGTATTCAATTCACATAGTTCTTGTGTTAGTTGCTACTAGAAAATGACCTAAAAGAGTTTAAATATATATATTCGCATTCTGATTTTTCTAAATGCCCATTTAATGAGGTGTGTGAATTTTTCTTAATAAGACTATGAGGCAAAGTGGTCAGTATATAGGGTAGAAAAATCAAAAGCACCAATTATAAGCATGCAATTTATCAAGTACCTCTAACCAATTTTGACACTCCAAAAGTAATTTATTCCATTATTTTCAAAGAACAATTTTTTATCAGGCTATTGATTGGACCAGTGTACTAGTAAGTAGGATACATAGTTTAGTAGGGGAGCAATGGCTTGAAGACGAAATAAATCTTTGTTTGTAATGAGCTATGTGCTGCTTCGGGACCCAGTACATGGTTGTAACGTTCATTGTACAATGTGTTTGGTTCTGTTTTGAAAAGAATCACAGAGCTTAGTCAATGTACCATATTATATTAACTGGTTGTAAGAACCTAGTCCTTAATTGAGATTCTTGTCAGATAATTTTGGTCATATGTTTTCCTTTTTATCATATTAGAATGAAATTCAAAACAGTGTGGCTGTGGCCATTGATTGACACATTAAATTCATCCATTGACTGGGACAATTTACGTGAACGTTTGTCTGTAGCGACCACTGTTCACGACGTACCTACGATAGACATTTAAACTGTGGGGTCACCAAGGTTTCTTAACGCCTTTAATTATAAAATAATTCGAAAAATTAATCAGAAATAACCTTTATGTTTTGATTTATATAATTGATATAAATCAAAACATCGTGTTATTTCTGATTATTTTTTTCGAATTACTTTATTAAGGTGTTGAGAACCTTTGGTGACCCCATAGTTTAAATGTCTTTAAAAAGTACACAGTGGGCAATGGTCGTTCCAAGTAACATACTTGTAAACGTTCACCTAAACTGTCCCAGTCAATGGATGAATTTAATGTGTCAATCAATGGCCACAGCCACACTGTTTTGAATTTCATTCTAATAATTGTACTGATTTAATATGTTGGTACGGGAAACAAGGAACCTTATCCTCATACAAAAAAATAAGATAATTCTAAATACATGTTTCAAAAAAATGGAATTTATTACAAAGGATAATCATAAGATATACTGGAATTGTCCTGGACCTCACTTCTGTAATGGGTATATGTTAATGGAATCATTCTCCGAATACGGAACCAACATATTACTAGTGGTAGACCCCAATGTCCAATGATCTTCAATTTCTACCGAAGAGTGGCTGTAAAAAAAATGCTAACATTCCAATTTTCAATAACAGTTAACAGCAAATACATTACTCACAATAACAGATAACAAAAAAACTAAAAGCCCAATAACAGCTAACAATGAATAAGACAATAACAGCTAACAGCAAATATATTTTCAGAATAACAGATAACAAAGAATTAAATTGCCCCATAACAGCATAACAGTTAAACCCCTTGCCTCCCCCCTCATTCAAGGCTTATATTTTTGTACACCAGACGCGTGCTTTGATACAAAAGACTCTTCAGTGAAGCTCGATTCATTTTTTGTTTAAAATACGAATTTGAAGAGCATTGAGGACCCAAAATTCCATAAGGTTTTGAGAAAAACTTCATTTGGAATTGGCCAATTAAGGTATATACACTATGAAATTTTAGATTATTCAAAATTGAAACTTTTTGTGATTATGCATGATGAATGCAAGAAAAATGACTAACTGGTATTTTAACCTACGTATGACGACACAGAATGTAAATATTTTGAAACCTTTGGACATGCATTCATGCTATACTGATATAAAAATGAGGTGATGTGGTATGATAGTTTATTTTAATATAAACGGTCGTGAAGAAGCCGCTGTCCTATACTAGGGTGGTTTTAGTTTCTGTTTCCTCAATATTTTATCTGGTCGGTATTTGGCACACTGATTTGTTATCATAAACACATAGACTACTGTCAAGTTTTTTTTTTTTTTAAATATAAACAGTCTTGGGGAAAACGTTATCATACTGCTATCAAAAAAAAGAAGATGTGGTATGATTGCCAATGAGACAACTCTCCACAGGAAACCAAAATAACAGCTATTACCAACAATAGGTCACCAACACGGCCTTCAACAATGAGCAAAGCCCATTCCACATAATCGGCTATATAACGCCCCGAAATGACAATGTAGAACAATTCAAACGAGATAACAAACGGCCTAATTTATATACAAAAATTGAACGAAAAACAAATATAATATGTAGCACATAAACAAACGACAACCACTGAATTACAGACTCCTGACTTGGGACAGGCACATTCATACAGAATGTGGCGGGGTTAAACATGTTAGCGGGATCCCGACTCCCCCTTAACCTAGTTGACTTATAAACTGTTACAGTTTTTAACAAATTAAAAACAAACAGGCAACACAAATAGTCTAGTACTGTCTTAAAATGGGGACAAAGGAACATTACCGTGCAATAAAGGATGATGATGGATGGCTGTATAACGTTGGACAGTCCAGTGGCAAACTACATACATATTTAGGAGGAGCACACATTTAAACGTGATATCAGCCCAGTTTTGTTCGATATGCTGAATCCGATTTAAAACGTGCTATCGCACAGCGTAGCAATCTGCCTACAGACTTGTAATCCTACCCTCACACAAAATTGTCACTACGAGTTGACCAGTATGTTTTCTTGTCCATAAAAGCCACCTGCTTATCGCAGAAGCAACAACTATCATTTTTCCAGTCTGGTTTGACACGACTGGGGTCGAATTGAGGATTTCTCACACTCAAGGCGTAAATGCTACCCAGAGACCACCATTCTGAACACTATCTAAGAATTTGTAGGAGCCTCTTGAGCCTGAATCGAGGTCGATCAAGGATTTCGAGGAAAGAGACGTACTTCGTGATGGTAAAAGCTTAGAGAGTCAAACTTGACTTTGTCTTGCTAGACATTTTTACTGTTTACATTTTTTATTTATATTTTTTGCACAAAATGTAAAAGGCATAAATCGTTCAATAAGAGAAAGACTCCTATGAGTATTTGACAGACATTTTTTTTCAATTTAAATAGAGAGTACATGCAGTTATACACTGGACTACAAAATGTCAGTAGAACAATCTAAATCAAAGCTTTAATTGACAAAAAAAGTGTTCATGACTATTAGATCATTCATTATAGTCATCTCATGAGTATTATATTTAACAAGAAGTAACAGTCGTGTTCTGTGATTCTTTATTATCTCTTTCTTTGCGACACAGAATGTAAATATTTTGAAACCTTTGGACATGCATTTATAAGCGATACTGATATAAAAATGAGGTGATGTGGTATGATAGTTTATTTTGATATAAACGACCGTGACGCATCCGCTGTCCTATAGTTGGGGTGGTTTTTATGGCCTATTTCCTCAATGTTGTATCTGCTCGGTATTTAGCACACTGATATGTTATCATAAACACCCAGAAAATGGACTAGAGACTGAGTTTTCTGTTTATCAATACAAACAGTCTTGGGGATATGAAATGTTACCATATACTGCTAGATGAAAAATGTAGCGATTTTTAACAAATGTAATGCATACAGGCAACAATAAATACTGTCATAAAATGGGGTCAAAGAACATAACCGTTCAATAAGGAATGGTGATATCTAACGCGGTTTATCGTCCAGTGGCAAACTAATATTCAGGATGAGCATATGTCAATATTCGCACTGCTTTTCAGTTTTGCACTATAGTTGAAACGCTGAATCCGATTTTACGTGCTACGGCTCACAGGGTAACAGTCTGTTTGAAGACAAGTCACCATATATTGACACATTTGTGTCACTCCGACTCGGGTACCAGTCTATTTTCCCCTGAATTCGAACCCTACTAGTTACGGCCCTGCCGAATACCAGTCTATTTTCCTAGTCTTAAACTCCTTTATGCCACCTACTTAGCGGAGAAGCAGCAATTATCATTGTTCAAGTCTTTGGTTAGACACTACCGGGATCGAACCCAGGACCTCCCGCTCTCAAGGTAAGCATGCTACCACGAGACCACCGTTCTTAACAATATCTATGGATTTTATAAGAGCCTAATTCGATGTAAATCAAGGGTTTCGAAGAAAGGATGCGTCATTCCTGATGGTAAAAATTGTGTCGAGCTTTAGAGAGCCACACATTTGATATTGTCTTGCTAGACATATTAACTGTTTAATTTTTTTCTTTTATAATTTTTGCCCAAAATATAAATAAACTCATCATAGATACCAGGACTAAATTTAGAATATACGCCAGACGCGCGTTTCGTCTACAAAAGACTCACCAGTGACGCTCGATTCCCAAAAAGTTAAAAATGCCAAATAAAGTACGAAGTTGAAGAGCATTAAGCCAAAATTCCTAAAAGTTTTGCCAAATACAGCTAAGGTAATCTATGCCTGAGGTAGAAAAGCCTTAGTATTTAAAAAAATTCAAAAAATTTCAAACAGTAAATTTATAAATATAACCATATCAATGACAATTCATGTCAGCACAAAAAGTGCTGACTACTGGGCTTGTGATACCCTCGGGGAAATAAATCTCCACCAGCAGTGACATCGACCCAGTGGTTGTAAATAAACTCATCATAGATACCAGGACTAAATTTAGTATATACGACAGACGCGCGTTTTGTCTACAAAAGACTCATCGGTGACGCTCGAATCTCAAAAAGTTAAAAATGCCAAATAAAGTACGAAGTTGAAGAGCATTGAGGACCCAAATTCCTAAAAGTTTTTGCCAAACACAGCTAAGGTAATAAAAGGGAACAAAAACTCGTCCATTAAGAGTACAAAATATAGTTTACAGACAATTTTGGCTATGTTGACATATATTTAGATCCAACTGTAAACAATGTTATTGAGAAAATAATATCATGAACATTGTTTTGTTACAATTTTTAACAAATTAAAAAGCAAACAGGCAACATAAATAGTACTGTTTAAAAGGGAATCAAAGGAACACTCCGAGTTGACCCGTCTGTTTTCTTATCCTAAAAAGGCCACCTGCTTATCGGAGAAGCAAAAACTATCATTTTTAACGTCTGGTTTCACACGACCGGGATCAAATCCAGGACCTCTCACCTTCAAGGCGAATATGCTACCCAGAGGCCACCATTCTGGACAATATCTAAGGATTTTGTAGAAACCTCTTAAGCCTAAATCGAGGTATATAGTAATCACAGGTACCAGGATTATAATTTAATACGCAAGACGCCCGTTTCGACTACATAAGAATCACAAGTGACAGCCCTCTTAGATCAAAATATCTATAAATCCAAACAAGTACTAAGTTGAAGGGCATTGAGGACCCAAAATTCCAAAAGTTGTGCCTAAATAAAGGCTAAGATAATCTATTCCTGGGATAAAATAATCCTTAGTTTTTCGAGAAAAAAAAAAGTTTTGTAACAGGAAATTTATAAAAATGACGAAAATATAATTGATATTCATGTCAACACCGAAGTGCTGACTACCAAGGCTTTCGAGGAAAGGAGCGTCCAGCTTGGGGAGTTAAATTTGTTTTAGTCTTGCTAGACATTTTTACTGTTTACATTTTTTATTTTATAATTTTTGCCCAAAATGTAAAAGGCATAAGTCGTCCATTAAGAGAAGACTCCTATGAGTATTGGACAGATAATTCTTTGCTGTTCACAGTATTTCTTAATCTACCAGAGATTTTGCCGAAACAGGTACAAAATACTCATCAAAGGGCAATAACTCGTCATTGCCAAGAATCTGTCCGGTTTAAGGGAGATAACTCAATTTGATAACAATTATTTGTATCGACAAGGACGATAATACATCCTCGCTCCACATGGGGTTACTAGATAATTTGACAATTGCGATAAGACGCACATTTAAGGGTTGAACACCCGCTGGTCTGTAAGATAACTTCAGTGAAAACCAATACCAGATGTTATCGCTAAAATAATTTTGATTCATGTTTTCTTATTTTTGGTTCAATTTGTAAAATTAATTTAAAGGCCGGAGTTCCGATCTTTGTTGAAACCGGGGACTATATATATACTGAATTAGTTTCTTAGTCCTAGTTGAAACATTAAAACGGCGCAAGATTTTTGACCCAAATTGGTAAATGAAAAATGCATATAAATAAATTATATTTTCTTATTCAAAATGGATTGATCATCAAACTGACTGAAATGTATTTGAAATTTTAGTTCAAGTAACACAATTGGCCGAAATGTCGTTGTCTTACGAGTCTTTATTTTTTTTTATGTGTATATATATAACAGGTACCTTGAGCATTCGGAATGTCTGTCGTTTAATTCAATTTTAAAATTCATTGACAGTTAATAATTATGTACACTCACTTTGAGCATGGAAGTAATATTACTTTTATGCTTTGAGTGAGGATAACAGCACAATTCCGCGAGTTCTGATTTGTTTTTTCGTAAATTCTTTTGTTATAAATGAGGCCGTTAGTTTTCTCAATTAAATAATTCCATATTTTTTTAATGTTGGGGCCTTTTATATCAGACTACGTACGGTATGTTTTTTTCCTCAATGTTGAAGACCGTACGGTTGTCTATAGTTGGATACGACCACCTATACCAAGTCAGGAATATGACAGTTGTTACATGCATCCATTCGTTTGATGTGTTTTATCATTTGATATTGCCATTTGATTACGGACTTTTCGTTTTGAATTTTCCTCGGAGTTCAGTATTTTTGTGATTTTACTTTTTTTGTTTGAACTTTGGTGGACAGTTGTCTTATTGGCAATCGTATCACATTTTTGTTTGTTTTCATATGTATGTTCGATAACTTATCTTCAAATCGGTACTTTAGATCTTTTGTATTCTGTAGATAAGTTTCATGCCCAATGTACAGGGAAGCATTTTGGTACTAATTTTAAGAGTTTGGTCATTAGTTGATGTGAAAGATTTTAACTGATTTAGTCATAAAAAACGCACCGATTCAAGCTGAAATATGAAAAATCTACCAAATATGCCGAAAAATGTCACTTTTCAGCTTGTTTTTGTCTGAAATGAAAGTGGCCGCATCCGTGTTCATCCTAAACCTTTATATATGTTATGTATTATCGTAAAATACAACTTACATTTCAATATTAAGGATGAACACGAATGCGGCCACTTTCGTTTTACACGAAAACCGTCTAAAATTTAACTAAAATGCTAGAATTGTGAAGTTTTCAATAATTTAGCATGACTTAATGGTGCTAGTACCCGAGCTATGTGCATTGTATTGTCAAAAACAGCCCATATTTATGTAGCAGAAGCATTTTACTGTGCAATAAATAACTAAAAGTTTACATTTTAACAATTTTGTAAAACTGCTATATTTTGGGGCCAAAAAGGGGTCTTCTAGTTTTGTTTTATAGGAACAAGTCAGGAACAAATTATTTGTTATTATGAGGTTGTCGTTTCTTGTTATCCACAAGAGAAAATATGACACAGAAATTTTGTTAGTCTTATGTGTGTGTGTGTGTTTTTTTTCAATTTTTTTTTATATGTTACGGAGTTTTGTGTGACGTTCTTTTCGCTACATTATATATAGTTATAACATTATTGTATTGAATATCCCCCCCCCCCCCCTTTTTTGCGTCAAAGACCCATTGGTGACTATGGGTTGTTTTCTGCTCTTTTGTCGGGTTGTTGCTTCTTTTTATAAATCATTTCCCGTTTCCATTCTTAATTCTATTGAAGTTATAAAGCTACTATACGATATGGGTTAAGATAATTGATAAAAGCCATACAGTAACTTATACGGTTGCACGAAGATAGTGAGAAAGCGTCATTTCAAAAGCAGATTCTACATTTTGTTTGTATCTACGTTATGACAATTAACACACTTAAATCATGTCTGAAAATAAAATCTCGGAAATGTCATATTTGTTGACCCTTTCCTGTTTTTAATAAAATAATACAAGATTCCAACATCGTTTCCACCATATATCCACCTCGAGTATCCACAGGTATATAGCCTGAAGCTGACATGTTAATTGTCATACAAGTACCTGTTCAAAGCTAATAATCTTTATCGTATTGTGAAGAAATTATTGACTTTTTATTTAATATTGTTTCGGTTCAATGAATTTTAATTCAGTTGAAGAGCTTGGGATAAAATAAAATGACAAGGCAATTCTATAAACAGCAGTTTATTTTCATTTTATACAAGAATACTGTTGTATTTAGATATATATGTTAGTTTCGATCAACAAGTTTCTTTTTGACGGCGAATGTAAATTTATATCATCATATGGTAAAACGTGTCTTAAAAGGGGTTAACTTTCTAATGTATTGTGCGCACACATTATTCGTATATAATTAGAGGTGTAAGACAAGGGGACAGTTTAAGTCCTACTTTGTTTAATTGTTATATAAATGATTTACATTCAATTTTTGATGTAAATTGTAACCCTCCAGTTCTTGATACTTCAAGTATCCAAACTCTCAGCTATGCAGATGATTTAGTGTTATTGTCCGAGACACACCAGGGGCTTCAAAACGCATTAGATAAACTAAATAAATATTGCACTAAATGGCAGTTGAGTGTTAATACAAACAAGACTAAAATTCTAGTTTTTCAGAATATTTATAAACAATCCCCACCCATCTTGTTTAATAATAAATTTTTGACTGAAGTTAAGGACTTTAAATTTTTAGGGAATATTATTAACTATAGGGAAATTTTACAAAAACTACTGAAGAGCTGTCTAAAAAAGGCATTAAAGTTTTATTTTTATTGAGAAAATATATGTCCAATTTTAATTTTGTTCCCACTAATTTGTCATGTAAATTATTTGATACTCTTATAAGACCTATTTTGACATACAACTCTGAGATTTGGTTTATGGATAATTTTCAGTCAGCTTTTAGGGCATCTAATAGAGCTGCAGTAAATAATACTTTTTGTGATACTCTTGCATTAGCAGAAAAACATCCCTTTGAGAAGGTTCATTCTAAATTTTGTAAAGCAGTATTAGGACTGAAAAAGACAGCCACTAACATAGGTGCTAGATCAGAATTAGGTAGATTTACTTTGGACTCCTATATAAAAACTCAAACACTTATGTATTTTTATAGAATAAATTGTAATGATATTAATCCCCTGGTTAAAGAATCTCTACAAACAAACATAAATTTACATTCAGAAGGAATTTATTCCTGGTACTCATTTGCAGATAAAATTTTTAAAGAAATGAAAATAAACCCAGAAAATTACTCTAATAATAATGTACCTTTTAAACAATCAAAAAATATGTTAAAATGTAATATAAGGAAGTGTGTTTCAGAGGAATATGAAAAAAATACTTTAATTAAACTTTCAAAAATGGATTCCTCATCCAAACTTTGTCTTTATGGGAAATCAAAAAATAATTGTCAGTCTGAGGAATATTTAAATTGCAATAATTTTATACATAGGCAGTTACTCTCAAAATTTAGACTAAGTGATCATTCCCTAGGCATTGAATTAGGAAGGTACAGAAACATTCCAAGAGCACAAAGATTATGTAAAAAATGTGAAGTCCTAGATGATGAATATCATTTCTTTTTGTATTGTGACATTAACATATCTTTGCGTTCTAATCTTTTTGCTTATCTAAAAGACTATGTACCATTATTTCAGCATCTTGATGCATTCAATAAACTTAAACGCATTCTAAACCCCATCCCTGAACTTGTTTGTCATATTGGAGTCTTCATTAAACAGTCTTTAGAACTGAGGGAGTCAGACCCGTGTCAGGCAAGGTTATGATGGTGTTTTTTACATACATTTATAATTGAACTTTAATGTTCTATTATTCTATATATTGTATTGTATTATTTTGTATTTCATTGTATTACATTGTATTTCATTGTATTGCATTGTATAGTATAAAATTATTGTTTCATTGTATTGCTTGACCCTCATGGGTGTAATTTTGCAATAAAGATATATATTTAGTTTTAAGAAATTAATAACAGAAACTTGGTTTTGAAGAAAAATCTATTATCTGATTTTAACTTGCCGTATCAAGTGGTCGAATTCAGTGGTGTATTATATATGCTGTTTTATGCATGCACTGTTAAAGTGCGACGAAATGGAATTGTTCTCCTTTATGATTGTGTATTCAAATCGTGAGAAAATAGCCTTAAAAAGGTTAAACAAGTATTGTTACGAAAAAGAATCAAAAGGACCAGTTAAAATGCAACTAGTCACTGGGGGAGTTGTCTCATTGACAATCTGCCCATCATACAGCTACTGCTGAACTATTTTTTTTTTACCAAATATGAATAGAAACTATTTAATCCCATTAATTACAAAAAAAATGTGATTGTGTATTGATAAAACACTCAATTGAACGTGCATCTATTTAATACAATGCGTTAACTTTAAAATTACGATTGCATAATTCTCATACTTTATTTAATATCGGTTATAAGCACCGCCACGTGATAACAAACACAAACAAAAACTTTGAATATATAATTAACTTCAATAATAAAAACGTGAATTTCATATTATTTATTGTTTTGTAATTCCTTCAGCCCTAAACCAAGTTAATACAAAACGTCGTTTACACTATATCACATGAATTATTATGTCTCAGCATGACTGTATAAACAAGATTGTGTAACAGGCTTCTATCTGTTTACACAAACAATGTATCCTGTTGTCAAATCGAAATTGATAGAATAAAAACTTAAAATCGCCTACTTTTAAATCAAATTTGGTGCAAGGAGACAATAACCAATTTAAAAATAAACTACACCACATTAAACTATAACTTTTCATCTTTCTCTTGGTCACAACAGCTAAGGAATGTCATCAGTAAAAGTATTTTATTTATTTTTCAAAGCTGACCACTTTCCCTAAAACTGGCATTTTCTGTAAGAATAACGGCAAATGTAAGCCATTTGACATCACTGTATGAAAAATTTAAATTTGTTGCATGAAGTTAAAACATTATTTTAAAATAATTTATATCATTAAAAAGAAGACACATTAAGGATTCTGGTGATCACAACAGCTAAGAAAACATCCGGGAAGAAAATTGAATATCGTCTTTTAAAGATTATTTTCCATATAACTTCTATATAACGATGGTCTCCATGTAGGGTATCTGAATTCACGCATGCGCAATGTCGACCGGACTGATTCTTGACAATGTATATTGAAGACTATGAAGACTTATTTCTAGATCTGATTTACAACAAAGCTAAAAAAAACTGGTAAGCAAGAACATAAAGATAAATATAAAAAGTTAAAAGCTACTGCTCAAAGAGAAATAAGAAGAGCCCAGAGCACGTACATGCAAGAAATAATTAGCCCCCAGTTAGAAGAAAAACTTAAATCTTTCTTGCAATTTATAAAAAGCAAAAAAACAGAAACATCTGGAGTGTCACCATTAAGAGGAAAGGATGGTTTATTATATAGTGAGCCGAATACACAAGCTAACATCCTAAATGAACAATTTAAAAAGGCTTTTACTACCGAAGATACATCCTCTATGCCAAATAAAGGTACTAGTCCCCACCCCACTATGCCAGACATATTTATTAGTAATAATGGCTTATTAAAGTTACTTAAACACTTAAATCCACACAAAGCCACTGGCCCTGATAATCTGCCAGCATATTTTTTACATAATTTTGCAGAAGAATTGTCTCCATTTTTGACATTCTTTTTTCAAAAATCTATTGATACTGGTAAAATCCCAAATGATTGGAAGCAGGCTAATGTTGTACCAATATTTAAAAAAGGTGACAAGCATAACGCTATTAATTATAGACCAGTTTCATTAACTGCAATATGTTGCAAAATTCTAGAACATATTTTAACAAGCAACATAAGGAAACATCTTACAATTAATAATATATTAAATGATAGTCAACATGGGTTTAGAAGTAAAAGGTCTTGTGAAACCCAACTTATCATCAGCATACAAGATCTTGCAAAATCATTAGGATATGGTAACCAAATAGATGTCATACTTTTAGATTTTTCCAAAGCTTTTGATAAAGTTCCCCATCAAAGATTAGCCCAGAAATTAGAATTTTATGGTATTAGAAATCAAAATTTAAATTGGATAAATGACTTTTTAGCTGACAGGCAACAGCAAGTACTATTAAATGTTGTTAAATCTTCAAAATTAGCTGTTGACTCTGGTGTGCCTCAGGAACAGTTTTAGGCCCAACATTATTTTTACTCTTTATTAATGACCTACCCGAACATGTAATGCAAGACTTTTTGCAGATGACTGTTTATTGTATAGAAATGTAAATAATAGTTCTGATGCACAATTACTCCAAAAAGATTTATCTAGTTTAGTAAAATGGGAAGAGGACTGGCAAATGAATTTTAATCCTAAGAAGTGTTATGTAATTCATATTTCTAAAAAAAGTAAACCTTCCTCTTTTGATTATATATTGCACAATCATGTTTTAGAAGCAGTAAAAGACAGTAAATATTTAGGCGTAACTATAAGCCATGATCTTGATTGGGGAACACATATAAACAATATTACTTGTAAGGCAAATAAAACCTTAGGTTTTCTTCGTAGGAATCTGAAAAACTGCACACGTAAGGTTAAAAACCTTACGTACACATCACTTGTCCATCCAGTCGTCGAATACTCTTCCCCTGTCTGGGATCCGTACAAAAAACATCACATCACTCAGGTTGAGCAGGTACAGCGTAAGGCAGCCAGGTTTGTCTTCAATGATTATAAAGACAGATCACCTGGTGCAGTTTCAAACTTAATTAAATCTTTGGAATGGGAAAATTTAGAAATAAGAAGAAAAAAAGCTAGATTAACTATGCTGTATAAAATAAATTGGGGGTTAGTGGAAGTTCCTAAGGACAATTTAACAATATCTGATAGACGTACTAGGGGGAAACATAAATTTAGGCAAATATCTACAAATAAAGATTTCTATAAATTTTCATTCTATCCTCGCACTATTTCGGACTGGAACTCACTACCTGAAGCAATAGGTATGTCTGACACCCTGGAATCCTTCAAAAGTGGCATATCCACTCTAACACTTGAAGGATCCACAACAACTTATTAATTTAAACTACAAGGCCACTGTACATAATGTATATATGTTATTGTTAATGATTTTTCTTTGTCATATTATTTTTAAATTAAGTCCATATGTACATAGCACACAAGTTCCGGGAAGTTTTACACTCCTACCTAGGAGTCTACTCCCGTATTCGGAAGAAGAGAAGAAGATTTTTTTTCTGTTCATTTCAGCTACTAGTATTTAAATTTCTTTCTATATTTCATATGTTTCGATTAAAAAGCAAACAACGAAAAAGAAAGGTAAAAATTGTTATTTAAGTGCAATAACTTCAATAATAAGTCAACCAACATGACCAAAGATATAGACAATAATGTTTCACTGTTAGATCTTGTTTTGAATGTAGAGAATTTGTTAGATACGTCATTTAAGGGCAATAACTCCTATAGCATGTGTCTGACCGTTTTGATGTTGATGGTCAGTTAGTAGACTCAACAAGGACTGTTATATTAACTTATGCGGCGTAAAGCAACTAACACTCAACAATTTTATACTAACTTTAATATAATAGTCCAAGTTAGACTCAATATTCTGATCATTTCTGCAATGTCAGATTTTCTCCACAAAATGTATAGTGGATTTTTTAAAGATAATAAACAAAACTTGCATTTTTCCTATATGTTCTATTTTCAGTCATGTTGTCCATGTGGGTTAGATTGTAAGATCAAAGAATACATTTTCTTATACAAAATCTCCAAATAATGATTTGGTCATGTTTGGTCCGGTAGTTTCATAAAAGTTTTTTTGAAAATGTTAAGAGATGACAACTGATGGATGCCACATCAGAAACGGCCAGTTATCAGAATGAGAATTCTTAGATATAAGAAGATGTGGTATGAGTGCCAATAAGACAACTCTCCATCCAAGTCACAATTTATAAAAGTAATCCATTATAGGTCAAGGTATGGTCTTCAACACAGAGCCTTGGCTCATACCGAACATCAAGCTACAAAAGGCTCCAAAAATTACTAGTGTAAAACCATCCCAACAGGAAAACCTACGGTCTAATCTATATAAAAACAAGAAACACTTATGAACACTTATATATTATTGTGATAATCACCAAGTCACATTATTAGCATTCATAAAAACATGGCAATAATTTCTTAATTTACAGTACCAGTATATTGTGATGCATCCCAACAAAACAAATTACCAATTATATTGCAATTATAGCAATATTTATTTAACTTAGAGAGTACATACATTTATACAATAGACTACAAAATTTCAGTAGAACAATGTAAATCAAAGCTTTAATTCACAAAAAGTGTTCATGACTATTACATCATTCATTATAGTCATCTCATGAGTATTGTATTTAACAAGAAGTATCAGTCTTGTTCTGAGATTCTTTATTATCTCTTTCTGTGCTACCACCTCTTGTACTTGTAGTTAATTCAATACTAGCACTACTTTGACTAGAATGACCACTGTCCAGTAAACTTGAATGTACACTACTATCAGTTCTAGACCTGTATCTTATTTCTCCAGGTCTTGTTCCACTTTTTCCTTTAGTCTCTGATTTATCAGGATGAACATTTGTCTTAGTTTTAACAATACCCTTTCTTTCTGAGTCAAAAATAACCTCAGTTTCAAGCTTAGAGGCTTTTTCTAACGGCATACCACGCTTCTTTCTGAGACCCACTCTTAAACATGTTATAAGTTCTTCTAAAAGTACCATGTAATTGTTATACTGATCTTCACCAAAGTCGTTAGGATCATGTCTAGCATTTTCATATGAATCACAGAATTTATGTATGAGATCTTCAGATGACGTACTCAGATATTCTGTATATAGACCAAACAGATATCCTCTTACATTCTTTGATGGATGTCTGCCTATAGAATCTGGTTCTTCTTCTTTTAGAACTTCATCTGGAAAAAAACCCAGCAAATATTTTAATTTCCTTGTACAAAATTATTTTTTCAGATACATTGTATCATGCAATATTATATTTTGTCACTTGTCAAAGGGGAAGGTATGATATGCCAACTTTCCTGGCTTATCATAATGTATTAACATCCACCTTTAGATGTCAACAAGATGCAATTCTGTCGGATATCATTATTTTTTTTGAATTTTTCAAGTATTTAGAAATATTTAATTTTAGTCTTCAAACTTCTTGCATTTACCATAACATATGTACTGCATCAGTAATTGCGATGACACCATGAGATATTTCTGAACCAAAGCGAATAGACTAAAATCAGACATGGATCTTTTTTGATTTTAGTAAAATTGAGAATGGAAATGGGGAATGTGTCAAAGAGACAACAACTCGACCAAATAAAAAACAACAGCAGAGGGTCACCAACAGGCCTTCAATGTAGCGAGAAATTCCCGCACCCGGAGGCGTCCTTCAGCTGGCCCCTAAACAAATATATACTAGTCCAGTGATAATGAACGCCATACTAATTTCCAAATTGTGAGCTCATCTGCTAATTAAGAATTAGATTACAAAATAAGACACAAAATTGGTTGTTATGAAACCTTTACTACATTTTTTAGGGATAGTGCACCTTACCAAATGTATTTTGTGAACAATATATTTTCATGACAACAAAAATCCAAGTGCCTCAAATTCCTTTTTTAATTAACATGCTGAAGCAGAATACTGAAAATTGATAATTATTAATCATTTATCAAGTCTCAACGAACAGAAAACCTTCAATTGTCCTAATGGTAATTATCTCTATTAGACACATATTGTCAGACATGTTATAAATCATTTTGACATTAGTGTTTGTTCCACTCAGCTTATTTGATATTACTTTTTCCTGCTCTCGAACTCCATCTTAAATCAATGCAAATTTTCAATATTCATCAACTACTCACCAAATTTAGAAAAGGCATCTACTGCTTTCATTCTGTAGTAATAATGATTAGGAACTGAAATCATAAATAAATTCAACAACAATCAATTACAGATCTTGCACAGCACATTGTTTTCTTAAATGAAATGATATATTCTAATTTAAAAGAGAATAAAATATACATGAAATGGCATTTCTACATTACAGTTAGAGTTGTCTTTCTTTTTATAGAAATCTGCTAAAAATGGCTTGATAAACATGATTATGAAATGAGTAATTTTAATAAAATTGTGCCCAGAAGTGAGAATTTTTTGTTATAGTCACATAAAATGTATCTGTGAACCTCACTTAACATACTTTTAAATCTCTTAACATATTTCCACTCTACAATAAGAAAATAATAACACCTTATCAAATATGCCTTCTATTTTTAACGTGCATATTTTTGAGTCAATGTAAGAGGAATACCAACTGAAAAAATGTAGCTTTTACCTGTTTTAGCTGTTTCTGAAACCTTTGGGTTTAGGAGTAATGGTTCATGTCTAATATGGGCTGTCCTTTCCAGCTGGCTTAAAATCTTCTCTTTTAGATCCTATCAATGAATCATAAAAAAATAACATAGATTTTCATCATTCAATATTTTCCTTTTCTAACAAGATTTTGCTAGTGAATTAGAAAATCTCTCTTCTAAATGAGATTATTAAGCTAGAGATATCTAAGTTTTTAAAAATGTTCATTTACTTCTTTTTCACACATCAATGTCAAATGTTTAGAAATAAACTCATTATAGATACCAGGATTAAATTTTGTATTTACCCCAGACGCGTGTTACGTCTACAAAAGACTCATCAGTGACGCTCGGATCCAAAAAAATTAAAGTAGCCAAATATTGGATGGAGATTTGTCTCATTGGCACTCACACCACATCTTCCTATATCTAAATAGAGTACAAGACTCAATTTATATTGACAAACTAGTACAAAATTTTGTGTACATCAAAGGGTCCGGGAAAATGTTCACGTTTTGATGGACTAGAATGTTGACCCTCAGTGTTTTGAAACAGAGTCAGACATATACCTAGGCCTGAAGCCACAATATAAATGGTTCTAGGCCAGCACTTTTATAGACTGAACAACTTGAAATTTCATAGCTGATTTTTTAATTTAAATCAACTGCAAAGTGTAAGAGTGTGTTTTTATATCAGAACAGAAAACCTACCTTTGGTGCATCCAGACCAATGGATACATGTGGTGGTCTTGTTGCCTTCCATGCAAATCTAATAATTTGTCTCTTGGCAAGTATAAACAGAAGGAAAAATACCTGAAAAGAGAAAAATCTGATAAATTTTTCATGCACAATTAAATTGAAGGTATCAGTACCAAAAGATTTGATAAATGTAAAAAGTGCAGTGACTTTTAGATGCGTACATCCACGCATTTAGACTTTCTCAGATAGTTGTCTCATCAGTACAATACAATACATGGGTCCTGTTGAGAAATATCAAATGTATTTGTACATCACCAGTGTTCTCAAAAGACATTTCATATAGCATCCTGGTAAACATGAAAAGTAAGAAAACCATCTTGTTTCTTAAAATTATAGCATCACATGATCCAGTGTTCCCCCCAGGAACTTTTAGTATCAGGGTAATGTGATGTCATATTTTTGAATGTGATGCTTTCTGAATTGGTTTTCTTATGGATTATGTTATGAATGTGATGCTAGATGGTATTTCCAATTTCCCTGTTTACCATGATGCTAAATGAAATTTCTGGGGAGAACACTGACATCCATAACACAATCTATAAGAAAAGAAAATCAATTCAGATACCATCACATTTAAGAGTGTAGAAAGACATGCTGAGCTCTTTATTCCAGATTATAAATCCTTTTATATCAAGATTGTTTTGTCTTTTGTTGAGCACTTAGATTTTTGTCGACTATCATGTGATGGTCTTCATCAAATTCATTCAAAATTTATGGTGTGTTAAAGCTTGACATCAATGTTTACATAAACTGTAAGAGTCTATATGTAATTAAGGATTTGTATAGAAAGATACTATTCTGTGATGTAATTAGGGACGACATCAAAAGATCAATGTAGGATAAAAAACTTAAATCAAATAGTTTAGGGTGGGGGGTTAAAATTCTAGAAGTTTTGTATATCTGAAATCGATTTTTACATATATCCCTGTTGGTAAATCAATTTTTCCCAAACTAAGTTTAGAGGGGGTGGAGGCGTCAGTGAAAAAAACTATGTGAATTAAGTTTTTTTTATCCTACAATGTACATTGAACTTTTGATGTTGTCCCTTACTAAACTACATGAATGTTTTTACAAATGATTCTCCATGCAATGTACACAATACATTTGTACATGTTTATAAAATGTACTCAAAAATGATAACTGTTTATTAGTTATACAAATACATACCAATGCACCTGCTCCTATAAACAATACTACACTAATAACAGATATGTCTTTTGATAATTCACCCATTTTATCTGCATTCTACGTAAATTTGTATACATGCATACAATCTTTGTCTGCAAAATACATTGTACATGTATGTAGAAATCTTTAACATTGATTGATACAAAATTTAATGTAACAGTGTTGTAGTCCATCACTTAAAGTCTTAAACTACTAAATATATAATATACATTGTATTTATATTATGTTTGTTATTATTGAAAGGTAGAGAGTGTGGAGTAATCAATGTACATAAAATTTGATCAATGATAATGAAATAAAATATTTAATGCTAATTCAGAAGCCTCTGCTTATTTTGATTCTCAAAATAGTTGACTGTTTAGGTATTAATTTTATAGAAGAAGTAAAATACATTTGGTAAGCAGTGATGATACATAATGCTTTTCATTATGTAACATCACTGCTTATTGTCCTGTACATGCATGGGCTATTTAAATTTGCTACTGGACATTAAGCGAACAAACAATCAATCATGTAATCAACAGAACTGTTTTTTTTTATTTCCTTATGTGTTGGTGGTTTTTTTATTATTATTATTCAGTGGTGTTCAGCTGTGAAGATGGTGATAACACTGACCCGTTAAAGCCATACATGTACATTTATATCGTACATGTAGGTATATTAGTGTGTAAGACATACATGACATAGGTTGTCTTTATAAGTTTCTATATGTAAACATGACAGGCTGTATCTGTGCATTCTTAAGGAAGGTACATTTGTAATATACATTGGACACCAGGAGTTGATTTCACAAAAAAAACTTACGACTAAGATTGATCGCAAGTATACTGATTTGTACATGACTTAATTAAGACCAATCTTAGTCGTAAGTTTTTTGTGAAATTGACTCCTGTCCTGTATCTTTGTTGACTGTATGTGCAATGTAACAATGACATAGGAGTTTTAAAGTGTGGAAGGGGACAAATTACTGAAAGTGACAAGGGAAAACAAAACAAAATTTTAGAAAAAGTGGTGTCATATTTCAATTTTTTTGTAGAAAATTGGGGTGTTGGTAGATTGTAATTCACGAGTCCTACTCCCCTGAATAAATATAGGTATCATAATCATAAATAACTGTTTTTTTCTGACAGTAACAAATAATTATGACAATAGTAACAGGTGCTCTACAAAAATAAGACGATACGTTACAACTTACACACTCAATCTACTTTGAAATGTTTAAAATGCGCTAGTTTATTATTCTACACATTGTAGTCCAACTTTATAGTTATTCATGATGACCACATAATCATTTCATATACCTGTCACGGCATTACAGATTACTTAAAATACTATACAAATTAAAAACAACAAACTCCTTTTCTAAAACCGGAAATGTAAGACAACAACTAAGCTACTGAGACGAACCGGATTTGACATGAACATGATCCGGATAAAAGTCAGTAAATGTATTATGATACTTCAAATTAAAAAAAGAAAGAAATTTGTATATACTTGAAACTTGAATAGCTAAGATGTTCCATGATTTTTCTTTTTAAATAAAGTTACATTTCGTAAGGTGCCATTTCTAAAATTACGTATAACAATTCTATGAAACTGACATATTAAGAGGCCTGATTTCTTAATTGACAACATTATTGTTACGTTTTTTCAACAAAAAATCGTCATCTTGCCGTCGACTTGTTCCTTTATTGATATGAGGCGGATCCAACAGGGAGTGGGCCGGGGTGGGGTCACGGGAATACCCCCTTTTTTGACGATCCATGCATTTGAATGGGATCATATAAATATACTATTAAGGGGTTCATAGCACCCATTACTAGTATATCAACTTATGACACCCACGTCTAACCTGGGGGTCTCATTGGGGGGGGGGGGGGGATGTCATTTCCCGGGTTCCGCTAGACCTCATTTCCCGTTTTCACGACACAATAATTTGACTTTCCCGTGTCACGCTTAACAAAAATCGGCAATCCCGCCTCACGCTTAGACCCCAATGAGACCCACTAACCTATCATGACGTCATGATGCCATACATTAATAGCACCCATACATTTTAATCCAGACTCATCCTTTTATAGCACCCATTGACTGATTTTTTTTCGTTGGTGAACTGACTGGTGCTTTATATATAATGAATCAATGACGAATCATGCAATTATGATTGCACTCTTTATAAAATAAATGACCAAATACAATATTATTGTTAATTTATTAATATGGATATATGTTCAATTATTTAACATTTTTTTGTACTTTAAGGTCACGACAGCAGGCGATGTTCTATCTTATCTCCATCTTTAATTTTTTTTCTCCAATTTTTTTTGGGGGGGTTTCTTTTAAATATTATTTTGTGGTAGTTCATTTTCACCTGCAAGTTCATTATCCTTTTATTGGCTACTCTGTCCACTTTTTCTAAATAATTATCTCATTTTGTTCATCTGATCTGAAGTATCTAAACTCTCTCTCTCCAGGCGTCTTCGATTGAAAGAACATTTCAAAAGACAACAGAAGAAAAATTTTAAAAAAGCCGGAATGAATGAATCTGATTATGAAAGTGATGAAGGAGACATATGCATCCCAAAATTTAAAAAGAAAAGTAAATGGAATCCTCCTAAAAGCAAAAACGACAATTTGGAATCATTCATTTCATCAGTCAAAGCTGAAGTCAGATCTTCAATCAGTGGTAAACAAGTGTCAGAAATATTTCAAAGTCAGAAAGTCAAGCCATGATAAACTTAAAAGACCTTGACGAAATTGTTATCAAACAAGCTGACAAAGGAAGTGCCGTTGTAGTGATGAACAAGGCAGACTACATCGAAGAAGGAAATCGCCAGCTCTCCAACACTAAATTTTATAAAGAATTAACATGTGATCCAACCAAAGAAATCAGCAAAACAATTAATGACGTCCTTTCAGAAATGAATAAAGATAAACAAATTGATGACGATACGTACGATTATCTACGCCCAGACGAAACGTGCACAGCCGGTCGCTTTTAACTACTTCCAAAACTCCACAAAGAAGGGATTCCAGGGAGACCTATAGTATCAGCTAATGGCCATCCCACCGAGAAAAAAAAATCAGAATTTGTTGATTACCACCTCAGACCACATGTTAAACAACTACCATCTCATATTCAAGATACGACTGACTATTTGAAGAAAATGAATTCCTTAAGTCCTTTATCTAACAACACAATTTTGGTTTCAATGGATGTGTGTTCTTTATACACAAATATTCCAAAAGATGAAGGAATATCCGCGTGTGAAAAAGTATGGACTACTTGAAAGGATAAACATCCCCAAACTGACTGTCTAGTTCAATTGCTCAAGCTAGTGCTTGAAAATAACAACTTAATTTTCAACGACAAGCACTTTTTACAGATTGACGGAACTAGTATGGGAACAAAAATGGCACCTTCTTTTGCCAACATTTTTATGGGGGATCTCGAAGAACGCATTTTTTTAGACCCTTGTCATGGCTCCGTTTTATTGATGATATTGACATGAAATGGAACGATACTGCAGAACATTTGCAAGATTTCTTAGATCATTGTAATCAGTTCCATCACTCAATTAAATTTACATCTGAATTTTCAAGCGAGAAAATTGCTTTTCTCGACACCACCACATTTGTAAAAAACGGAGTCATGACAACTGATCTCCACACAAAGAAAACTGATAAACACCAGTTCCTTTCTCCAAAAAGTTGTCACCCGAAATACTGCTCCAGGAGTATACCTTACAGTCACGCCATCAGACTGAAGCGAATTTGCTCCTCGGAATCCAAACTTAACTATCGTTTGGGACAACTAAAAACACAGCTGAAATCAAGAGGATACAAAACCAAAAACATCACAGACGCTTTTGATAAAGCCCAAGAAAAAGATCGAGCTATAGCCTCATGGAATACAAAGATAAGACGACCCGTGCAGATAGAATTCCGTTTGTTGTAACCTTCCATCCCGATTTGACATATATTTCATATACTATCCGAAAGCACTGGCACGGCTGGTAATCTACACACGCAGAACATTTGGTTCTGCAATGAAAACCGTGAGAGGATTTTCCGGTTGTGGTTGAGTGGAGTAACTGTCACCGCTTCAAAAGGTATGTACATTTCTAAATCTCAATTTTCTTATTCAACTGACCAAAATATTGAAAATCATAGAATGCTATGCTGTGGTGAATACTTTAACGAAAAGATACATGTATCATTTACTGTTGTGCGTGGAGTTGAACTCCTACAAAACCATTTGCCCCACGAGAAATTGCTTAAAAAGTGACATTTCAATTTTGAAATGGTTCTATTTACAGACCTAGCTACAAGTTCAAATTTAGTTTTTTTTAGGGCAATGGGTATGGATGTTGTTTTTGGTGGCGTGAACGCTGTCCGGTGTTGATAGACGTCTTAATAATTCCAAAAACTACATTTTTTCATTAAGTCATGCGTGAGGGGATCGGTTCTGATTGAGGACATCGTGAATGCGTGAGAGGAAGTACAAATTATATCTTTATATTCAAGCTATGAGTGGTTGAAACTTACCTAAATTAGGCTACATTGTTCATTAAAAAACAAAAGAAAAATTTGTGAGATTGAATTATGAAATAAATTGTGGGAACCTAGATTTAATAATATGTTTCACGAAGAATAAAAACAAAAAATGTTGTCAACGATAACCAAAAATACTGCAGAGATGTTGGGAAGTATCTCATTCGTCTTGATTCGTCCTTTTGAAACCACTCAACAATGTCCAAAAACAGGTCGAAAGCAATGTTGTTTAAAGGAAAACGTCCACTCTGTACTAATGAAAATAAAAAATCTTTCCCTTTCCCCTACGTCTGAGAGTTTATCTAAAGCACTTTAAAAAACTTTATATTCTTCCTCAAGGTCTTCCATCTGGTCTTTCTCGTGGTCTACTACGTGGTCTTCTTCTATGACTTCTTCGTTGTCTAGTACATGCTCTTCCTTATGGTCTTCCTCGAGATTATCTTGGCTTTCATCGATGTTCGTGAATAATAAATTATGTATATCTTGCCTTTTTTGTTTCGAAAATTTCGTGATTTTGGGTGAACAGATTACGTCTAATATATATAGGTGTTGAAGTTTTGATCGGCGATATACTTTTCTTAAATATATGTGATGATCTCTGTGACGTATATTTGACGACAGGACTACTCCCATGCAGAGGGTTTAGTTCGCTTCGAGGGCTGGGATAACTTGTATCTCCATGGCTATTTGTAGAGAGTCAATTTTAGTCCTCTTTTCCTTTTTCCTTTGAACAATGACATTTTCTGAAATTGAACAAACAATTAATAGTTTGATTTCATTGAATCAGTGATCAGTTTACATCTATTAAAGTATAAGCTAGGATAAATCTGTGCTTTTTAATCAGCATTGATCACATTTATTGAGTCAACAAAAGTCACAAAGCCAAAGATTAAAAAAATATTTGTCCTTCCCCTCACGCAAGACTTAATGAAAAAATGTAGATTTTGGAATTATTAAGACGTCTATCAACACCGGACAGCGTACACGCCGCAAAAAAAAACAACATTCATACCCATTGCCCGAAAAAAAAACTAAATGTGAACTTGTAGGTCTGTAAATAGAACCATTTCAAAATTGAAATGTCACTTTTTTAGGCAATTTCTCGTGGGGCAACTGATTTTGTAAGAGTTCAACTCTACGTACAACAGTGAATGATACATGTATCTCTTCGTTAAAGTATTCACAACAGCGTAGCATTCTCTGATTTTCAATATTTTGATCAGTTGAATAAGAAAATTGAGATTTAGAAATGTACATACCTTTTGAAGCGGTGACAATTACTCCACTCAAGCACAACCGGAAAATCCTCTCACGGTTTTCATTGCAGAACCAAATGTTCTGCGTGTGTAGATTACCAGCCGTGACTGGCGTCTTATCGAAAATGACTCTTCCTTAAACGAAATTTTTCCAATTAGTCCGCGGGTTTCAGTGCTTTAATTAATATGTTGAGGTGTCCAATTTATGCTGAAGTTACACATGTTACAATTAACCAGAGGGTTATATGATGAGAAATTCGAATTTATATTGTGTATTAATACACATGTAACAAATATATTAGCCAGCGGTCAGATGACACCAAATATCACTGGGGTAAAGCTGATGACCGTAACTGCATTCACGGTCATCCCAAGATGTCGGATGAAAAATTTGGTCAGTATCTGTATTGTCTGTTACAATGTTTCTATATCATTTTCTTTACAAAGGAGACATTGATACGATGTAAATTTATAAAAGATTCACACGGAAATCACAAATTACTTCCGAAAAATGTTCAGGAAGCGCGAAATTCAATTTGAAAAAATCGCTAAGATGTCCGTAAATCATTATCAAAATATTTTCAAGATGACCGTAACATAAAACAAGGATGACCGTGATTGGTAAACAGATGACCGTAACTTGTAAAAGATGACCGTAATTTGTAAAGAATGACTGTAATTTATAAAGGATGATCGTAACTTTTAAATGATGACCCTCAATTCTAAGAATATCCGTATTTGTATTCGTAGCTTTTTGTTGTGTTTGTCTCAATAGGCGCTTAGTTAGCGGATATAAACATGTTTCATCAACTAATTTTAAACTATTTGCCGTATTTTCAGTTCATGACAATGATAGTAAATTGCAAATTTCTCGTAAACAATGAAATATTTATTGATAACGACTTTAAAATTTTAATACAAATTGACAGAGATACGACGAAAAGTTGAAGAAACATGAATGTGTCCCTCTGAGGTGTCTCTAGTACATGCCTCATCTACACTATAATTTTCTATGTTCAGTGGGCCGTTAAAATGGGGAAAACTGTAATTTGGCATTGTGATTAGAAAGATCATATAGAAAACATGTGCACTAAGTTTCAAGTTAATTAGACTTCAACGTCATCAAAAACCTCCTCGACCAAAAACTTTAACCTGAGGTGGGACAGACGGACGAACGAGCAGACGAACGGACGAACAAACGAACGGACGCACAAACCAGAAAACATAATGCCCATGAATGGAGCATAAAAAACACTAATCAAACATATGAATATTTGGTAATCGAGCCTGTGTGTATGGTTCCAGAGGAAGCAGATTAAAATCTTAGTTTGTCTTTATATATGAATAACATTGCTGTATATACAAATAGACAAGGTTCCCCTCAGTGGTGGATCCAAGGGGGGTCCGGGGGTTGGAACCCCCTTTTTATTTACCGATCAGTGCATTTGAATGGGGACACATAGTTTAAACCCCCTTTACCCTGGGTTGGGACCCCCCTTTTTTTAAAAATGGCTTAATCCATCCCTGCCCCTTGTGATACGCTATACGCACAAGACTATTTTAAGGATCTATTTTGCTAGAGCTCGCCTTCACTAGTTTGGTCGTAGTATTTTAAAAACAGGTTCTGTTATTTTACTTGCAAGACAAAATAGAAGACAAATCAAAGACGATATAATATCAATGGGTGTACATCCATTGGCATTTTTTAAAAAGTGCATTTATTATATGTCATTACAAGGAATTGCAGAAATAAAACAAAAATCTTTTGGCTTTTAGTAGGAGGCTGCGCAGCACACTTTTTTTTTTTTATTATACTTGTAAGGTGTCATTTAATCGCGCTTTTGTTGCATGTTTTCCCCACTTTTTCATGTGCATGTCTTGTTGTATGTTCATTTTAAAAATTATACCCTCTACCGTAAAAAAAAATATTTTGGTGAACTTTGTATTTAAAGCACGTCTTATTTCCTCCTACCTATAGAATAATACTCTCATATAAATACGTTTTATATCAACACCATTAATCATTTGATACAAACAAAGTAGTTATACAAATACGGATATTTCTTAGAATTGACGATCATCCTTTAAAAGTTACGGTCATCATTTAGAAATTACGGTCATCCTTTACAAATTACGGTCATCTTTTAACCAATTACGGTCACCCTTGTTATGAATTGCTGATTCTGTTACGGTCATCTCGATTGTGATTTACGGTCATCTTAGCGATTTTTTTAAATCGAATTTCCTGTTTCATGAACATTTCTCGGAAGTAATTTGTGATTTCCGTGTGAATCTTTTATAAATTTACATCGTATCAATGTCTTCTTTGTAAAGAAAATGATATAGAAACACTGTAACAGACAATAGAGATACTGACCTATTTTTTCATCCGACATATTGGGATGACCGTGAATGCAGTTACGGTCATCAGCTTTACCCCACTGAAATATGATTTTAACCCCTACGTATTAAGGGCATATGATACAGTTTTGATCCCGTATTTACATTTTGATAAACATTTCCATATAGACTACTTTCACTTTTTACCTGATTAAATCAAATATGTAATAAAACATACCTTCATGTGGTACTCTTTGATTAAAATGAGGTCGAAATTTTGTATATTTGCTGAAAATTCGAATTTGTGGCCGTATTTTCCCTTCGAAAGCAAGAAATAATTTTTTTTTTAAAGATAAACACAAATTGTCTTTTGTTAGATAATTTGTAATTTCTGTATTTTATAAGTATCCTAAAAATTTATACATTTTTTTTTTTTCAGAAATAACTCAAATTTCTTTTTCAAATTTAAAAAAAAATGCACTATTTACGTTTTCATGAAAATTGACACACATTTAGAATTATAGTCGGTTTTGTACTAACATAATCAGAACGACGGTTGCTATACATGATGCATGTGGAGCAGGATCAGCTTACCGACCTTTCAGAGTACCTGAAATACCCCAAGTTTCGGTTAGGTTCGTGTTGCTCAGTTTTTTTATTTTGTGTTTCTTGTACTATTGTTTTTCTGTTTTTCTGTTGGTCTTCTTCTTTTTTTGTCATGTTGTTTCTACGTTCTTTTAGACTTGTGAGTTTGAATGTCCCTTTGACATCTTTCGCCTCCCTTTTAATCCTTTTTTTATTTTATCAAAGGTTACTAACTTGACTGGCTACTGAATGTAAATCGTTCTGAATATAAGCAGGATTTTTTTATGGTCCTTTATAAGTCCCAACGGTACAAAAATAGTCAACTTAAAAACGATATGTCCGATAAAATTGAAAGATTAAAGGGCTAACTAGTAAAATTGAAAGATTAAAGGGCTAAACTAGTAAAATTGAAAGATTAAAGGGCTAAACTAGTAAAATTGAAAGATTAAAGGGCTAACTAGTAAAATTGAAAGATTAAAGGGCTAAACTAGTAAAATTAAAAGATTAAAGGGCTAAACTAGTAAAATTGAAAGATTAAAGGGCTAACTAGTAAAATTGAAAGATTAAAGGGCTAACTAGTAAAATTGAAAGATTAAAGGGCTAAACTAGTAAAATTGAAAGATTAAAGGGCTAAACTAGTAAAATTGAAAGATTAAAGGGCTAAACTAGTAAAATTGAAAGATTAAAGGGCTAACTAGTAAAATTGAAAGATTAAAGGGCTAACTAGTAAAATTGAAAGATTAAAGGGCTAAACTAGTAAAATTGAAAGATTAAAGGGCTAACTAGTAAAATTGAAAGATTAAAGGGCTAAACTGGTAAAATTGAAAGATTAAAGGGCTAAACTAGTAAAATTGAAAGATTAAAGGGCTAAACTAGTAAAATTGAAAGATTAAAGGGCTAACTAGTAAAATTGAAAGATTAAAGGGCTAACTAGTGCGCACGAATTTCTGATTTCACAGTGAATGGTCTTACTTAAGTTTGACCCAGTTATGATCAGTTATAAAGGCCATGTCTAGCGGTTGAAACATATTGATACTACAAACAAGTCAAACATATCAATACTACAACAGGAACACATTAAATAAATCACATGACAGTATCTTTACGCAAAAAAGGTAAATGAACGAAGTATGGCTGAAAGTTCAAGGAAACGAGTTGTTTTAGCGATGGATGGTAGCAAAGAGTCTGATAATGCATTAGACTGTAAGTGTTCTATAAACATTTAGTTAACGGTATGTTTACATCAATGTATAAATTTAAAACGCATAAAATATTCATTCACAGTAAAAAAGAATAAGCTGATGCGTAAGATTATGTACATTTGGACCGGTTATAACAATGTCACTAACCTCCACTGAACTTAACATAACACAACACATTCTTTTAAATGTTTTGTAGAAGAAACATTTTTATAAACATAAAGGGTAATTCCCGATGTAGATTGTGAAGCAACTAATAGCTTCATATAGCAATATTCCCCGTTATTTGTTATATCAAAATAATAATTTGTTATATCAAATTTATAATTTGTTATATCAAATTGTAAAAGTAGACTAGCATGGCCCTAAAAGGCTTCTGTACAAAACAGTGTGCTAGGTGTTTTTGCTGGACTGATGTAAGGAGGGATGAACAAAAAAAATCTGCAAAATAAGGCTATGTTAACATATTTTGCAGATTTGCATGAAATGCAAATAGTTAGAATCCCTGAAGCAAATTCATAAAAACAATTAAAACACAAATACTATTATTTAACGTACATCTTGTGTACATATTAAAGAAGTCATGGGATTTATATTTTTACGTATTTTTAAAATGTGTGAAATTATGACCCTTTTTATGTCGGACCCTTTTTAATGCTGACTACACAGAATCGGATTTGCTCATTGCTGAAGGCCGTGCGGTTGCCTATAGTTGTTTACATCCATGCATGTTTATACACTTTGGTGGATAGTCAATCTAATCAAAAACCGATCTCTCATCTCTTCCGTTTTCTGATATGTCGCGCGAAATATCAGAAAACGGGAGCGATGAGAGATCGGTTTTTAATTAGATTGGTGGATAGTTCTCTCATTTAAAATCATACCACATCTCCGTAATTTTATTTACATCATACCTACTCCATTGAATATAAACAACACCCCCAGCATTATGTAATTTTAAAAGAAAGACGCTTACAACATGATCTTCCGATTTGAAAGTTGGGTTAACAATAGAGCTGCTTAAACATGGTCCAAATTGGAGATGATAATATATCCTATAAATTAAGAATGGAAGACAATAAAGTTAAAACAGTTATTGTTTACTAAGTTACCTGCTGGATAAAGCTTTGGTCGGTTCTGAAGAAAGATTTAAGATATATCTTATGGAAAAAAAATAAGGATATTAAAAGTTTTTTGGTTTATAAGTGTATTATTGATAATAAAAAAGGGCGGCTCAGTGAATTGTTCAGGATCATGCATCTTGTTTAAATATAAATGCTAATGTCAAGTGCGAAGTGTTTTATTTCAGTTTATATGAAGAATATTCACAAAGATACTGATGAAGTTATATTGGTGCACTGCGTAGAACACGGACCTCATTCCATGGGATGTAGGTACTAGTATTTAGGATATATCAATGAAATAGAATTGCCACAACAGACGATACACAGTTAGTCATTTTTTTTATATAATTTAAAATTTAGCTCAAGATGTCATATGATGTTGGAAAATGGTAGATTTCTTGTACTCACGGTCCGTAATGTTCTAATGCTGACATGGAAAACCCTGTTACCTTACAAGAGGATTGATATATTACATGACGGGCCTTTAAAGTTTATAGTATATAAATAACACAAAGCTGAGAGGGTGATAGATTAGATTGTTTCTCCTAGAAAACATTGTCAACCGCGACGAAGTTGACAATGTTTTTTCGAGGGGTACAAATAAAAGTTTGGTTATAACTAAGTAAAATAAAGTTTGGATATATCACACGCCATGACTTGTGATCCCTCAATTTTGTATTTTTAAAATTTTTTAAAGCCATTTCGCCACTACTTTTACTTGGCCGTTGTTCTCTATTCTTTATATTTGAACATTCCATTTTTCCCTATTCTTAATATTTTCGGTCTATTTTAATAATTTTTTTGCCCATTATTCTGTTATATTATACTTTGTAAATCACATCCCGACCCTTACACAACAATATTAAGAAATGTAGTTCTTTGGTTACATACGTGCTTTGATGTAAAGATTTATCAAGCATGTGAAATGTATCATAAGATATTATTAAAACAAAACCATCACTGCATTTGAATGAGTATATATGTCGTGTACATGTTATTATTTGGTACAGGTTATTACTTGTACAAAAACTTTGTACGAGTAATTACTTGTATGATGCCATCATACAAGTTATAACCTGTACAAATATAATTGTACCAGTAATTACTTGTACAATTTTTGATGAGAAAAAGATAATAACTTGTACAGCACATTATATTTGAGTTGTGTGTGCTTCCAATCTAATTAAAAACCGATCTCTCATCGCTCCTGTTTCTGATATGTCGCGTGCGACATATCAGAAACAGGAGCGATGAGAGATCGGTTTTTAATTAGATTGGTGTGCTTCTACATTGATCTATTAGGTTTAACCTTTAATTCCAATATATGGTATAAAAGAGGGACGAAAGATACAGACAAAGGGACAGTCAAACTCATAAATCTAAAACAAACTGACAACGCCATGGCTAAAAATGAAAAGGACAAACAAACAACAGCACACACGACACAACATAGAAAACTAAAAACACGAACCCCACCAAAAAACTAGGGGTGATCTCAGGTGCTCCGGAAGGGTAAGCAGATCCTGCTCCACATGTAACATATAATGTATATGTAATTTTTTATCATGATTTATTTTTGTAAATAAATTGTAGAATGGTTTATTTTATTTTTGCTTTTAACGACTTTGTCACTTTACACCAGTAGTCAGTATTAATTAAGCAGCAACAAGCTGTTAAGCTTAATTTGCTCAATGGCTCATGCTACATGTATGTGATGTTGTTACTCTGTGTTCCTCGTGTGTCTAAATTCTTATAACATTTCAAAAATGATACTAATGTAAAAAAGAAAATGTGATATAAGTGCCAATTAGATAATTCTGCACAAGAATCCAAATGACACA
This sequence comes from Mytilus edulis, assembly GCA_019925275.1. Lineage (NCBI taxonomy): Eukaryota > Metazoa > Mollusca > Bivalvia > Mytilida > Mytilidae > Mytilus > Mytilus edulis. The sequence continues at coordinate 39,329,470 of CM034355.1, forward strand.
GAAATTAAAAACTATAGATCACCACACGGCTTTCAACAATGAGCAAAGCCCACAACGCATAGCCAGCTTTAAAAGGCCCCAAAATGGTAAATCTAAAACAATTCAAACGAGAAAACTAACGGCCTTGTTCATGTACAAAAATGAACGGAAAAAAATATGTTACACATGGACAAGCGACAACCATTGAATGACAGGCTTGGTCGGGACAGGCACATACATAATGTGGCGGGGTTAAGCATGTTATCGGGATCCCAATTCTCCCCCTAACCTGGGACAGTGGTGTAACATTACAACATAAGAACGAATTATAAAAATCAGTTGAAAGAGGCTTAACTCATCAGATGGATACAATCAGAAAAACATACGCCCTATGATAAGAAAAATTCGCAAGGGTTCTATGGAACCCATGCAGAGTCTCGCCTACTTTTGCTGTTAATGGCAGGCTCAACAAAAATTAGTTAAAAACATCAACAAAAATATTCCCCTTGATACTATCTTTTGTTTGCATGAAGCTTCTGTCCAAGTTTGGTAAAAATCCAGGATAGTTTAAGAAAGTTATTAGAATTTTAAAAAGTTTAACCACAGAGTGAATGTATTGTTTTCTGGGAACAACAACTAAGTCCATTTACAAGTAAAATACGGAAGAACAGCAATTTTATTTTTACAAAATTTACTTCTGGATACTATCATATGATCATAACCATGTTTGGTAGAACTCCAGCATAGTTTAAGAAAATGATACAGAACGAATATCTGTGGACGCCGCCGTCAACGACGACAACGCCGCCGTCGTACTGTAGGATTGACATGTCTCGTTTTTTCGACTAAAAACGAAGGCTCGACAAAAATAAACAAACAAATAAATAAATACGAGAAAACAGTTAAAGAAAAATAATACTCCACAATTGAGAACACAATCCCAGACTTATTAACTCAAAGAAAGGTGTTTTTCAATGAAACATTTTGTTTAAAGCAAAAGAAGAAGAACATACAAGTTAAAGATATTGTGTTGTACAAGTTATTATCTTTTTCTAAACAAAAATTGTACAAGTAATTACTGGTACAATTATATTTGTACGGGTAATAACTTGTATGATGGCATCATACAGGTAATTACTCATACAAAGTTTTTGTACAAGTAATAACCTGTACAAAATAATAAAATGTACACGACATATACATGTATATATTTGAAATGTTTCCCTTTTCTCCTGGGTTAGAACCCCCTTAAAAATGACTGGATTCGCCCCTGTGATGTATTTAATGTGACAATATAGAACTGCCAAAGAATTGAAAATGATTGACCACTAATAGGAGACAAATCTGTGGAAAAGCTTCATTTGGTTCGCAATAATTGATCATAATTTCATCGACGCATAATCAAGTACTAAGCGAACTGCCGATTTGTGTGTTGAAATATATTTCAAAATAATGTCACAGAAACAATCATCAGGATTATTATATATACCTTAATAATGTCCAACCCACTGATGGTTGGATTTACACAAACGAGGCTGCACTCATTTTATGATTAGCGCCATTATATACTGTTTTTAGCTTTCTTTTTAAAGATAATTGTTTGTATTTTACGGCTATGTTTGATTGAAATATTTATGCATTTCTGTAGCT